>OX328130.1:47708372-47830872 GCA_946811695.1 Gonocerus acuteangulatus | reverse complement strand
AAGGTTAACTTTATGTAAATTATTAACTATAAATTAATATCCAAACGTCACAATGTTTTTTTTTATATTTAAAGAATTAGGTCCTTTTTTGAATAAGAAATATAATTAATTTATGTTTATTTCGTGTTTTTCGCTCATTAAAACCAACTAAAAAAAAAAAAAAAAAAGAAAACTATAACTGGTAGTAATGGCCCACACAGTAATAGGACGACAAAGTGATGCGTTTACCAAGGAGGATGTAGAATTAAGAGAACAAATTGCTGCATTATAAGTAGCCTAATTCAATCTAAAGGACTAACTATAGCGATCTAAAGGAACGGTGTGAAGAAAAAAGCTGCTCATTGGCCCCCCCCCTCTCAAATCTTAATATATTACCCGAACTATTTGTTTTACTGTATAAATTTGTTACTTTATTTAAAAATACTTTTAATTTAGAAATGAACCTATTATTTCTTTTAGTTAGGTTTATTTTCCCAAACGCAATTATAAGTAACTTGAAGTTTTATAGTAAGACAACACTGCGCCTCAATAGAAGTGACGTCTGGTTAAACTCAAAAACTAGAACTAAACATGTTCCATGCCAGTGCTTAGCGGTGATTTTCTTCCCAGTTTAACTAGTCTTTCTTTGCGTTTTAGTATTACTACTCTTCCATATATGGAGTATTCTATTTTGTATAATTTATAAAGTATAATCTCAAATCAGCACATATATTAACAAGAAAGTTCCTTTTAGCTATAACGTAAGTAAATAAGTTGTCATTGCTTGATATTTCGCCTTTTAAGCTTACTGATTATTTTATTTATGAACATTTGTTCATTTTAGCTCTGACGTAATGGATTGATCATTTTATTCCTGGAATAGGCCCTCCAGTATTGGGTTTCTTGTTTTGTGACAAGTTATTTCTGAATTAGTTACAGTTTGCCCGGAAAAGAAAGTTTGTTAATGGTTGTTCCTAATAGTTGGCTGTTTATAAATAATCATAGGTAGAGGAAGTTATGGGTTGTGCTCCATAGTTAAAAATAGTACTTCACTGTGTGGGCAGTTCATTTGACATATAATAATTCGAAAAATTATTTTTCTCTACAGATTTCATTTTTACAAACATTTTAACGATTGAAACTATGTTTCATGATAAAAGAATAAAATTATTCGATTTATATATTAATTTTTAGGCTCAATAGTGTCAAGGTGGGTGGGTTATTTTTATAGACTTATTCTGTTTGTCTCTAACATTTTTTAAATCATTTTATTCGCATTACACAATATTCTTGTGTATTTAATTAAATTTTAATAATTTTATAATTGATTTAACACTGTAAATTAATCTATCATTTCATTTTTAATTATTTTTCTTTCATTTGATAATTATCGAGGTTAAGTAGAAGAATGTATAAAAGTGTAGCAATTAAGTGAAACATTAAAGTAATAATTCCTGCTATTCTAAATATTTTATGATTGTGCAGTGTTAAGTGAATTATGGCTAACATTTTTTCATTTTTATTATTAATTAAACAGTAAAATGCATCAAAACTTTTATTATCATTGAACATCAAAAACAACTTATTCTAATTACAAAAGACAATAATTTATTATTCTTTTGGTTAAAATATACAGGCTTAGCATAGAAAAAATTGAATTTGGTTTACTTGAAATTTCAATTGTTTCCTTTAAACGAATTTGACGTTTAAAGATAATTAGCTATTTATAACGTTACTTATTTAATTATACTTTGATAAATATATTGAACTTGACACTGAACCCGGCACTTGTTGCTGTAATTTAGGTCTTGTAAATTTATTGTGCAGAAAGGAGTGGAAATAAATAATGTGGAGATCTTTTGTAAATATTGTGTATAATTCATTTTTAAACAATAAATAAACACAAAGTAAACAAAAAAAAAATTATCTTTTGAAATATAGCAACACATATTCATTGCATTCCAAAGCAGTGAGACATACTATCCATATTAAGACGTTCTTGTCTCCACTGTTTTCACGTATTTATTAAGTGTTATAATATTGCTAACTACTAATGATTCTGCCTGTAAAGTAAAAGCAAATATTAATCCTTAAAAATGTTTTATTAGGAATCTATATTTCATGAGAATGAGTTCTGCTCGGACTTATTTGCAAATATGTGGATAAATACTGATTTTTTTGCCTTTTATGTTTTACTATTTACACTATTTTTGGGGGTTTTATTTATTTCCATTGGAATAAAAGCTCAAATTCATTTGATAATATTTTGTTGTTCCCATTTATATATCTTCTACCAGTATATTTGTTTGTTTAAGCTTTGAAATTCAAAACTCTTAAAGCAAGATGTTTTAGTTAACAACTCTAATTAAAAGTTCTATATTTTTAATTAAGCGCTCACTAATGTCATCATGCAATCTAATCAGTTGGAAAAATATGAGATTAGCGATTTAAAAATAAATGAAGTAGTACATCCTATTGATCCACTTAAAGGAGCTATTTCAAGATTCGTTAAGGAATTCACTGAAAAAAAAAAAAAAGTATACTCAAATTTAGTCAAGGATTTTTTCTGGATAGAATATATTTTATTGTATTTAAGCAAGGAAAGTCACTAAAACTATAATTAACGTGTCAATTCATTTATTTAAACAAGCACTACATTCAACCCTTTCTCTACCGTTGGCTGGGCCACCTGTACTGTTGATTAGTGTGGAAGTCGGAGGAATGACGGGCCATACGTACCACCGAGTGGTCCTGCCTCAGATTTCTCACCTTCTTCTGGACTGTAGAGCCATCTAGTGTTATCGTAGTGTACTTCTTGTTTTCCTTCCTGTCACTAGAGGGTATTTTAATGAATTTTTGGCCATCTTTATATTTTTGTTCATCTTTCACCTTTTTTATATATTATTTAAGAAACTTGATTTGAGATATTGATTTATTTTATTGGCAGTTAAGCATAAGCATAATAATTGCAGGCCTTAAATCTTGAAGACCTATAGGTAATTCTGAGCAATTAGTGCTCCAACTCACGTTTTCACATTTTTATTTTCAGAAAAAAAGAATGTCGCAAAGCACTTTAACAGTATTTTTTTCCATGTATCATTGTTATGATACGACTGGTATAAATTCCAATTTTTATTTACAAAATAAGCTAAAACTTTCTCTCATATATGAAAAATTGTCAATTTATTAAAGAAAAGGATTATAACATACAAAAAAACAAAAAAAATGTTGATCCTGATACCGGTGCACATACTCAGCATATAGAATCCTTGTGGTGTTAAGGGGGGGGGGATGTTCCATGTGATATGGGAATAGCAAACATCACCTTATTGGCCATATCGCAGAATTTATGTTCAGAGAAAGCATCCTGAATTTATGGAACGAATCCACTATGTATTTAGAGCGATTGCAAAATTGTACTCTAGATCCCATTCAAAAATCCTTGAAAAAGAAAATATTCACGATGCAGATAGAAGTTGGAATGGACGAATGGACGAATTGCATTGTTGAAAACGAAAATATTTGCGATTCAGATAGTGATGAAGAGGACTATTAGCTTTTTTTTTTTTTTTTTTTTTTTTTTTTTTTTTTTTTTTTTTTTTTTTTTTTTTTTTTTTTTTTAATAAATTGACAATTTATCATACATCAGAACAAGTTTTAGCGTATTTTTTTTCTAATATAAATTGATTTAATTGTAGTTTAGACAATTTTATCATAACAATGAAACATGGGGAAAAAATACTGTTCAAGTGCTTTGCGACATTTTTTTCTCACGTTTTTATTCTTATTTAGATTGAAATGAATCAGTATGTGAAGTTTTACAAAAATCGGAGTTGGGGCTAGTTGCTCAGAATTACTGACCTATGTATATAGATTGATTATTCTAGTGAAATAAGTTGATCACTTGGGAACCTGCTTCAGGAAAGAAATGTGGTAATTCAAGACTTTAATTAACTTACTGGCAACCATCTTTTTTAATTGATTTGTTTAAAAATAACAATTAAATTAAAATGAGAAAACTTTTGTGCTGTGATAACATCTTCTTTGTTATTTTAATCCATGTGTTTTGCCAATTATAAAGTTTTTTGAGCAGTATCTGGTGGAAGTAGTGATCAAAATGCAATTATTTACTTTTATATCTACTAGTACCTTGAAGAATATAACCTACCAGAAAAGTGCCTCTTGTAAATAATAAATTAAAGAAGATTTTCATCTCTAGGCAATCAGCCAGAGTTGATTTTCAATTCAAATAGGAATGGGTACGAGAAATATTCATGCTCTAAACTGAATGTTAGCTGTAAATTCTCAAGAAATTAAAAACAAATAATTTTATAGACAAGTATGAGTGATTAAGGGTACTTACAGAAGAGAGCGTAGAGAGAGCAAAGAGCATGGCGTAGAAATCAAACAAATGAGGTTGAAGGGAAGTAAAGGGTCGATCAGCTGGCGAAGGAAAGAGCATAGCAACAACTTTAGTTTCAGCTTTTGCAGCTCTAATCGTACAGATCCTTCCTCATTTGTCGCTCTGCTCTACACTCCACGCTGTTTGTAGCCTAACTTGATTTGAAACATATTATAACCCATGATTGATCAATATTAATCAACTTTAACTGTGTTTGTAATGTTTTTTAATAGACTATTTCTTTCTTTTTTTAGGTAGTTTGTAATCATGGTTGTTCCAGAGTCATCAATTAACAATATAATGGGGGGTCTAGAAAGTACTGGAGGTGTTACCCTCCATAATCATCGACGGAAATTAAAGCAAAGGTATGATTTTATATTAATCTTATTTATTTTTTTATTATTTTTTTTAACGATGCATCGACATCTAGGCCATTAGCGCCGACATCAAAGGGGCAGCAGGGAATTTTTTCAACAAGCCGTGAGATGAGAAAATTCCTGCTGCTGGTGGGAATCGAACCCACCATCGGGAGATGGAAACTCCATGGGAAACTAAGGCGTTAGCCACTAGACCACGGGGAGACCCCTATTCATTTTATTAATTTAATTTTGATTTCATAGTTCCCAACAGCACTTGCTCTAGCGCATATGTTCCCAACAGGGGTGGTGGCGCCCCAGGAGGATATATATAATTGGTGACGTGGTGGCTGTGAGTGCTAAGGCTTATGCAATCTTTCGATTCCCACTAGGGGTGATGGCTTTTCTTTCGAAAAAAGAAAAGGCATCATCCTTATCCTGGCTAGAAAAGGGTGGTAACCTATAGATAACCCGTCCTAAAATTCTTTGTCAATCATAAAGGACGTTAAAATTTAAATAAATAAATATATAATTATTTTGATTTATAATTGTCATACATCATAAAATAACATTGATATAAAATCAGCCCTACATTTTAATATTTTTGAAATGTATATTATTTATTAAGTAATATACATTTCAAGTACTAATTTAATAGAGTAAGTAATTCAATTTTTTCTAATTTTTATGCCACAAAACTGATCAGAATACAATTTTTTTTTAATGAAATTTTAGAATGACACCTTTCTCGTTATGCATTTAATATTAATTAATTCACAAAGGGTATTAATGTTTTATGGTAGAGCAGAATGGATGTAATTCTGATGTAATTTAGCAAAGTTAAAATCTTACTTTCCGTACCTCGATTCCTTGTTAGCTTATAATCACTGAAATTCCTAAGCTTTCCTCTCTCTTGATTTTTTTTTTTTTTTTTTTTTTTTTTTTAATTGGCTCTATATTTCTGTTAATACAAAGTGAAAGCTTCTGTCTTACATAATTTGAATGTCTTTATATTTTAGGTTTGAAACCATAGCAAAATTAGGCCAAGGGACATATGGCAAAGTTCAACTAGGAATAAATAAAGAAACTGGACAAGAGGTAGGATTTTATGTCTAATTTATTTATTAATCATCCTTTTCCGATGTGCTTAAGTCT
The DNA here is from genome assembly GCA_946811695.1 of Gonocerus acuteangulatus. Classification (NCBI taxonomy): domain Eukaryota; kingdom Metazoa; phylum Arthropoda; class Insecta; order Hemiptera; family Coreidae; genus Gonocerus; species Gonocerus acuteangulatus. The sequence continues at coordinate 47,824,980 of OX328130.1, read as the reverse complement.
GATGATCAAGTGTTTTGAGAAGGGTTCAAACAACATACACATTGGAGGCATGAGGAATGTTTTTAAAAATATTAATTTTTGATCCAAAATTGATGTTATCATTAAAGCAATTATTTGCCAAGAATTAGTCTCTTTCGAGAAGGACAGTGAATATTGAAACCCTGTTCATAAATAGCCCTCATTCATGCGAAAACATTAGCAATTTTAATCTATATCTGCTCTCAAATTGTCGAGTGCGATCGGCACTAAAACTCATGCTATACATAAAAAAACAAGTGATGCATGTTAAGTTAAGAAATCTACATAAATAATATTAAGTTTTTAAGGTATTATATTGTATAGAATCAACCTGTTTCATGGTCTCCTTCCATTTCATACATCAAAGACACCAAACTCACTCATAAAAAAAATGTCTTTCTGTATGTCCAACAAAATGTTGATTGTTATTGGCTCATTTGTGGCTAATGGTAGAGCTTTGAAATGTTGCCAGTTCTTCTAAGTATCATTGTGTTATAACATAGGCTTCAAATGAAAATAAAATATTTAGTACAGCCAAAGTTATGAATGCTTGATTAATTTGAAATGACAAAATTGCTGTACTGTGGTTGTTAGGGAATGGATATAGAGAGTTGTCACTAGTGATGGGTTGAAAACACAGCCTAGTGTCCAGTCTACTACAGCCATAGTTTACAATTTAGCTGGCCTGTCTTCGATTACTGTAGAATTGATACATGTTTGTGATAGACAAGAAACAGAGAGCTACTAATAAGTTGGTCGGAGTGTAGACATTTTTAATTTGAATACAGTAGGGTTCCGATTAACCGAGTCGATGGGGGCCAAGGTTACCTCGGTTAATCAAAATAATCGGTTAATCGGAACCATACCAATAGCAATTGGAAATGTAGGTTGTTTTTTAATAAAAACTACTTATATGCTAAAAAAACTAATATTGAATAATTAATAATAATGCATAATAATAATAATATGTAGTAATAACAGAAACCGTGACATTATTTTTAAAAAAAGAAATCTTTAATTGTGGCTTGCCAAAATGAACTTTTTCTATCGGCAGCATTTTTTCTGTGTCCCTCCATTTTCTTCATTCATGAGTTCATTTGGCGGTACATCGCTTCTGCTTTATAAATAGAGAAGGGATCTGTCAAGCAGATTGAAACCCTCTTCATGGCTTATTTGTGGGGAATGGTTTCCATGTCTTCGTCGACATCTTCTTCGGGATTGGACATCATTACCTCATTAATAATTTCATCTTCCGTAAGGACTGTCGGCCTGTTTATTGTGTCATCGTTTAACCAATCTATAACTTCGGAATCCATTATATCCGGGGAGTTGAGGTATTTTAACAAATCGCACAACTGCTGATTTGTTGGAGGTTTGTCAATTGTCTGGCTGTCATGGATAATTCGAGGCCACAGGTTTTTCCAGGCTTTATTTACTGTGGTTTTTGTTACGGAATGCCAAGAATCAGCAGCCATATAAATCACATCCTTAATAGATATTTTCTTTAATTTTTGAATTAACCCTTCCTCTTCTGCTAATAGTATTTCAGACAAAAGCTTCTTTTTTTAGTATCGTTTGAAGGCCGAAATTACTCCTTGGTCCATAGGCTGGATTATTGATGTAACATTTGCAGGAAAAAACATTGATTTTATTTCGCCACCCCCCTCCCCCCTCAGGCTTGACACCTCGGTTAATCGTGATCTCGGTTGACCGGACCTCGGTTAATCGGAACCCTACTGTATTGAGATGTATTAATTTATTTTATTTCAGAGGTTTTTTTTATTCTCATATACGGCTTATAGATGGTTTAATGTTATAGCTCTTATCCTGTTACCTGCATTTGGTTCTCATGCTCAAAGATAAACAAAAATTTTCTTTGTGAATTTCTTAAACAGGAAACTGTGTCTGTGGGAACACCCAGTTGTGTTCAGAAAGGTGGAAAAATCATGTATATTGTCCATTAAAACAGATTAATTTTAACCAAATATTGAATTACAATATGAATCAGATTAATAATTCTTTAATTAATTTCAGGTAGCCATAAAAACCATTAAGAAATGCAAAATAGAGACCGAGGCTGATTTAATTAGGATAAGAAGAGAAATTCAAATTATGTCTTCCTTACGACATCCGTATATTATTCATATTTATGAAGGTAAGCGTTTTATACTGAACATAGGGCTGCTAGATGGTAGTGCCTTAACTCCAAAATGGTTCAAAATAATGACTAAAAGCATCCAATGAGCTCTGAAATTTATAAATCATGGACCTCCTTGTGTGTTTTTCTTTATAATTTTTACCATTAAGAAGTCTTATTTTAGTTGAATTTTATTTTTTTTTTGTTTTCATTTAATGAAGCGACTCATTTGGGTAATTAATAACATACTTACTTTTCGTCATTGTCAATATTTTACCATGAAGGACATCTTTATAGTTGAAATTGAAGTACAGTCTGTTCAGATAGATAATTCACATCAATCGTGCATGCCAAAACGACCAGGGTATCAGTTAGTTTTGAGCACTTAGATTGTAAAGGAATGGAAAACTCTTGGTGCTGCATACCAACCGTTTTCAACTCCCTGAAATAAAAATTAAGATAGAAAAAAGGAAATCCTTGTGGATGACTTCACAAAATTTGTTATACAAAGAAAAATAAATGAAATGTTTGCTATTCAAAAAGTTATGCCAACTATTTGGATCCTACATAAACATTTGTCAAATGAAAATATTTTGTTATCGAGATATTTATATCAAATAATTGGAGAAAGTGACATAATGAGAGTGTATTATTAATAGAGAAGACAGATATATCACTGGAAGGATTAATTTATCAGGGAAAATAATTTATTTATTTATTTATTGTGTTTCGTATTTTGTACGATAAACACACTGAAAGGAAAATAATTTAAACTGGAATAAAAACTTCCCAGTGATAAGTTTATAAAAGTGGGAATTATTCCTGGAGAATTACTCCATGGACATATAGGCTACACCCATTTTCCCTTTGACCTGCACGGTGTATCTGAACAGCCTATAGCCAACCACTCAAGTTTTTCAAAGATACGACCTAGCTTTCTCAATTTCTAGATTAAAAATAAAACAACTTTATATTTTGAATAAACCCTTTATTTTATTTCTTAAATCACCGTACAACCATAATGAATTGATTACACGACCGGGGAATTAATTAAGGATTTTATATTTGTGGTGTTTTGCATCACAACAATTGTTCAACTCCATTAACCCTTCAAACGCTCTATATATGATAAACAAATACATACAAAAAAATCCAAAACAGAAGCCACTACTCATAAGAAACATGCAACATCACACTGACAGAGACACACTACACACACCCACATACACAAACACACCGTTAACATTCCCTCCTTGGAGCGTAAAAAACTACAAAATTGACTTAACACTAGCACAATTTAAAAAAAATCATCCACTATCCAACAAAATTTACAAAACCATATTTACCTCACTTTTGGCAGATAAACTTAACCATATCCACATCTACACAGACGGATCGAAAACACCATCTGGAACTGCAGCAGCAGCCATTAACCAAAACCAAACACATTCAATCAAATTACATGACAACACAAGTATCTACACAGCCGAATTACACGCCATACACTTAGCCCTTACAAAACTACATAACACTGAAAACACAAACATCCTCCTATGTACAGACTCCCTCAGTTCTTTACGCTCCCTCGATAACATTTATACTAACCATCCAATAATTAAACAGATATACGAACAATTACACAGACTCAGCAATCACACACTTACACTATTATGGCTACCCGGACACGAGGATATCGGACTAAGTACATCAGTAGACAAACATGCAAAAGACGCAACTAATAAACAGATCGTAAACATTGAAAACATAACGTTAGATGATTTGGTTCACACATTACGCACACTTACATTAAACGACTGGTTGCATCACTGGCTACAAACAAACAACAAATTATCACAAATCAAGAACACAGTAAAAGCATGGAGTAACGAACAACATACCTTGACAAGAAGAGACCAAGAGTACTGACCAGACTTCGCATTGGACACTCGTTGCTCACACATAATTACCTCATGGAGAAAAAAGACAAACCAATATGCAGAGTTTGTAACATAACATTGACCATTAAACATATACTCACTGAATGTAAAAGACGTGACAAACTGAACATCCCACACGACCTACAAGAACTTCTTACAGAGGGTAGTCCATACATACACTCTATACTCCAATATTTAAAACACATAAACTTGTATCACAGAATCTGAAGAAACAAAAGAATTTTTCTTTTTTTTTTTTTCTATAGTGTAATTATTATTATTTTTATTTTCTATTATGTAATTATTACTCAATTTTACTTGGTCATTAATGGAAAACCACAACATGTAGACCCCATCATGACCTAATAAAAAATTGTTGTTAGTTTTAGTTATAAGTTATGTAAATATATTAACTACATTTCAAAAAGCAAGGCTCTAAATAATGTTTAGCACACAATTCTTAACACAAACCTCCTAACTTTTGTCGTAAGCTCTTTTCAAACTTTTGTTGTATTTAGTACTATAAGTTACTGATAATTGTGAACATATAAATTTGTATTTTTTACTGTATCTTAAAAAAAAAAGAGCAAGTCGCCGTCGTTTCGAAGCTCGTAAAATAAATAAATAAATATTTTTCTTTAAATCTGAACATAACATGAATTTTAATCTGAACATAATTAAATCATATTCCACAGTGAATATTTTAAATATCTGATAATTAAATTATTTTTAACCAGTTTGATATTTATGATTGTTGTAGTTTTTGAAAATCGTGACAAGATGGTACTTGTTATGGAGTATGCTGCAGGAGGGGAGCTCTATGATTATTTAAGCAAACGAAAAGTTCTTGAGGAAAATGAAGCAAGAAGAATATTCAGACAAATAGCCATGGCTGTCTACTATTGCCACAAAGTGAGTTTAGTTATGTCTTATTATTTACTATAAGAAATTAAACTTTTATTTGAGTGAGAACTTGATCAGTCAAATAATAACTTACAAGTGTGTTTCCCTTAAAAATAATGAAACAGGCAATAACAAAAATGTCATAAATATTTATCAAACCACTGTTTAAAACACAGAACAGTATACGCCATCAGCGACTTCGTTTTCTAATCTTTATTATTTGAAAAAAATTATCACCAGACTGGGATTTGTATCCAGATCCTCCTGTTTTACACAAAGACACCTTTTCAATAAAGCTACCTTTCAATAATAATAAGCACCTTTTCAATAATTCATATCACACCATGGCTAGCTAATTCATCCGGCGCCATGTAGGCAAGGTTTAACTGAAGCCGGACGATATAAGGCTCAGGGTAGGTACTCCTACTAGGTCTTAAATTAGCTAGTCTTGCTGTTTAAATTATATGGTAAATTATCACTTTTATATGATTTAAAATTTTCAACTAGGCATATGAAGTTACCCTTATTGTAATCTGTCTACAGTTAAACTATGTCTGAACATATCTTCGTGTGCTTTCATAATGTTGATATCGTCGTTTTGGAAAGCAAATATTGAATGTTCCTTATATTTACTTTTTTATTGAAACTTCCTCTATACATAGTTTTATATTGAAGCTCAGAAAGTAATGGAGATAAATTAATGAAAATAAATAGTTGATAACCTATCATAGTTTCTTTGAGGATCTAATCTGAGTCCTCTTGTGGGAGTGGATATATTTAACACTTAGTCTTGCACATCTATTGCTCCTTTACAGAAGCAGACTCAAATATATAAAATAATATGTAATAATTGAGTTAATAATAATATCATCCATGTAATAATAGAGACACGAACCATACAATTTAAAAAAAAATGAAATTTCCTCCTCAAACTAAATAACATCAAATTTACAAGCACATAATCTGAAGATTATAATTTATAAAAAAAAAATAATGCAAAATCATACAGATAATTGGATTGAAAATGGTTTATCGCCGAAACGTTTCTACAACAAAAATGTAATATAAAATATAAAATAAATGAAGACTGAATAAGCTGTTACCAACTACCTGGAACATCTTAGTTTTAATCTTAGGATCTACACATAAATATATTTAAAGCTAGTTTTTAATAATTGATCTTTAAATTAGTATAATAAGTTTAATTTTCTTTATTTTACAGCACCAAATTTGCCACAGAGATTTGAAACTGGAAAACATTTTGCTTGATGAGCAGGGGAATGCCAAGGTATGATTCATCCAATTTATAAAATATTGATATATACCATATTAATAAAATATTCAAACAGTGAAAATATGAAAAATAATTTTTCCCGCTCATTGTAAAACAAATTCATTCTAGTTATTTATTTAATTGAAATATTTAAGAATTAATAATTAGATAGTTGATTGTTAATTTGTGGGAAACATTTTGTTTTGTTTTTTAGAAATAGAGGTCACTGACTCATTTAATGCATAATTGAGGCGAATAATTAACTTAGCTTAATTGTACTATAATTTTTTCAGAACTTTCTTTCAACATTTGAAGATAAACTGTCTTCAGAGTAAATTCTTTTACTTCAGGAATATAGACATTTGGCATTCCAACAATTTGGGTTTGAAATTCATTAATTTTTATTATTAATTATGATATTTTTTTTGGAGGGAGTGAAGTTTATGAACTAGTATAAGAAGTTGGAATCTACCTAATTTAGTTACCACAGAAACTAAATTTGTTTGTGTCAAAAGGGCTCTATTTGAACATTGAATTTTATATTATAAATTATAATTACTAGACACAAATCAGGAAATGAAGCCTTGTTAATTTTTATAAATCATATTCTTACAAACTTTGAAAACTTCAAGATCTTTGATAAAACGGTGAAGTAAGTTGATGAGAAATCATAATTTCTTATTATAAATATTTGTTTCAGTATTTTTTGTAAAATTGGGTCATGCTTCTCTAAAATAATGGATAACTTATCAAGATTAGTTGAAGGATTGTTTCAGAGGTTTTTATTCCTGTTATTTAACATAAATAAACATAAAGATGATATTGTATAGAGCTAACAGATGCTCTTGTCCCTGGTCTAATTCTGGGTATATGCTGTGTTGAAATTAGTTACAAAACCCAACTTGGGAATTTAATTTATAGATAGATAGATATGCTTTATTTAAGTATAGGGTTATTTACAATACATGTCTTGCGATGAAATTTCAAGCACAGAAATGTAAATAGATTATCCAAACCTTTACAGGCTGTATTATTTTTTTGTAGAACATCCTCTTCTCACTTGGGTCGAGAGTTGACACTCAACCCTAATGTGGACATATTGACATGAAAATGTATCCAAATTTTGCATCACTGTGATTGTCATCGATCATGTGATTGGAAATTGATTTTGGCAGATAATTAAATTCATACTTTGGCAGGAATTGATATTTAAACTATTATAGATTACAGATGAGCAACAACGATTATTGTTAACACTTGAGGGACCAATGGCTGCGAAAAGATTTCCATCAGGGCCCGTCTTCCTTTTGTATAGTTATTTAGGCAAACACATAATTAAATAAGGGAAGAAACTTTTGAAATGATGTACTTTTAGTGGATTAATTACAATTGAGTTAAGTGTCAAATACGTCATGATAGCGAGCCTGCTGAAGGAATTTTTCTGGTGGATTCAGTATGAAACCTGCAAACCTACCTGTGAATAACATTATGGGGCCCAAAACAAATACGAAGGGTACAGGACAAGGCCCTGAGTAGTGGGTTAGAAAGAAAGCCAAGCTATCTGCTGTCGCACATGGCATGACTCTTAGCCCACAGAACACATCTCTGTGATGCATATGCCACGAGACGCAGGGCCCGAACGTGTTAATGTACAATTTATTACAAGAAATGAATATCTGTTTTTTATTTACTTCCCAAATGATCAAAACTATTACCTTTTAGAGATGAATAAGGTTTTTTTTTTTAATGGATGAGGTCTAAATATAGAGGTATTCCTCTAAAAGTCGGCTCTGGAATAAAATAATGTAGACCTTATTTCTTCGCTTTCCTGAGATTAAATATTCACCGACAAGAGAAAAGAAATGAAAAGAAAAGGGACTTTAATTTTTAGTAGTATAATTTTATGTCTATTTTTCATTATTCATTTTTTTAGAAGTTATTGAATGGCTATCAAAATGATATGCATTTTCTGGAGGATGGTAATAGTTTCATTAAGTAATTTCTTTACAGATTGCAGATTTTGGCTTGTCTAATGTATTTGATAAAAGCCGTTTGCTGAGTACTTTCTGTGGAAGCCCTCTTTACGCCTCTCCAGAAATTGTGAAAGGGATTCCTTATAATGGACCTGAAGTCGATTGTTGGTGAGTATATTTCTTCTGGCTTACTAATTCAGATTAGAGAAAATATCGTAGGAGTTAAACAAAATCTAAAGTATAACGTTATAGAAGGGGACAATATATTTTTTTAACACATATACTTGTACATACATAAAGAAGTGCGCAAGTAGGAATGCAAAAATGTGTTAAACAAGTACATTTGGCTGCTGCAGTTTATATCGTTGTTGTCATCTGGACCTTGGAGGAGAAAGGGCGAATCTGAAAAATCAACTTTTTTTTTCTGAGCCAGAATGATGTAGGTAACCTGATGCTTCGTCTTGTTTCTGGCTTATGAATCAGCATTCCATAGAGTAAACATTCGCTCTTGCTATCCTGAAGTGCTTTTAGAACTTTGATTTCAATTTCCCAACAGCCAGATTTTGTGATTCGCCCTTCCTCTTCCAAGGTCCTGGTATGTTCTACTCAAACAGATTGCTTATTAATCTTACTGTTAAAGGTGGTAATGTTGAAAATTTTTTACAGTTTATAATTATAATAATAATTATATTAATTGCTCTAGATGTGTGTATTATGTCAAATATTTTTCACTCTGCTGAATTCCCTTGCAGGTCTCTAGGAGTGCTTCTGTACACATTGGTTTATGGAGCTATGCCATTTGATGGGTCCAACTTTAAACGTCTTGTTAGACAGATATCAGCTGGAGAATATTTCGAACCTAAAAATCCTTCTAGTAAGTCGAATATATTCATTTTAAAATTTTCTTGTGAATATAATTTTCTTGTCGAGTGTATGAATTGAAAAGAACTTGCTTAAATATTCTGGTTTCCAGATAAATTTTACCCTGAAAAGTTGATTTTCAAACATATTTATAATTTCTTCTCTTAAACTATTATCATCAGAACACAGTTTTGTAGCACAATTCACACAAAGAATAAATAGTTCGGCGTCCACGTTCCCTTTTTATCAAATAAAAACATTTCCAAGACAACATTTTAACATTTTTCGAGATATCAGAGAGAAGCTAGAGTTTTGGTTTTGAATACTCCAAAATGGACATTTTTTCACACGTTTGGCCTGAAGTCAATCTATAATGTTTCCATTTTGGTCATGTTTGGAATAGAGGAAGTATTTTGTCAAGAGACGAACAGTTTTGTTCAGTTCATATATTTTTTTAAATGTCTCAAAATGGTTGAGAAATCATGTTTAGTAGACGATTATTGTTTTAAAGCTTTACAAATTTCCTGCAATCAAGGTTCAGGCATACATTTTGATAAGAACACATCAGTCGAAGAAAACGTGCTTAAAGTTTTGCAAGTGTTTATTTTGTTCTATTGAAGGCATTTTCTATTCCAAGCTATTCAAATGACACCAGATATATGCGTTATATGGTAATTCACCATGATGCATTTCCTTTAAATCAGCCTTTTCTATTTGTATGAGCTACTTGTAAGTAATTTAAAAAAATAGAACATTAATTTTTCAGGTGTCTCCCGTGGTCTAGTAGCTAGCGCCTTAGATTCATGAGCGGGAGATAGTGGGTTCGATCCCCACTGATGGCAGGAATTTTCTCATCACACGGCTTGTTGGGAAAATTCCTCGCTGCACCCTGGATGTCGGTGCTAATGGCCCAGATTTGTCAAAGCGCAGTAAAAAAAAAAAAAAAAAAAAAAAAAAATCACTTATTTTATATACTCAATTCTTATAGTCTTTGTCTCATTATTTAGTCTTTATTTTTTTCTATTTTTAAATACACTGTTGAAGTAATTTTTCTTTGCAAAGGAAAGGAAAAATTATTGGAATTATACATTAAGTAATATTTTGAAAAACTTTTTAAAAGTTCAAATATTTTGACAGATTAGATCATGAAGGCCTAATAAGAAATTTTGTTTTTGTTCAGGTGCATCCGAGTTAATAGCTGGTTTATTAACCGTAAAAGGGACTGATAGATTAGATATTACTGGTGTCTGCCAGCATCCGTGGATGGCTGAGGAAGGAAAAGTATCCTGTTATAGGCTTGCAGTTGAGTTGGCAGAACAAGAACCAAATAGACTAGATCTTTTGCTAGCTCTTGCTCCACAAGAAAACCAAATTCCTAGTGTAAGTGAATTTTCTAAGTTGTTTAAAGATACTAATTGGAGGCCCGGTGGCGGTGAGTGCTAAGGCGTATGCACTCCATGCCAAGAGTCATGGGTTCGACTCCCACTGGGGGGCGGTGGCTTTTCTTTCGAAAAAAAGGAAGGCATCAGCCCTATCCTAGAAAAGGGTGGTAACCTATAGATAACCCGTCCAAAAATTCTATGTTAATTATAAATGGATGTTAAAATTTAAATAAATAAAGATACTAATTATTTTGTTAATAAATAGTTTGTTGGATTTTTTAGAGCTTCATAAATAACAGCATTGTTCAAAATTGTATTTTGTACAATATTTTCTTCATTTTTATTTGGATTAAGTTTATATTTCAAAATAGACATTTGACTGCACTTCCTTAAAACATTTCAACATCTTGAAGGATAAATAATTGCACAACAGACATCTCCACCACAGATTTATTATATATCAAACAATCAGGTTGAAGAGTTGTTTGATCGCAACTCACAAAAAATAGATTTTTGCGGTTGTGAATCACACAAACTCGCCAGGCACGTATTATTTATATTAGGTCTTGACTCACCAAGCTCTCATCACGAGAGTCTCATGGATAAGTGGGCAGATGGTCTAGCAGCTTCTTTTTGCAGAATCTGGATGGCGCATTTAGGCTCGACTCACAAGGCGCGTATTTTAAAATACGGAGCAAGGCGGGTTTATTTGAATACCGAAAAAAGAGTAAAGAAGTGATTACACAAGCATTTAATGTTTAATTACTTTCAGTAGTATGCACACCTACAAGAAAATAGCCACAACCACAAAGCTCTTGATGTTCAGCTGCTGTACCATGCAAAAAAAAAAGGTCTAAACATAAATATACTGATGGGAATAGAGACCAAATTGGTTAAAATAAAATATCCAGTAAAATGTTAATTCTGGCATTGATTCATAGATATTAAAATCAACCACAGAAAAAGGATTAAAGTGTAGTCTCATTTATACGAAACATTCAGTTATACGAAGAATTTCTCGTTCCCCGGCAAAACTCCGTTTAATCCTGTGTAATGAATTATTCACTTATGCGATATTCAGGTATACCTAATATTCAATTATACAAAAGCTAATTTGTTCCTCTGGTGTAAATACTATTCAGTTATACAAAGAGACCACATCTTTTCCACGAAATGTTTACAGACTTACCAGTGACTTACCCCCATCAGTCTCTCTCTCACTCATCTCAGTTCTTCCTTGTCATTCTAGTAATCCCGGTGTGTTCTATGCACTCTCCATTGTGTGCTTTCCTTCGTGTCCGATCTAATAACACGGACTGCCAGTGATTCATCCCCCTCCACTCTCTCGTTTTTAAGTTCCCTATACAGTAGTCGTTCTAGTAGCCATGTTTTATTGTGCTTTCATCTTTTAAAATGAGAAAAAAAGCAAGAACAAAACTTTTGCTTGAAGACAAAATATAAATACTAAAAGAAGTTGATGACAACCCCAACAAAACAACATCAAATTTAGCCCTTCATTTAGATTTTATCGCCCCCTTCTACGTTTTTACAAGAGGAACATTTTACTGTGTCATCTCAGTTATCAATCACTTTAAGGAAGATGATTATTTTACGGTATACATTTATTATATCTTCCACAAATCATGTAAATGGGTGATGGCAATGTACTGTAATGCTTTTATTTTTTATTAATTTAACATCAATTCAAGTAAAATTTTTATGAAAATGACTATCATATTTTTATTTTCAGGTACCTGAAGAAGTTCCGCAGTTACCAGAGAGGCCTACTCGATCAATGTCCCTTAGCAGTCTATCAACGGTCCAACCGAATTTCTCCCCATTGCCTTCACCAGCTAAAGGTGAGAATTAAATTAAAAAATGACAAATATATATTTCCCTACAAAATAAGGGGGAAAATATTAACAGTTAACCATTATTTTACTCCTCTCCTAGGGACTGTAGAAAAAGAATGTTCTTAGGGGAAAGAAATAAAACAGCTAAAAATGGGAAATACTTATTTATTTATTCAGTTACACTTATTTTCTTAGATAACACAAAATCTTATTGATTCAGTGTTTATACTCTTTTTATTACATAATTTAATTTTATTGAAGATTATTTTTGTGTCTGCTTATACAATGTTAAGGATAGTTGTTTGAAAGAAAAATTCTATTCTTTTTGAAGGTCTAAATGAAAACATAAAAAAAAAAAAAAAATAATAATAATAATAATTAATACTTATGAATTCATAATAATAATTATATACAAAGACCGACAAAACAAATGCAATTATAGTAGTCATTAACAAATAAGTTTAAATACAATATTTGATTTTATTTATTTATTTATTTATTTATTCATTCATTTCGAGAGCTTCGCAACAAGGGTGATCTGCTCTATTGAATAACAAAGAATAAAAACAATAAAAATGGAAAAAAAAGGGGGATAAATGATAATAATAAATACAATGAAGTAATTGGTTTTGAATTAATTGGTCATGATCTCAAATTAAATAGAATCCGATGATAGGTGATAACATAGGGCTTTGATTATAATAATAATTGGTCTAATAATATGGTGACCAGCCGAAAAAATAAAATAAATAATAAAAAGAAAAGCAAGAATAAATAAATAAAATAAATAAAAATAAAGGAATAAGGAACATAAATTAAAATAATAATGACAATAAATAAAAGATATAAAGGAATGAATAGGTTGACAATTATTGTAAGATCAGAAATTTTGTTGGGAATTAAGATCGTGGGTCATTTGTAATATTACTATTTTATTTAAGTTAAATAAAATATTTAACAGTTGATTAAAATATTTTTATTTTATTTTAGTATATGAACCGCTGAAGCGAGTACATATACTAAAATAAGGCGTATACTAAAACGTTTTTTTTTTCTAAGGCAATGCACTCTGTGCCTAAGGTCATGGGTTCGATTCCCACTAGGGGTGGTGGCTTTTCTTTCAAAAAAAAAAAAAAAAAAAAGGCATCAGCCCTATCCTGGCTAGAAAAGTGTGATAACCTATAGATAACACGTCCTAAAATTCATTGTCAATAATAAATGGACGTTAAAATTTAAATAAATATTTTATTTTAATAATTATTATTATCATTATTGCCTTGATATGACATTATCTCCATGAAACTGAAAACAAGGTCTGTCCTTTTACAAGCCAGTGTTGGGCAAAAATTATTCAGAATGATGAATAATGATTAATGGATAAATGTATTATTTCATTCATGAATGAAGAATAATTACTTTTATTCATTATTCGTTATTCTGTGAATGAAGTTTATGTTTTATTCACATATTATTCGAATGATCATTCAGAATAAACATGTTTTAGTGAATAACGATAGATTTATTATAATGTTGGCAACCAGAAATACTTATATATATGTGTGTTTGAGTAGGACCAACTAGAAATAAATAATAACGAATGATGAATAACGAATAATGAATAACGAATAATTCCTTGAATAATTCATGATGTACTGTGTGAATAAGATAATTCAGTGAATTATTCATCATTCACTAAAAATTTATTTGAATGATCATTCGAATAATAATTTATTCGAATAATTCCCAACCCTGTCACAAGCAATACTACTGTAACTATTGTTTGTGGAAGGTCAGTTTTCATGTTCCAATTACCCAGAAAAATTACATTATCTTCTTGTTTTCTTACGAAGTACTAAAACACTTTTTGTGAGAACTATGGAACTTTATAAAAACTTATTATTTTATAATTATATAAGTCTTTATTCAGACATTATTCATTTATAATTTCAGCAGAAGAGGCACAGGCTGAGAAAGCTCCAGAGAGAGAAAAGAAGAGAGAAAGAAGCAGTTCCCGTACGAGGAGGAAAGAAAGTGACGATGAAAAACCTAAAAAGAAGTCAGTTAAGACTAAGAAAAAGTCTGATCCTGAACTTAGCAAAGAAGACATGGAAAAGGTCTTGGAAGAAGCTCGAAGATTGAGTGAAATAATTGCACAAACCCCAGTCGTATTAAAGCATGTTCCGACTAATGAAGAACTTAAACTTCAAGAAGTGAAACAAGAGCCAGCCCCAGCCTCTACTCCTCCTAAAGTTGAAGAGCAACCTAAGGAAAAACCCAAAGAAGTCAAGAAAATAAAGAAAGTGAAGCAAGAAAAAGAAAAAGATCTCCCCTTAGAGCAAGAAGATGTTAAAGAAACCGCACCAAAAGTGAAACCAAAATTAAAAAAAGAAAAAGAAATCGACATAACAGATAAGCAGGTTGAAATGGCAGAAAAAGCTGAGCTCAAACAGGAAGAAGTAAAAGAGAGTGAAATTACACCGAAAGAGGAGGCTTTGCACAAAGAAAATGAAGTTAAAGAGAGTACTCCTGAAGCTAAAGAAGCTACACCATTCAGAAGGGATTCAGTCAGAAGAAAGTCCAAAGTTTTTGAAACTGCTGAATTGTTTTCAAAATCTCCAACTCAAGAGAAAGTTCCACAAAAGAAAGTTTTTCTTCCCGGAGTTAAAGTAAGTATTTTTATTTAAATGTGTATGTTCTGTCTTCTTGTTCATTATGTAAAAAGAATTGGCCAGTTTTACTATTTGAGGAAATTATCAAAAAGCTGTGGGGAATGAATTTTTCTTTAGATTTTCATATATTTTCTTAAATATCTCAAAACGGTTGGGAAATTGTGATGAGCTTTTCCTTTAAATTTCCTACAAAAACAATTTTTATGTAATTTTCAATTGAGCATTCTAGCTCGGAGAAATCTGTGCTTAAAATTTGTGTTGATGAAAGTTTTTTGACCTCTTTGTCGTCTATATTTTCCTCAGTTTTTAATTGGTTGTTATTTTTAATTTAACTTACCAATAAATGGAGAGCGAATCATTAAATATGTGTGATCTCTGTAATCAATTTAAATAAATAAAATTCTTTTTTCTGTAAAAGAAGGCAAGTAAATGAGAAACGTGTTTCTAAATACGGCTTTCCTTACGAATAGGGGGGGGGGGAGTCAACCAGACAGGGTGAGAGATTACCACTTCTGATTCTGCAGGTTTCCTGAGCATTGTGATAACTAAAATCTCCCTTTTTTAGAGATTTTATTGGAGAACGTGTTAAAGTTAAATATACATTAAATTCACGATATATATACGGTAACTGATTTTTAAATGACACAAGGGATAAGAACAGAAACACACTAAGATGATCCAGTTCCTACTTTGTTTATATCTCAATGCAGTTTTAAAGCTGAAAACAAGTAGTGTATCATAAGGAGAGCAATAAACTAACAGAATGTCCTGCAATTTGCCATTGTATAATTTTTTAAATAAAAGTTATCGTCTCACCTAAAGTAAAATATTTAACTAAAATTAGAATTTTTAAAGGAATTTCAAGCTTATGCCATCATGTGAGATTTTCTAATAAATTAACATCATTGTTCAACGATAATGCTAGAAATAAATCCATTTTGTTCTAGTCAAGAAGGCAAGAATCCCTGGGGATCATGGTGTGGATCTAGATCTATACCTTTAACATTTTTTATTGTAAAATAAATAATATTTTCTGATAGAAATTTGTTAAATGGCTTTCCCTATTTTCAATGGTAATCATTTCTTTATTGAGTTTAGGTAATGTTACTATAGTATTCTTGAGTTCATGAAGATTTTATGACCTAAGTTGTGATTTGAATGAAGTAACATAAGGCATTTTGATTTCCTATATTAAAAAAAGGCTTATTATATTAAAATACTATAGCTCCTGTTTTCTAAAACAGGTTTCAGATGCGAAGGCTGCTTTTGAGAGAAGAAATTCTATTACACAAGAAACACGGCCTGAGGTCAGTTTGGCTTCGACTGTAAACGTTTCTAAATTAGTACAAAACGAGTTGAATAAGAGCAACCAAGATGAAGACAAAGAAAAGCTTAAAAAAGAAAATGCTATCAAAGTAAGTTCAATGAGTTATCTTTACGCAATCGCTATCAGTAACCTAAGGGTAATTGTTAGTTATTTCAATTGCTCCTCAAATGACTGGATTTATTTTAGTCTCAGTAAATTCACATGTATTTTCCTACAATTTGCCATGTTTAAATGAAACTTTTCATTTCCCGCAATCACATATACTTTTGATCTTTTTTAAAGATATTTCTTCTTCGTTTTTTTTTTTTACTTGCAAGTGGCCATGATTGCTAAGGCATGAGCACGAGCTCTGCATGCCTTAGAGTCGTGGGTTCAATTTCACTAGGGGATCTTTTGGAAAAAGAGAAGGCATCAATCCTATCCTGGCTAGAAAAAGGTGACAACATATAGACAACCTGTCCTAAAAATCTGTGTTACTAATAAAGGGATATTAATTAAATATAAAAATAATTTTAAGGTTAGTTTCTAAACAACTTTCATTCGTTTTAGGTAATTAGCCATGCTATCTCGGAGAGTGAAATGAATAAAGCTTCTACTTTACCAAGGAGAAGACTTTCCAAGCCAATGTAAGTATAATTGTAGTATCCGTTATCAGAAAGAAAATAATCATGGAGGATTAGGACATGTATCTATTGAGAATATCTGTTAACCTTGAGCATCACAATGGAATAATCATAATTTAACAACTTCAAGATCTCGAAGAAAACAACAGTTTTGTTTTGGTGTCTGTAGATTAATGTTAAATATGTTCAATTTAGCTTGTTATTTTGCTAAGTAAATTATAATGGATGTATTATACCAAAGACTTTGGTATTTGAAGAGTTAATTGGCATCACAGATTAATCCAGAGAATGTTTATATACTTTATCAAGGGAAAAACTTCTTCACAGTTCTTGTTGTACATTTTCCAAGTCCTAGTCAGTTTGAAGGATATTTCACTTAATTCTTCTTTTTTCTCTTAGACTGTGCTGCAGATATTGCATTCTTTAGGGATAGCTGTGCCTATTACATTGTAATTTATAAAAGTTTTATTTTTTGTTGTGTTTATCACAGACTGTACCATCTTGAATATCAATAGGGTTACAGGATGTGTCAACATCACTATGTTATATTTTATTGTAAAAAATTTAGTTTCAATACTCATGGTTACTTAACCCTTTACGAGCCGAGCAATGCAGGCTATTATTTACTAAGCTGGGGAGCCGACTTTCCCATGAGGCTGACTAAAGCCAGTCCCTCTCTTGCCGACTCTTAAATTTATCTCATAATTTAGCGAATGCTTCTTCCTTCATTTAGGTTGAAATAGACGCAGATATGGTTTTTTGTACATGCATCTAAGTGTTTAGAATTCCTACTTTATTGGGGCTCCTGGTGGTCTAGTGGCTAACACCTTAGATTATGATGTGGGAGAGGGGGGTTCGACTCCCTCTGGCAGCAGGAATTTTTCTCATCTTAGGGCCTGTTAAAAAGGTTCCTTGCTACACCATGGATGTCAGCGCTCTAATGGCTCAGTTGTCTGTGCGCTGTAAAAAAAATTTAAAAAAAATCCTATTTTATTATTTGAAGAATTGAAATATAAATAGACAATGCTTTTGTTGGAATATTTTTTTTGGTTATGTCATAGTGTCATATACACTATTTTTCAGGATTCCAAGAACTGAACCAGAACACATGGTTGCTAATACTACAGTTTCACAGATTGTATATCCCACTCCAATGCCTCCTCCCAGGTATAAATTAAAATTTAAGTTACATGCCTATCAAGCATTTCTTCTTTATGAATTTTCATTATCTAATTAAAGTAACACATGCTTACTTAACTCCTGCAAAACTGTGATGTGTATGTTGTGACATTTTATATCACTGAAATCACTTAAAAGAGATGGAAGTCAATAAACAAAAAAAGTATATAAAATTAACCCATTTGAGACTGATGGCGTGACAACGGGTCGGCAAGCCTTGTGGACTGATAGCCACTTCTCTGACTAGGCTATTTCTTCACTTTAGGACTGAAAACCACCATGCCACTCTGACAGCTTTTTGCGATATCTAGTGGTAAGTTTTTTCACTCTTGTATCCACTAGAGTTCATGAAAATACAGTTTGAGCCTATTGAATGTGGGTTTCCTTCTGCTGCCCTGTCTATGCATAGTCTGGATCCCTTCAACCTTATTTGTGTTTTACCAGTTTATGTGTATATTAAGGTCATGTTCCATAGACATTATGCCAACATTGAGATATTTGACTCGATTTTATTTTAAAGAAATAGAATTTCAAAAAATTCTTTAAAAAATAAAATAAAAAAAGACACGTTTTTAAGTCTGCGATTGACTGGGCCGAAGCCTAGAATGAAAAAGCCTTTTAAAGAAAGAAATAATGTAAGTGTATGAGGAGAAATGAGAAGAGATGGGCGGTAGAGGCTTAGCTATGCGTTGCCCTCCCTTAACCTTTTTGATGCAACATGGGCTAGCGAGAGTAATGTCGTTGAAGGCGGAGAGCGCCGGCTACCTACTCCCTCCACAGGCAGACCAAACTCCCTCTCCTAGAGCAGCCGTATGCACCCGTATTTTTTTTTTTTACTTAGGCGCTTGTTACTAATCATTTTCATGTTTATCTTACGTGAACGACGACGTGTATTTCTTGAAATGATTTATTTTCTACAATTTAGGTACGTAGCAAACCTTCAATAACCATTTAAAATAAAATTTACTTACTTTTATTTAAATGTAGCGATGAAAACATTTTTTTTAAATTATAATAATAAGCTACTTCTTTATTATTTACAGTTTCACTAAAAAAATTCCCCAAAGAACATTTTTACTGTGCACACTTCACACGGATACATGTTACTTATAACGTTCAAAATTTGTATATTATCAGTTAAGGATTAAACCAGTAATTATCCCCCGTTCCCATCATATTAGAGCACTCGGTACACGCTCAAGGCTAAAGAGGGATCGTGTACTCGGGCGTCGCCTCTGAGGAATATCTTTCTCTGGCGAGTATTCTCTGGCATCGTATTGAATAGGTTGAGGGTCTAAATATACTCCATAATGTTTAATATTACTCTACATGTAACCATATCTTAGGCCTCATCAGGAGCTTATAACACCTACTATTACTGGTAAAATCATTATAAATTATGAACAGCCAATGAGGCTAACCTTCCACTCAGACAATTTTGATTCCATGGTTGGTGGAGGTTATGATCTGCAGGTTGGTTTTTGCATGGATTGTTTATAATTTTTAATATTGTTAGCAGGAATAGTTGTAATTATAAGCTCCTCAACAGACATCAGATAGGGTGGGAATCGTGTAGAGCAGCAACAAACATTTTGGGGCAGATTTTATTCTATTTTTTAGTTATTGACCTCCCATCTCTTGTAAGGGATTCCACAAAACCATTAACTATCAGGTTAGAGATTATTAGTCATACATTTTTGAATTGTATAGAAGCATTGTACAGATTGAGAACAAAATATTGCTTATTTTTTTCCAATTTCTAGCAGTTTACTTGTCTTCTTTTTTTTTTTTTTTGTCCTATGCACTTGAATTAAACTAATATTTTAATAAACTCAATTATTACAGACCTTCTCTCACTAAGCAAGACAGCGGACCCAAAGAGCACATTATTCCTATCCAAATTGAAAAACGAGACGATAAACCTCCACCCATTTCAAAACAAGCTTCAATTGTGTCGTCTAGAGCTAGTTCTATCTCTAGGTAAGTAAATAACACTTCCACCCAATTTTCAATTCCCTATCACATCATCAATTATAAATCATTCAGAAGAAATTGTTGACCATCGAGTTTGGCAATACATAGTTGAGATTCGGCTGTAGTTAAACAAAACTGCAATTTATATTATAAAATGTAGTTTTATTCAACTATTATGACTAGGGACCGGATTTTTAGGATGAAATAATCATCCAATTAGGTTTTTGCAGCAGGCATAATAGGTCTTTTTAGGTTTTTATTTCAAATCCATTATATGTTCTTTAGGTGATGAAAATGTTTCAATAGGTTCAAAAAATAGATTCAATCTATTACAGTTAAACACAAATAATTTTGATTAATTTATCATTAGTAAATTAATATGTATATCTTTATCATAGTGACATAAAAATAAACAAAAAATAGCATTATTTTATAGAATAGTATATTGAGAAGGAAAAAGAAAAATACGAAGAAATAAAAATAAAACGAAAATTTGAGTTATTAAAAAAAAAAAAAAGAATAAGTTGTCCGAATATTCAACAAAATATTTATTTTTAAAGAAAGTGAATGAAATCTATATAATTAAAAAAAATATGTTTTATTAATAAAGCAATGCTTTAATACAAAACAAAACAAAAAAAATAAAAACGAAGAAGAAGAAGAAAAAAAAGGAAAAGAAATTAAATTATTTATTATTATTATTTAATAAAATATACATTAATAAAAAAATAAAAAAGAACATAAAATAAAACAATTAAAGAGTTCCACCTTCTAACGAATATCTGGAAGAATTTCACTGCCTATGTACTTAACTATGTTGAAAACAAAATAATTAAATCCTGGAAACATTTAAAAGGAAAATATGAAACTAAAATTGGTCTTACCCCTTGTTGCAGTAAATTACTATGTTTTAAATATTAGATATTTCTTGGTAATTCCATCGTTAGTTAGGTGATATCATCCTGAATAGTTTTTTTTAGGTTCTCCCAAATTTGCATGAATAATACTGCAAGACGCGAATCATATAAATAACCAATCATTATCATATTTAGGGGGGAAAAAGGTGAAAACCTAAGAATCTGGTCCCTAATTATGACTCAAACTCAACCATCTCCATCATGGTGGTCAGTAGTAATGTTGCTCTATAGTCTTTGGAAATGTATCCCTATTTCCTTATTCCCATGTTAATAGTTTATTTTTGTAAGTGTTGGTAGAATGATGACAATGCTTACAAACTAATACATTTGTTTGTTACTTTGTTTCTCATCTTGCTTTTAACTTTTTGGATAGGCGTTTATTATTATTTTTTCTACCTTAGATACTATTACTTTACAGTGATCTAGCTGATATACTCGTTTCTCTACTCGAACGGGTGTTTAAATAAAATTTGAATGTTATATTACTCTGACTGACACCAAATACGTTGCCCATTTGTATAGCTTTTTTTCCTCTAATACACAATAAATCTTTACAAATGAGGTGCCAAAATGTTTAGGATTTGCCAGAGACTAAGTGAAAGTCAAATTTAACTTCATAACCAAGGGGGAAATTACAAATAAAAAAAATCAGGTTCTCAGATAATATTTCTTGTGAACCAGATACCTATACATATATTTGTCTGTCCGGGCCTTCAGGGCCATCTTATGGAATTGATTTTGTTTGCGATATAACACAGTACAAGACTTAAATCTCTAAACACAGTCAAATTTACATATAATTTGTACTTATATTAAACAATTAATAATAAACATTTATTTTTTATAATTGAGAAGTGGTCATTGACCGTTAGATTTGCCAAGGTGGAGAAGTTTGGGTTTGGTAATGATAATAAATAAAACTACATTTTTTCATAAAAATGAGTTATTATTTATTATTACACTTTGTAGATTGCCGTATTTTTCTTTTGTAAATCATTGTTGAAGCGCATTTTAATAATAATAATGTATTTGTTTGGTTAAATTTTTTTCCCCAATTTTTAACTAACACATTGCTACTTTTATCATTCTTTATAGACTTCATAACTAAAAAATTTACTCTGATAAGTATTTGGGGTTTTCTGTAATTATAATCAGAGATTTCCTTCCAGGAGTGGATTCATTGTGAAAGCAAAACTTGAGTCTTCCTTATTTTGATTGGCGAATGATATCTCATTAACAAGCTTATTTTGCTATAATTCATAATAATATATTGTATTCCTAACCATATAATTGTATTCCTAACCAAACTTCACCTAACCTCTAATAGAAATTGGCTAATTATTCATTCAAATTCCTATTTAATGGAGTGAGACAATGTTTTTAATGTAATTTTGCTATGCATCTTTCATAGCTTAAGTGATATGAACTACATATTTTATTCCTTAGAATTCAATGAAAATAATTATTGAAAAATATAGATTATTTTTTTAAAAAGTTTGTTCATGAGCAAAATTCAGGGAAACAAGCAAATAATTGTCAAGTGTTGCCTGTGATTAGAAAGGAAGTGTGAATATCAAAATTGGACAGGTCTCAATGAAAATTTTACCCATGAATACACTGGATTTAATATCTTAAAGCAATTAACACTCCTTGCCAAGGGGTCGTGGATTCCCACGAGGGGTGGTGGCTTTTCTTTTGAAGAAAAGAAAAGGTATCAGCACTATCCTGGCTAGAAAAGGGTGGCGATCTATAAATAACCCGCCCTAAAATTTTGAGTTAATTATAATGGATGTTAAAATTTAAATAAATGTCTTAGGGTCTCTCCGTGGTCTAGTGGTTAGCGCCTTAGTTTCTCATGCAGGGGATGGTGCGTTCGATTCCCACCGGCGACAGGAATTTAATTTTCTCATCTCACGGCTCGTTGAGAATATTCCTTGCTGCCCCTTGGATGTTGGCGCTAATGGCCCAGATGTCGATGCACCGTAAAAAAAAAAAAAAAAAAAAAAAAAAAATCTTAAATATTTTGTACTTTTAATTCTCGGGCATTTTCTGCTTAATGGAAATACTTACTCTTTGTTCAATGCTCACAAATACATCAGTATTAATTCTAAATAGTCGTGAATACTTTTGTTTGGATGAGTTCTTATACGACTTTTTGGTTTTACATTTTTAAGTTGTCATTTATACAAAGGAAGTTTGATATTTAACTGTTAAAAATTAAGTTTTGGACGTAATCGTGAAACATTGAAAACATTTACTTATATTCTCTTTAGATCTTTCAGCTTGTCCTCTGATTTATCTAAACATTGTCACTAATTTGAGATGGGATCGAGATTTTTGGATCATTATCCAATTCTTGAAAAATTCTATTAAATCCACTTGTATTTTATTACGTCTGCTCAATTTATTACATCATTATCTCTTAAAAGTGTTTTTGTGGAGGAATGATTGCTGCAGGAGGATAACGTTGATGTATGAAGGAAGAGTATCATTTTCATAAAATATAGTTCCTTCTTTCGACCCCCCTTGCCAAACAATCCCAATTGGAACAAAACACTTTATTATCTCCATTTCAAAGGCAAAAAAATTGGAGTTTTAATTGTGTTACTGCTTGCTACATTTTAAATAATTTGGAAAGAGCAGTGAAACGTTTAAATTATTTATTTTTTTGTTTCATAGCTTAGGAAGACAAGATTCAGATTCCAGCACTACAACTGTGGGTACTGCGTCCATAAGTACAACCTGTGAGCCTATTAGGAAATCACCGAGAGAAGTGATCATACCAATAGCTGTGGAAGGCGGTGGTTATGTTACTCCTAGTGAATCAACACTCTCAAAAATGAGGTATTTAAAATTGAAGTGCTTACAATTTTACTAATTTTCTATTTTTTCTCTAATATTATATATATATATATATATATATATATATATATATATATATATATGTGTGTGTGTGTATATGTATATATAAAGTTGTATTTTTTATTTTTTCACAGTTCGCTTTCTGAAGGAGAGGATGAAGGCCCAATAAGGGGTTTTGGGCTTCACAGTACAAGAAGACGCGTAGAAGCTACAGACTCGCTTTCTTCTGATGAAGAAGATGATAACTTTGAAATGCTTACAGCTGAAAATCTGTTTTCAACGCTCCTTTCAAGGGTATTTATGTCATTTTTAATTTAAATGAAAAATGTATCACCAAAATGCCTGTACAATTGAAGCATTCCCAACCAGAAAGACAAACTCGCCAAATGCAACTGTAGAGAAAAATGCACAAGTTTGCCCTTTTGGTCCTTACAGCTATCTCTCAAAACAAACCCCTCTATTTTTCCTATGTGGATTTCTCTTATTGTGCAAAGGCTTTCTTAACAAACTGAGCCTACTACACTGCGCACAGTGTGGTAGGGGAAATTAGTTGGTAGTGGTAGGTTGGTGAGTTTTTGTTTATGAACAGCGCACTATTAATAAACGAGAGAAACGATAAAATAAAAATATCAACTGGCGAGTTTGTCCGTCTGGTCGGGTGTGTCTCAATTGTTAATTGTCTCGGAATAGAAGTAGTTTAATTCTTGGACTTAATGAATCCATTAATTTTTTATTTATTTATTTTTTTTAAATTATAGGTGCTCCGACTGCCAAGGTCATTAGCACCAGAATCCATTAATTAACTGTAAAATACTAATTCATCACGCATCATTAGACACAATGGTCTTCCTATTATTATTGTTTTATGAAAATTAGATTTTATCAAATTTCAGGTCCGAAATCTGACATACAGGCTCAATGAAAATGAAGGAAGGCCAGCTTTCCCTAGACTTTTTAATCACTCTATCTTTGATTCACCAGCGTGAGTATTTCTGCTATTCTTGTTATATATTCTAAATTGAATTAATTTATTTCAGCAATGTAATTTTTCTTTGAGAATCAAATAACAGGATTATAATGATATTACTGTATTAAGTAATAAATGCATTCTATAAACAAATAAAAAAATATTGCGCAGACTGCTTTTCTTTTTACTGTTTTTATGATTGACTGCTGTGAAAGTATGGAAAGATTCTGTTGACTGATGTCGTAGTGTATTTGGTGATTTCTCATTTTTGTATCTACATGTCTTACTTCCTTAATTTCTGACTCAACATATACTCTTGGTAATGTGGTCTTATAATGGGCTGACTTTTCTTTGTATTAGCTATGAGTAATTCAATTTAGGAATTTCGTCCTGAATTAAGGCTCATAAATTTTTAATTTAAGATCTTATTGTTTTTATAGTTATTTCTTTTAGCGCGGTTCCTCCCTCCCCCATAGGGAGGAACCCCGCTTATAAGGTTGATACAATGAAACAATCCGGAAGTGCCGACAAGAAAATTTCGCGTTTCAGAACCCCTAGAGACCGAAAATAACGGTGGTTCAAATTTGTATATATATATATATATGTATATATTTATATATATATATATATATATATATATATATGTATATATATATATATATATATATATATATATATATATATATATATATTTGTCTGTTCGCTCTCTAGGTCGAAGACGAATGGTCCGATTTTGATGAAATTTGGTACAAAAATCAGTCGTCCAATATGAAAGGTCAAGTTCGTTAACCAGCAAAATCCGCCCACTGGAAGATGGAGTTTGGGGCGAAATTCGCGCAGAAAAAATCGTAACGCTTACGTTTTTTAGTTCATAAGCTTGTAAGTACTCTATTTATAGGCTTCTTCGGCTAGGAAAACGAATGAAACCATTTTCAAGGCGATAGCTTTAACCGTTTTCGAGAAAATTGGAAAAATAGTTTTTGAATACCGTTTTTGGTTTGGGTACTTAGAATCATGGGATTCAGTTGAAACATTTTCTGCATGTTCTACTTTCATTAAAACTAATATGTTGAAATTTTGGTTACGTTTGGAGTTAAAGAAGGGTTAGAATAAAATATTTTATTAACAGACTTAAAAAGTTTTGGTAACTTTGTATATTTTCCTTAATATCTCGAAAAAGGTTGAGAATCTTGGTAAACAAAAGAATACCATTAGAAAGCTTACTAAATGCTCTACAAAAAAGGTTCTGATGAAAGTTTTGATTAGGCGATGTCAATCGGAGAAATAAGTGCTTAAAACATTAAAGTAATTGATTTTGCTTATTCGAACTGTTCTTTTTGTCTGTTTTTATTCCTTGTTATTTTTTAATTGCTTATAGTTGGATAATGTATTTTACAATAAAACAGATTAGGCAAAATAAGAAAAACAATTCATTGTTAGAAATATAGCTTGCCAAGAGAAAAAGATTCGTTGACGTCTTTTGAATATTTTCAATTGCCTTTATGCTGTTGGTTTTTTTATTTTATTTTTTAATTGATTTTATCTGTAGAATTATTACTATAGTAAAAGAACACAGGAATGTGTGAAAATATTTGATATTTTCCAATTCATTGAAACGTATGAAATGAAGTATCGGTAGAAGAGGATTCTAGGGTCTTGCGGACCTGACCCCAGGTATAGCCATAAAACCCTTTGAACAAAGGCCGAGGAAAATATTATCTGTTTCTATTCTATGCTTTTCAAATGAGAATAGGGATATGAACAGGAACCGGGGTCTCCTGTGGTCTAATGGCTAGCGCCTTGGATTCATAAGCGGGAGATGGTGGGTTCGATTCCCAACCTCCGGCAGGAATTTTATCATCCCACGGCTCGCTGGTGAAATTCCTCGCTACACCCTGGATGTCGGGGCTAATGCCCTAGATGTAGATGTGCTGTAAAAAAAAAAAAAAAAAAAAAAAAAAACTGGAACCGCGCTAAGATGACGCAGTTCCTGCGGGTCGGACTTTTTTTTTACCATTTTGTTTTATATTCTTTATATTTGTTACAGATAAGCAGTTTCTATTGGTTTGAGGTTTATTTCAATGAATAATTCAACAGAGGGGGTCTCCCGTGGTCTAATGGCTAGCGCCTTGGATTCATAAGCGGGAGATGGTGGGTTCGATTCCCAACCTCCGGCAGGAATTTTATCATCCCACGGCTCGCTGGTAAAATTCCTCGCTACACCCTGGATGTCGGCGCTAATGACCTAGATGTAGATGCGCCGTAAAAAAAAAAAAAAAAAAAAAAAAAAAAAAAAAATTCAACAGAGTTTTTTTGTTTTGTTTTTTTATATTTTTAAAATAATAGTTTTAAACCATTTTAGGAGGAGGTTAACTGAAACTAAATCGTTCTCTGAGCACCATGGAGGAGACCCTACACCATGGAGGAGGAAACGAGAAAGTGCCTCTTCATCAACTCTACCACGTGGTTTGTATTATTTCAATATAGTTTTTTTTGTCAAACAAAAAACGGAACTAGGCTCAGGGGAATACTGTAATTATCAATTAACTATTGTAACAGGGATTTGATTTAATTAGTGAGACTGTGTTGAAAGGGTATGTCATAAACGACTGCTGGGTATGTGATAAGTTTTACGCTCACGACTGCTATAGTTTTATCGCCCAATCTTATTAGTTGTTACATACCATCAGATTCATTGATTTAGAACTACTGTCAAGATGCGAAGTCTTGTTCTTTACACTTTATTTTTGGTAGAATACCTCCTCTCTAAAGCTAATAAGCTTTAAATGTAATCGTTACTTGTGAAGAGGCATCCTAAATATGTGAAATTAATGCCGTAATTTTAATAAAAGAATGGAAAAAAGTGATTGAATGTACTTTTCTTTTCTTTTTTTTTTTCTTTTTTATATAGCGATATTTTTTGAGGATTTCTTACTTACTTACTATTCAGCACTATAGCTTGGGGTGATCCCCATCCTTGGCTTCCTGGATAACAGCTTGCCAATTACCCATACTATTCACCCTATTCTTCGAGTTTCTTACACCCAGTGTTTTAACCTTTTAGTAGTCACGCCCACTGGTGGAACAAGGCCGGTCGCACGGCGCACTTAGTGCGCCATCGTGTTTATTTCCGTGTTATCGTGTTTTAAACGTCTATTTATTAATGTTTTTCCTTACTATTATATTATTTATTGAAGTTAAGACATTATTGTAGACAGATATATAAATGGTGATATAAATAAACTCATTTTATCTTTTAAAACAAATTTAATGCATATAATTTCTTTTATTTTTAAAAACTTATTTAGTTTACAATAAGACTGAAAATTGTAATGCGTATAAACATTAATGTCTGGAACACACATGAAAAAAAAAAAAATTTAACTTTAAAAGATATTTAAATAAAAGTAGAAATATACATGGTAATTGAATGCTAAGAATGTAATTCTTACGATCTATTCAGACAAATCTGTGTCCTGTCCCCTTTTACTGGATTTAATGCAAGTTGCTTCAAGCTTTACATGTTTTTTTTTTTCATGTAAATTACATGTGTTACACATTATTTTGGTGTTTTTTTTTGTCCTCAAATGTGGTTTTTCCATGGTTGCTTCTTGACTCCTTGGGAATTTTCTAAACAAAAATTGTTTTTTACCGGAAGGAAGTGACGGACTGCTTGATCTGGATTGCAAATGTTCATTCATGAGCTGAAATGCAAGATTCTTGCATTAGTCGTGTGGAGCACTGCATGCGCCAGCAAGCTGTTCAAACGGTTGACAAGCTAGAACTGAGGAATGCGGAAAAGGGTAGAACACCACTCGTCACAGTAGGCGTGGAAGGGGTTTTCCTTGGCATACCTGAGGTCTGTATGTCGTAGGGTTACCCGGCAATTTCTTACAAGACGGAATGCTAGCTGTGGCACACTCCATGCACCAGCGCGACTGCTGGAAGGTTAAAGTCACTTTCAACATCCTGCTGGCATATTTTCCTTGGTCTTCCTGTTCTTCTTGTCCCATACATTGCAGAGATCAATGCCCTATAACACATCCTGCTGTTGCAGTGTACTACGTGTTCAAGAATCAGATACCTGTACAGTAACTGACGGGTCTTTTACAGGGTTGAATGTTTTTCACAGTTTGTCAACAGCTCAATCTGTAATGAACTCTAGAATTTTTTATATATTGTTTGTTACGACAAGAATAAATCTATTTCTGGGATTATTATTTTATCAACTACCTTGGATAAATACTTTCCAACAACCATTACTTTGTCATTTCTTTATAGTGTTATCCTTTATCAGCTACCTGAGTGTTTTGTCTTTAACAGTAATCAGAATATCTTTTATTAAAATTATTTGAGCTTTTTATTTAAGAAAATAGACATGGAGCAGACATTAAAAACGGTTTGGATTACATAATTTCTTTTAAGTAAGTTGACTGTTTGAGTAATAAATTGATTACTTTTTTCAATTGATTTCTTCTATTTATAAATGCTGATGTTTTAAATGTTTGTTCCAATCTTTTTGCATGAGTAGATGCATGCTATTTATTTTATTTTTTGCTTTTATTTTTACTTATTTTTATTAAAGGACATTTTAATAAAATTTTTTCTGCATCAGAATTTTTTACTTTGATGCAGTCCTCCCTTTTCTTGTTTTAATGTAGTCTTCTGCAGTGAACTTTATTTTCCTTTATTTCATATGGTAGTAAACTTATTTATTTGATATTTATATTAATTATCTTGATTTTTTTTTTATGTGTACTATCATTATTTGCTGAGTTTTGCCCTGATTTCATTAATGTGTTTTTGTTAGTTTTAGCATTTACTTTTTTTTTTTATATGTGTATTTTGTAACAACATTACTCCAAAAGAATCATTCAGATATAATGAATTTTTCTCATTCATCTTTTATTATAATCAGTTTTTTTTTTTCTTTTAAAAGAATTTAATCTTTAGTTTAAGAACGATTTTCAGGCTAGTGAAAACCTTGGCATTTCGAAATTTTCTTTTAGTGAGGTTATCAGCAGTACGCTTATAGACTTTGTAATCACGTTCATACACAAGACTTCTTTTTTATAGACACATCTACTTCATGAGATTACTTACTCATATTTTAATAAGCTCATTAGATTCCACCTTTGTAAATTATTTTGCCCTGTTATGTTGATTGGTATTGTTGAAGTTCAAATTAAAAAAAAAAATTAACCATTACATTAAGTCATCCGGTTGGTAGTTAACCTCTGAAATCTCCACTCTAATGATGTCTATAAAAAGCATGTGCTTTTTTGGATCTATTTGAAGGTTCATCTTTTTAATTTGTTCTAGAAATTTATAAATGAGAATATTTGGGTTAATTTTCTAAGCCATCATTTCTATTTGTATAAAAGCTTTTGCATGGAGCAAGTAATTAGCTTTGCATGGTTATTTGTAAAAAGGGATAATTTTTATGGTGGACCCTTTCAATATATTTTTGAAAAAATTGTTTCTTGCGACTACATAGCTAATAATGATTATTAGTTCCCCATTAAAGTTACTATATTTTCTATTATTTGGTGTTTGAAAGTTCTGAATCACCTTAAGATGGATTCTTGAGAGCTAGTTAGAAGAGCTACTAAGCTTTTGTTGTCCAACTCTTTGTATATTTGTTTAGGTCCTTTTTTTTTTTTTTTTTTTTTTTTACCCTTTTCTGAAATACTTCTTTCATATTGCCTAATAAAGCCGAGTTTGAAAGATATGCTCTAAATGATGGTGCTCAGAAGTCTTAGTATATTAATTTATTAGCTTAACTGTGGTGTAGTCCACTAATGAAGGATTTTTGTTTTGCGGATAAAACAAAAATACTAGGATAATACTAAACATTGGAGAAAAAGAAATTGAAATATGTCTCAGATTTCACCACTCAAATTGGGCTTTAAATATTTGGTCAGTGGTTTTCATTTATGATCTTACTTCTTTTTATCACAAGCATTCGTTATGATTATTTAAAATACTGAGTTTGTGACTTTTTATTTTTGTCAAAATACAATTTTTTATGGAAACTAAGCCAATTAAAAAATAAGCAACTTTCATAAATACTAATATATTTAATGTTATGATTTGATTTTTATTGAGTGCAACAAAATTGACATTTATAAAATAATAAATGTAATATTCATGAGATAAATTTCTATACTTAAAAAAATAAATAGTTCATTAAACTGCTTATTATAATATCTTTTAAAATAAAAGAAAATATATAATTTAGTTTAATTTAGAGACAATGAAATATGATTGCTCCAAAAAATATTATCACTTCTGAAAACTACCATTGCAAGTAGCAAGACAACGGAGATTGGCTACAGTACCTTTCCAAAAGTTGGAACTCCTTGCAAATTTATAGTAAAAAAATGTTTTGCAAAAAACAACATCCTTTCTATTTAACCCACAACTGGATTCCCATTTTTACACAAAAAACATTTACTTAAGACACCATGCTTTTATAGTGTCAATATACCTTTAAAACATGTAAAACTTAAGGAACACAACAAAAATATATTCTATGATTTTTTTGCCATGCTTCCAGGCAAAGAATATTTTTTGAAAACTCATTCCAGCTCAACACCTTACTTATAAAACACTGCCACTCAAATTCTAAAATTTTGTTTTAGTATAATTTATCTAAATAGATATTTTTTTACTGCAATAAGAGAGCCGCTTTAGAAATCTGGCTATTAATTTTTATTCATTTTAGGTGAGTGTACAATTTAAAATTTTCAGTTTTATATTATATTATTTGCACCTCATAACTTAAAAATTCACAAACGATTTATTATAACTACTATTTTAATTTTATACTCTTTTTATTGCTTTATAATTACTATGTGTTTCTTTTGGAGTACAAAGTTTTAGAAAGAGCCATTAGGAAAAAAGAGCTCTGTGTTTCATGTCGCCTGTGTGTCTGTTGCAGCTCGTGTTACAGTGCATGTGCCCGTCGTTGTTGAGAAATCACAAAACGACTAATCCACACGCTAGGTAACACCTTTATCTTTCTTTAACTCACATTTATAGTCTCCAGACCTGGGATGTATTTCAAATAACATATTTTAAAATTAATACTTTTTTTTTATTCTTATTGATAAAATATACAATACGATTCGTCGCTGTATTTTATTTTAAAATACCATAAATGTACTTTCTTTTTTCAATCAAAATTATAAAAAATAAATATTTTATTTTTACGTCAAACAAGATTTAATTAAAAACTGTTCAGGCTACAGACTTTGTTTTTTTTTTGTTGACATGTTGGCAATATTGCAGTAATCAGTACTACCAATTGATTGCCCTCTGCAGTACCTCTCTATCCACACCTATTAATGAATGAGTGTATCCTGCTTAAAATGGTTTTATTTGTTCTTTTTTAATGTCACTAATAGACTGTCTCAACTTTCCATCTTGCCTTGCTATAAGGTAGTCCCCTTTAGTTTTCCTTCTTAACCAAAATCCTAGGTTATTATTTTCACTTTAACTATACTTGAAAAATTCCTTCAAAACTTCAATACCCTGCCGAAAGATGACCCTCGTCTAAAATTGTTTATATAGATATAAATAAATGTGTGTACCTGTTAATGCGATATCAGCCTCAATTTTTAGTCTTTTCCTCTCAAACTGAGTATACAGACAACATTCCCATTACAAAAAAAAGGAGGATGTTTGTTAATCAGTAAAATTGGCCCAAGTGCAGTGGTGTTGAGGGGAAGGGAGTTTCTCCTGACAAAATTATTAATATGACCCTAACTGCCTTAACCCCTGGTGTGTGTGAAGTGTCTGACAGGCACGAAGGAAATTTCAGTGAAGTATTATAGTAAGCTAGATTCTCACTGCTGCCAACATACTTCACTGAAACTTCCCTCGTGTCTGTCAGACACTTAATACACACCAGGTGTTAATGTTATTTATTTGTTATTAAAAACTCGCTCTAAATCAACTATTGAAAGAGGTATATTATGAAAAAAAAAATATTATCCTAACCAAATTACTAATCATTTTTTAATAAGTGAAATAGACGGAAAATAGATGAAACATCAACTCACTTTATACTTTAAAATAATTGAAATACTCTTTCCCAGGTCTGATACTGTTTTGTATTTAGAGGCTTTTTCTATATTTTTATCTCTACTTGTTTTATTTTATTAATTATTTTATTTTCCTAGTTCATTAGCGCGGTTCCTCCCTCCCCCATAGGGAGGAACCCCGCTTATAAGGTTGATCTCATGACGCAATCCAGAAGTGCCGACTAGAAAATTTTACGTTTCAGAACCCCTACAGACCGAAAATGATGGTGGTTCAAATTTGTATATATATATATATATATATATATATATATATATATATATATATTTGTCTGTTCGCTCTCTAGGTTCTAGGACGAAAGGTCCGATTTTGATGAAATTTGGTACAAAAATCAGTCGTCCAATATGAAAGGTCAAGTTCGTTAACCAGCAAAATCCGCCCACTGGAAGATGGAGTTTGGGGCGAAATTCGCGCAAAAAAAATCGTAACACTTATGTTTTTGAGTTCATAAGCTTGTAAGCACTCGTTTTATAGGCTTCTTGGGCTAGGAAAACGAATGAAACCATTTTCAAGGCGATAGTTTTAACCGTTTTGGAGAAAATTGGAAAAATAGTTTTTGAATACCGTTTTTGGTTTGGGTACTTAGAATCATGGGATTCAGTTGAAACATTTTCTGTATGTTCTACTTTCATTAAAACTAATATGTTGAAATTTGTGTTACGTTTGGAGTTAAGGAAGGGTTAGAATAAAATATTTTATTAACAGACATAAAAAGTTTTGGTAACTTTGTATACTTTCCTTAATATCTCGAAAAAGGTTGAGAATCTTGGTAAACGGAAGAATACCATTAGAAAGCTTGCTAAATGCTCTACAAAAAAGGTTCTGATGAAAGTTTTGATTAGACGATGTCCATCGGAGAAATAAGTGCTTAAAACTTTAAAGTAATTGATTTCGCTTATTCAAACTTTTCTTTTTGCCTGTTTCTATTTCTTGTTATTTTTTAACTGCTTATAGTTGGATAATGTATTTGATAATAAATCAGGTTAAGAAAAATAAGAAAAACAATTTAATCTTAGAGATATGGATTTCCAAGATATAGCTTTTTAAATACCTAGCGGGGTTCTTCCTAGGGGGGGGACCCATCCAGGTAAGATCGTGAATAAGACCTTTCTTGAAAGTAAAGATGGAACTGTCAACTTTGGTCCTCCTCTGCCTCCCGGCACTTTCATTGCTGACAAAGGCTACCAATGAGTAGTCAAAACGTCCTAAATATAGATTTTTTAACAAAAATCGTATTGAGGTTTCTTTATCCGAATCCCAACCATTCCATCTTTACTTATCACCTCGACAGATAATTATCTAATCTTCATGCTTTCTAGAAATGTGGACCCAAAATAATAACAGCTTCTATTTTAATAATTTTAAATGAGTCTAGAGATAAGAACGGAACCGCGCTAAGATGATGCAATTCCTGTTAGTCGGACTTTTTTTATGTGAAGATTCAAAGTAGATGGGACACTCAGGTGTGTTATGTTCTGCTGTGTAATTGACTCTGACCCTTGGTGATATACAACATGTCTCTTTGCATTGTAAAGAATTTTTACATTTCAAACAAAGAGATATGTGTTCATGTATGCATTTTTTCTGG
This sequence comes from Gonocerus acuteangulatus, assembly GCA_946811695.1. Taxonomy (NCBI): domain Eukaryota; kingdom Metazoa; phylum Arthropoda; class Insecta; order Hemiptera; family Coreidae; genus Gonocerus; species Gonocerus acuteangulatus. The sequence goes on along the minus strand of OX328130.1, from coordinate 47,790,431 downwards.
CATGAATTTAAATTTCAGGCAAGAAATTCCTTAAAAATAAAAAACGAGGAACATACCTGGAAAGATATAATTTTTGTTTTAGGTCTTGTCTCCTGACCTACTCCAAATATGACAAAATTAATTAATAAATTAAATTAATACTACCTTGTAACTTTTTTTTACAATTTTTTTTATGGGCAAACATTCTTTCTTAACTAATCAAAAATGATATCCAAGAGTGTTCATGTAAAGAAAAAAATGTTAAATGGGCAAAAAATATTCCGAGTGAAGTCCTAATGCCGAATGAACGCGATGCTGAATCAGAGATAATTTTGTGAGCGAGCTTTGTTTGGTCCCTTTTTAATTGTTAATTTTTTTTTATTTTTTTTTGTCCTCCTTCAATACATTTCAAAATTAAAACCTTTTTTTTCTTTTTTTTTTTATCTTCATCACAAGAAAATATGAAAAAAAATTAAATAGGAAAAATATGAACATTTCAGAAAATTAAACTTAAACGCCGCTTTCTCAAAACTATGTTTTTCAAATCGGGCGATACTCTGGCGTCTTCAATTTTTGCCCAATCAATTTCAAATTTTAACTGCATCTTCCTGATTATATTTGCTAGTGAAGTACATAGGATTTTCATTGAATTATAACAATTTTAGACGGATTTTTTAATAAAACACGAATAATTGTTCACCATTTTAGAAAAAATTAATATTTCTTAAAAATCCTACATACTTTACTAGATTTAACCCTCTTCTTTCTAAATAATTTTAGTTTTTGTTCTAGATTAAAAATGCCACATGGAGACTATCGCCCTCGGAAAAAAAAGGTTTCCGTTCAATCAGACACAGCACCGCCATTTTTTTTTTCCGAAGAATTGAAACTTTTTTTTTTTTTGCGATACTTTAACATCCCATAAAAAGCGTTTTATATAAATAATTGTTTAGATTTATTTGTTATTTATGAATTCAAGAAAATGACTTTGATTTTGATCGCATAAGGTAGTAATACCCCTTAAATGCGTAATTATTTGGAAAAAGTTATACATTTTATAATAGTACTCTCTTACCATTTGTTATTTTATTTAAAATCTATTAAAAAAAGTATAAACAAATCAAGAAATTGTACTTTGTAGCTAAACAAGTTTAAGAAAGGGCGATTTAATTTTCCAAGACTCTTGTTTTGTATCTGTTCTGTAGCCTTTCAAGATGGCTGTAATAACATGGCAGCTGAACCCCCACTCCAGTTTTATCTTTCAACCTCCATGAATCAGCTTATTTATCAATACTTAGCCAATGCTAAGGCTAAAAACAATTTAAGCTATAGCCTGTACAAATAGGTGGTTTAGTTGGAGGGAAAAGGGCATGCCCTATATTCCCTGTGTAAGAAATTGGCGGTAAAATTTCTCTGTTATAACCTCATCACCAGCTGTTATAACATTTTTAGTCTTAGCTTTGGCTAAGTATTGATAAATATTAGACTTTATTTCTTTTGTCTGGCCTCTCAAAGCCTTCCCTAGTCTCAAATAAGACATAATCAGTTTTTTTAATGTTTAACATATTGTGTTGTTTCTTGAAACGGGAGTTTGCAAATGGTGGAGCCGTCAGAAATATTTCTCTCAAAATTTCACGCATGCGGAATTGAACTTTTCTGTGCTTTTCTGAACAAGCTATAAGGGTGGTAACCTATAGATAACCGGTCCTAAAATTCATAGTTAATAATAATGGATGTTAAAATTTAAATAAAATGAACAGGCTATAGTGCCATATATACAATATTTATTAATATTAATAATGTATTGTTAATTCAACTGTAAAGGACTATTTAAAGCATTTTTCCCCAATTTTTGGATAGTATTCAATGGAACAGAAAAAAAAAATGATCAAAGTAATGTAAAATTTAATGAAATTTATATTATAATAATACATTTTTAATGAATGAATTCTGAAGCTTCTTTCATAACGGTATTCTTTTTTCTTAGGATTTACAACTAGATCATTCAGGAGGACATTGACTGGAGGTGATGAAAATAGGAGAGATGGTCGCCCGCCTCCAGCCACTTCTCTGAGAAGCCGAAGGCGTTCAGAAGATGAAGTCATTGAGGATTTCCTTGCAACCGGAAAATTAAGTAGTCTTGATCGAGTTAGAAGTTATTTAGAAGGATTGAGGAGAACAAACATAGATACGACTTCTCCTCTTAAAAGATATTTCAGTTCAGAATCGTCTAGACCTGAATATCCTCCATTACCGAGAAATAGACTTTCCAGTCTTGATGATATTTCGCGAAGGGGCCATCAAAGCTACAGAAAGTCTGACAGACCCAACGATGAACAAAAAAAAACTTCCCTGACTCAGAATGAAGCAAGCTCTTCCCAAAATCGAAACACTATGGCTAATTCATTTGATTGTAATGGTTTGCAAGATGACAAAAAGAAAATTCATAAAGTAGAAAAAGTAGATAAATCTGTCGGCGCAGAAATTAACGCAGAAAACAATGGATCATTAAATTCAGAAGAATGTATGGAGTCAGAGAAATTGAAAAATGATCTCAAAATTACTGAAAAAACTAATAAGAAAGACAAGAACGGATCCAGAGTTAATAAAGCTATAAATTCTCTTAAAAAGAAAAGTGAAATCTATGAAAATGAATTCACAGAGAGCAAGTTGTTAAAAAGAGCAGTTTCTCTAGAAGATCTTAAGATTGATGACGTAACAAGAGGAAGGAGGTCTACATCTTTAAAACCAGAAGGATCGTTCGAGAAAAAGGAAAGTCCAATAGCCAAGAGAGGAGGAGTTTTCGACACATTAAGCAAAAGAAAAGAAGACCGAGAAGCTCGAATCGCCAATTTAAAAAGACTAGACCTTGTGAAAGGTTCTGAGATTTCGGCTGACAGCACTCCGACAGGTGATCAGGACGAGAGAGAAAGCATGGTGTCTGCTACTGACAACTCTGATACGTGGTCTAGTTGCGATTATGGAGAACGCTTATTAGATCCTTCAGTCGAAGACTGTGTTTCAGAACGAATTAGAAGAAAAAGTTTCTTCCATAGATTTAATATGCCTAAGAGACAAGCTTATAACAGATCTGTGAGTAATTTAGAACGAAAGAGATACTATTAGTACAAAATGAATTACTATTAATATTTTTTTAGCAGATTGAAAAAAAAGAAAACAAAATTCACTTTTATTCCTGCATTATTATTTTTGAGAAATAAACTCTAAAAAAGAACATTTTTTCTTTTTTCTTTTGCTTTCATTAAGAGTGCTTAGTTATTAATCTGCTAGTATCTTTTTCTTTTACTACAATAACCTTGAGGATTTCTGTGATCTCTTTTTACTTTGTTTGATTTAGATGTTTGCTGTTATGCTACATTCAAGCTTAACACAAAGCTCCCGGTATTAAACATAATGTAGATGTACAAGAAACAAGTGCCTTATAATATGTGAACGAATATATAGAATATGTTATAAAGAAAGTATATACAAATCAAATTTGAATTTGCCATAGTTATGAGTTTTAAAGTAATTATTCTAAGATATAAATCTATTACTTTTGTAGGATTTATCTTTATTTTTCTGAAATTTAAAAGTAAGTCAAAGTATATTTTCCTTTTTTTTTCTGATACTCATGAAATATCTACTTTATATGACTGATTAGGTTTTTACCTAAATACTGTAGTTATAAAGGCAATTTTATGACAAAAGTGCACTTATTCTAGAACTGTTGACATGATGTTGAAAGTAAGACCACAATTATTTATTAATTCAAATTCAATATTTTTTTCTATAATATGTTATGCTGACTCAAATATGTATCTTAAACCACTCACTGACTGTCAGTTATAAGAAAATTGGGTTTAACCCAACTGTTACTTCCTTATGCTAGTTTTATTTATAAGATTCTTCCAATGTGTCATATTTAAAATTAAAAACTTTCCAAGATTCTCATTTTGGTATATATTAGTATGAAAAAGTACGTGTGTGATTTGTTTGTAATTTCTTTAAACGAATTACAACAGGACTTACAGAAATCGCAATATTATAGTTAAATGTAATGGCAGTTTGGTTATTAGCTTTAAACAGAAGATTTTTAATGATTTATAATATTGGTGGAATATTTGACCAAGGTGTTTGTTTAAGAATACTTAACTGCATCTTTATCGAAGGATTTCTTAAAGATGATTTAAAAAGAATTTTCCTAATATTGGGTTCTCTGAAAAGTTCATAGAGATTTCAAAAATCCTTTTTATCTCTTATATATTGAATGATTTATGATGTACCTATTTTCTAAATCTCTACGAACTTTTGGGACAACACAATAAGAAAGAAAGATATTGAAACGTTTAGTTCCAAAAAAGTATTCACTGCTTGAAGGACATTTCTAAAATAAACACAATGTTACTGCAATTTCTATTTATCGAAGTTATAAAAATAAATAGTAGATCAACTCTATTAAATAAAACACTTTTTTAATTGGATTTGAAATAATTTCGGTTTTATTTGAAAATTCTTTATTTATCAGAAGAAAAAAATTGTGGCTTGTTTTGCATATTCTTTGAAATAGAATACGTAGAATTACGTTTACTTTGATAATTATTTAATTTTAGATTTGCTTTTTCGTCCCTTACTTTGCATTTAAGTTCCATTTATTTTTTACTTACTGTTTGATTGTTTATTTAATTTCAGCTTTATATTGTAAATACTCATTGATTTTTTTTTTTTTTTTTACGTAACAAAGAACAGATGTGTTACCAATGTGTCTGACTTTTTAATCCACGAATACTATTATTTGTGCAGTAGAAATAAGCAATAAAAAGTGAAATAACATTTTGGGCTATCCTAGGACAATATATAATTGTTATAGCTTCCCAATTTTTTTTTTTTTTTCATTCAAGGTTTTAAAAATTTGAAGAATAACAAAGTCAAGAAACTAAATATATTAAAATTTATCATATACCTAGATTATTTTTGGTTTATGATTCTCACTTCTTGTTTCTTTGGATTTAATTATTTGTGCCTGCATTATTCAAAGAGCATTAGTACTTTTTATTTCTAAGATTATTAGTTTATTTCTGTCATTTTCTTAAAAATGCAATAAATATGATTGAATTTTACACTAGTCTTCCAAATGCAACTGCGTCATAGTTAGTGCTTTTAACATTCAACAATTTTTTAAAAGCCCCGATTAAATATTTTATACAACTAAAATTTTTTCAAGCAAATTATTTGCAAAACATTGAGTCAACAACCACTGCCAAATTAATGTGCCAAATTTTTTGTTACCTTTATTTTATCTAATTTTTAGTTTTCAAAATATGTAAAAATAAAATTTTCTCCTAGTCATGTATAACAACATTGTTTTTCAAGGAAATATTATTTCTTCCTAGAGTGTGAATAAGTAGTTCTGTAGCTTTTATAAGAAATGTGATTACCATGTAATAATATTATTAAGCGACCAACAGCTTGTTTATTAGCAAAGACTTGCTTCTTAGCTTTTATGAAAAACTAGTTACAGATTTTGTGAGTTGGTCTATTTATTAAATACATTTATATTTATTGTTTTCAAGATTTTATTATTTATTTTATATCCACAAACGTCTTTACCTAGTGCTCACAATTAAGTAAAGTGCTTATTTCTGTTGGAACAATCTAATCTTTTTACTTCAATTTTTCAATATTAAACATGAAATCCAATGAAAAATTGTGTAATAGAAGGGAAACAGTGAGAATAATTAATTGTCATTATTATGTACGATAGCATGTATTAGATGTTAGCTCGCAGAATTGGAGAAGTTATTATTTTTCAAAATACTATTAAATTTTATAATAAATAATCTTGAGGGTTTGGCTGTAGTTGAAAATGCTCGCCAAAGGTACTCCAACCGATGCCAGTGATGATAGTCTCTGCTATGAGGTATGGCAACAAAATTGTGCCAACAGTTTCAAAATATTTTTTTTAACACAGGGTACAAAACGAATATCGGGATTTTCACCCTTAATAATATTTATTACATTTAACTTAATTATGAATTTATTAAATATTAGAATACATTTTTTATTTCTAAGAATAATAATTTATTTCTGTAATTTTCACAGAAATGCAATAAATATGATTAAACTGCATTAATTATAATTTACCTTTTTTTTTTCCCTAATACTATAAATGATACATCATAATAGCGCAACTCAAACAGTTTTGTTTTTTTGCACAAGTGCTTACAATATTTTTGCCTTTATCCGTTATAAAGTGCTAGAAGCAAATATGGTGACTGGTGAACAGATGGCCTGATTTTAATTGTTCTGCTGTCAACAAACATACTAAGTTTAATGCATTAATTATTATGAAGTGTTAAAACCCTGATATTTATTTTGAAACACCCGGTATTAGTGAAGGACTGATTTTCTTCAAACCAAATTCTACGTGACGATAAAAGAGTTGAATATTTGTATCAGACCTTATCCTGAGAAGCAGTAGGATTTACACAGCCAAAATACTATATTTATCATATTCTCTGTAAGGCTTCTTTGCTAGAAAGTATTTTTTATTACTGAAAGTATCTGCAGCTGAAGTAGCTGGTAAATATATATATATTTTTTTATTGATAATTTACAATATGTACAATAAGTAAATTGGTAAATATAGTGCCAAAAGCAAAATACCTTTCACTACAGATGAAAGCCAATAAATTAGTAATAAAAATATATTTTTAATGTAAATAGTTCATTTATGGAAGAAAAAAGGATATCTTCTCTTATAAATTGACTGAAGAAACATTTATTAGAGACAAGAGAAACTTGAAAACTCAAAATACGCTTGAATAGAAAGAGCAGATGTAGGTTTTAGTATGTTACCAACAACAGTTAGTTTCAGCAGTTGTGCAACATTATTGCCTTGTTCTTGAAAATGCTTTTTACTGAAATGAATAATAATATAAAGAACTTCCCGTTGACTCGCTCGGAGGCTTTCCCTCTCTGTTCCTTTTTGCAAAAATTAAAACGTCCGACTCACGGGGACTGCGTCATTTGAGCATTTATTTTTCCGTTTATCCCTAGTATCATTTGAAAAGCTTAGAATAGAAACAGTTAATGTTTTATCATAATCTTTCGTGAAAAATGGAAAAACGTGTAAAATTAAATCTCAAAGCAAAGCAATATCTTAGGCCTCTCACAGGAAGCAAACAGTATCATATACAAAAATTACACCTTTTAAGCACCAATTTCTCTGAAATCGCATAAGAACTGTATTTGTACATAATTTAATGTGTTTTGTATTGATGCTTTACATTTAATATGATTTCCTAACCGCTTTTGAGTTATATAAAGTATATCCAAAAATCCCAAGAAAAATCTATTTGTTTTCCACTTTCCTCAACAACCATCATCAGCGAGATTCCTCCTGATGGAGAACGGGGAACATGCTTTAGCCACCTATGTTGTGTTTGCAGCTATATTATATACCAAAAGGAGCCTCTTTCTTTTTCTACTAACACTTATCGTATTTACATTGTAGGTACAAGAAGTTCTTTATATCCCAGATTTAGTAAGAGGATATTAAAATAAAACTATATTAAAAATATTATTTTTATTCTTAGAAGCATAACAAGTGTACATTAACTTTTAGTATAAAAATAATTATACTAATAACTATGGTAATACATTTTTATGAGATTATTGCACAAAGCAAAAATTAATGATAAATAAAGGCAGGATAAACAATCATTCATTTAGTAATATCTTTATGTTTATTTCTGCTAGGTCTTCTCTTTAGACAATCTATAGCAGTTCATAACTATTAGCAACGTTTTGGTTGCTAAACCATATATGAATTATTTCTTATTTACATATCACAGGCAGTAATCACTAGGTAATATTTGATAAATTCTGTTGAATGAAAGTGGTCCTATTATTTACAACTTCTCCAACAAAACAAGAGAATTCTTTTAAAAGGAGTAGGACTAATAATTTCTTTTAAACATTTAAATATTTATATATACCTTAAAACAATTTTTGGAAGAATTACTCACAAAGCTGAGGAGATCTGCGCTCAGTACGGTGGATAAAATATATCAGAAGCTTTGTAAGTACACCTATCTATTCTTTAATTTCTATAACATGTTTCAAAATTAAAATTTTAACGTTATTAGAAATTAACACACTAATATCTAAATTGTTTATGTATATTAAAATTTTTTCCTAATGTCACCTTTTTTAAAAGTAATTAATGTATTAAAAAAATTAAATTTAGAAGAACGTAACTATAATTTAATCTCATTTTTCACAGAATTTCCTCTTGCTAAAACAAGCCATAGTTCTTATATGTTTGCAAAATTCTTTCAAATATAAACTAATATACCATTATGAATAAATGTAATATACAAAATTGGAATACATAAATCTCTATTCTAACATAAACTGATAAGATAAAAATAAAGGAAGATTGATCAAAAGAAAGTATAGTCAAATATCCATTATTGAAAATACATTTTTGTTCCGTTATTTTTTCAATAGAAACAGTTTTATTTAGTAAACTGTAGAAGAGGGTTTAAAATAATTAAAAGAATTATGGATTTTGGCTGAGAGAACTAATTGCTACATTTTCGGTCGTTGTTTCCTAGCTTTGTCCAATAATAATTGTCGATAATAAATACAAAAATGATTAATTACTCCTCAAAGAAAAATATCTTGCCCCACCCATTTAACATATTCCCATAGCTTTAAGTCATTCCTGGTAATATGGAAGGCTTAAAGTCGAGTTTTACAAAATTAGTTTTTTTTTTTTGTTCATATAAAATAAAAAAATAAAAAATTCTTAACAATTTCTTTAGGATTTGAAGATTTACAAATAAAAATGTTTTAAAGTTAACCAATCAACGATTTCCTATTTGCCATGACGAGTGATTTAATAGTAAATTCAGTGATTTTTTTGTATTTGATCCTTGTTTTAAATGTCTGTTTTAAAAATAATTAAACAGAAAAATACGCCATCGGCAGACTCCATTTTTCCCTCTTATTCGGTTCTATTAAACTTGACAAATTCAGCAATTATATAAATGAAGTCAGTCAGTAAAGATTCTAAATGTAATTTAGGATTGTTAAAAACAACAATTTATTTGCCGAATATCGCTAAAATTGTTTTGAACAAACCAATAAGAATGGTGAGTGAAAATCAGTTTTTTTTAGAAAACTTAAAAGGTGCAATGAGCAACTAAAGAGATTAAAATTAAACTAAACACAATCTTCTTATAAAATGTTATCATTCTCAAATAGGTCTCAAATAATAAATTTGAACACTAACTCAGTGCTGTATAATAAAATACTAAATAACCCCTATAGCAACGCCAAATTTTAGCAGCTTTTGACTGGCAGATCTCATAGTCAGCCAATGCTCCAAGTGTATGAAATAATTTTTAAAAAAGGAAAGACATTTTCTAACAAGTTTATATTTTTTGACAAGAATGAAACTCTAATAAAAAAAAACTTATATATTTACAAATATTAAACATAAGGCACATAAGGATCTTAGGCACATCAATCAATAACTCTTTTTGTAGTACATATAATAATTTCTTTGGGGATACCTTACTAAAAGAAAATGCATTTCATGGAGAAATTAATCTTCCAACTCAAAAGCATCCAATTGGATTGATACAATACCTTAGTGGAGTAACAATAGGAATAAATACTACAGCTGCTTTAAGATTAAAGACATTAAGGCCCGTTATGCACTGTCGACTGGTCGCCGGCGACTGTAGCTTACAATAGTTTCAATAGGCGCTTACGCCCTTGGTTGCTGGTTGCATGGGCAACTTGGTGACTCGTTGTGCAGTGGCGATGCCGGTCGCTCTCAAGACCTGGCCCTAGTTGCCTATGTTTTGGTCGCCAAGGGACTGAGTCATGGGCAACCAATGGCAGTGCGTAATAGCACTAAACGAGTTCAGATAAGATTATTATTAATACGAATTAGGGATTTAGTCACTAAGATTTAAAATTCCGAAGTCCATTGATGTTGAAATTTGGCCTGTTTCTCTGCCGATTCTTGTACAAATTTTTTTATGGTACAAATTTTTGCCAAAATTCCACCTTAGCTTTGTCAGGGGCAAACTAATTGCAGCAAAAATTTGTACGACATACCACAAGAACCAATAGAGAATGAATTTCAATATCTATACATGGAATTCCAGTGAGGGAGCTTAATATGAAGTTCCTCAGTGGCGAGAGATCCTACAAATCCCAAAATATAAGTCTTAATTACATGCAAGTTATCTTCTTTTCCAAAATTATGAGATCTTTTCCTCCAAAAATGTTAATTGAAGCGTCTAGAATCAAAACAAGACACTTCACTACTTTTACGATTTTGAGATAACAATTGATCTTAAAAGTTCAAAATGTCCTCTATATACTGGTAAAGAAAAGGATTTTCAAAACTCAATAGATCATGCTGTTTTTAATGCTGAAGTGAAAAGTTGGCTTCAAAATAAGACATATATCATCGAATTTTAAAACTAAGTAAGGCCCATGAAAAATAAAAATCCCTTTAAAATAGATAATATAACAGATAAACTTCTCAAATTCCTCAAAAACATTCTTCTGTGACACAACTTTAAAGAAAATTTTACAAGTTTCTGATATTAAACATAAGACTTGTTCAGTTTTTAGTGTTTCCTGAACAAATTGGTTTCAATGATGAGTCTTGTTTTGATTCTAGACGCCTCAATTATCGTTCTTTTTCAGAGATAAAATTAGTTTAGATGACTACTAGTGTACATTTATCCTAATCCAATTTTAGTTTCCTGTAAAATAAAAATATTTAAAAAAATACCTAACACAACTTTATTTTAAAAAAATAATCAATTTGATAGTTAAAGTAGTAGCTGAATTATAAAATTTGTTTTCTACTGACGTGGTATGTATGTGTTGCAATTCCCATGGTAGATCTTCACTTTCGAAGAGCAAGAGAAAAATTTGTCAAATGTTTCTGCATAACCGTGCTGACTCCACCACCGGCAAAGCTGTCGGTTCCAGCTACAGTCCAACAAATGCAACAGCTCCCTGTGCTCGAGTCCGATTAAAGTATAGAAGTCTTGATCGCCCAGGTGACCCTGAATGATAAAGCTAAGTATCATTACATAAAAATAAGGTAAATTCATTACTTATTTTTAATTGGATTAATAAGTTAAGACAAAAAATAAAGGACTAAGTCTGTGAGAGGGACAAAAGAAAATGTCATAACTAATTAAAAAGTTAACCAAAATTTTTGAATCCGATGTCTCCATTTATTATGTTAGGCAAAAAGGAATCTCGCATTGTACATTTTATTTATTTTATGGTCCGAAATTCACAAATGGTATTAGAACTCTTTTTATAATTCTTAAACATAATTTTCTTTTACATACAAAATTCAAAAAGTTTTTGTCCAATTTTTAAATTTGAATCATAACATAAACAAAACGCAGACAATGCAAATTTCTCTTTTGTAATGAATGGAAAAAACTAAATGGAGCGATCAAATTCAAATCATTCAATGGCTACAACTAAACACAAATTGCTGCTGAGATCATTTAATCTTTATCTAATTATTCAAATTATTATTATTTAATCTATTTTTTTTAATAATTAAATGTTATAAGAAATGTCTTCTGAAAATACCTTAAAAATTATTCCTATTTGCCCTAGAGTAAGACTTTCTGAAGATTGTTGATGGGGAGCAAAATGAGAATTTTGATATTGTATTATTTAATTTTTGGATGCATTTTTTATTATTTGTAATCACATAAAAATTTTTTAAAGCACCTATAAGAAATGATTCTTCCCTTCCAATGAAAAATAGCTACATACCTTTAGTTTAAGGTTATTTAGTAAAAACTCTTCAGGAATAATTCTAATTATCGAATATAACAAACCTTAAAGGAATATTTTTTTGTCAGTTTCTCTAAAGATTCTCTTGAAAGTAGTGTTTCATAAACAGAGGAAGCCCTAAGCTTGTCTAAGTCTAAGATGAGAACTCCTGAATTGACTCCAGGGAATCCACCTTCGGAATGAGGCATTCCTAGTTTTGTGCCTTTGTTCTGCTGTCGGAAACGGTAGAGGATGTGGTGATACACTGGGCTCAGCTCAGGAGCTATGCCAATCATACTGCTATTTGAAAACCTACAAAATAAAAGTAATTTATTACAAAATATTGGATTCGAACATCAACTAAAGAAACAAAATACCTTAAAAAACATTTCAACGTAGTATAACAGTTACATCCCACGTGTTTATGGTATTAAATATTTCTCAAAATACACAGGAACTTCAAAACTGATAATGTATTTTATTACTTTGAGAGGATAATTGTTGACCGTTGGGACTGCAGTCAGAGTTCAGTTGTGTGATATCGTAATAAAATTACATTTTTTATAAGAATGAGAAGAGCGAGAACTATGCCTCACTTATGTGCAATAATTTCCCGAGAAATGAGAAATTATTGCACATTCATGAGGCATAGTTCTCCCTCTCCTTATCGCCCTGGTGAAGGCTTGAATTTCAAGCCGAAACATCAGCAAAAATAAAAGCATTTTCTTGTAAAAAATGTAGTTATATTAAGATATTGAGCGATTGACCTACCTTAGTATACTTCATTAAATTAAATTAATAATCAGACTTACTCTTCTCTAATCACAATAAACCCCTTTGTTTGTTTTTTCATGCTGAGTCATGCAATTGTTCTCCAATTTTGTTTTCCTCATTTGTTGCAATTTAAGAAAAAAAAATGAGCGAGTGACTAAGCTTTAAATTTGGATTCAGCACTGGGAAATATGTAAGAAACACTTTTGATTGAAATAATGTTAATTTATGTCCCTTAGAGCAAGTCATAAATAGTTTCCATCTGGAGGAATTTGAGTCATGCTGGTATTTTAATGAGTGTACCCAAACATATTGAATGCTAGAAGATTTTATTTTATATCTCAAGGTTGTAACTTAGTAGGAAAAGGATGTACGGAATTTAAATAAATATTTAAAAGTGGAGATAACTAAGGTCAGTTCATAACAATTGAATAAAACTACATTTATTAAAAAACTGAGTTTTCATTTTTGCCAACATCTCGGCTTGATTTGAAGGCCTTCGTTCAGAGCTGTGAGAAGAGGAAACTGGTCAAGACAGAAGTTGCTACATTACTGAAATAGACACAGTGTTGACCTGTAGAGTGCATTTGAAATAAAATAAAGATTTTATAAATAAGATTTTATAATTTATAATTATAAGTTCTTTTTGAATGATTTAAAGTGTTATATTTGGGAACAATTATACATTAACACATTCACTTTATAACTCATACTTTTATAATAATTGCGTTTCATGATGTACAACAACTGCTTCATTACATTTAGGAGGTTTATGACTGTTACCACTATTGTTCCCCTCTTACATATATAACATAAAGAGAATAATGAACTGCAGTGGCTGGAATAATATAAACTTTAATTAGGAGGAGGGGGGGGGGATTGAACCAACCAACCTAGACAAGAATTGTTGTTAAAGTACTTAAGGCATTGGGCCTCCAAACAAAATATAAATATATATAATGTAAATTAGTATGAAATATAACTTACTTGTTAAATTCACCAAAGAGTTCAACAATATCAGTTTTAACATAAGTGTCAACATCAATTAATGCTACTTTATGTTGATTGGTAGCTATTTTATGAAGCACCAGTGACACAAAAAACAAGGAATCACTGTAATAAGCACCAGGTTGAGAGCTGAAGTATTGGCGCATTAATGCCACAGTCTCTTCTATTTTATTTGCTATTCTATTTACATCGTGGAAAACAACCTAAAAAAAGAAATCAGATCTTCCTCAATTATGACACTATTAGTAAATTAACTCTCCAACAATCAAACCCAGTTTCCACTGATATCATTTATAATGATATATTACATGAAACATTTGAAAACAAAATTGTCTCTTCAAAAGATTTTTAGCATGTTTCCACCCTTCCTAAAAGGAGGAAACCCACTACTGAGGTCAAACCAATTATGCGATCCTACTGTATATATGTCACCATAAAACCGAAGTAAAAGGTTAGTTAGCTGTACATTCAATGGCCCCTTTAAAAGAAATATTCTTACGTTACAGAGCATTAAATTCTCCCCCCCCTCCCGCCTTATTCTCATATACCTTAACATACACCATGTCCTATTAATTGCTTTTCAGACCTTTTTTTTTTTTTTTTTTTTTTTTTTTAACGGCGCATCAACAAATCGTGGCTATTAGCGCCGGACATCCAGAGTGCAGCCAGGAATTTTCTCAGCGAGCCCTGAGATGAGAAAATTTCTGGCGCCGGTGGGGATCGAACCCACCATCTCCCGCTTATGAATCTAGCGCGCTAGCCACTAGACCACGGGAGACCCCCGTCTTTCAGACTTGATACTTCTTTCGCTTTTCAGACCTGATTATAGTTTATAATTTAGACCTAGGTAATGAAACAATGGCATCTGAAAAGGTTTAGAATGATCAGAATTTCTGTGGCCATTTCAATTTCAAGTTTTTCAACACCTCTTATGGTTCTTGGACTAAACTGTAACATCCAATTAAATATTTCAATATTCAGCTCTCAATTACAGTAATATCGAAGTAGAAAAGAATAACAGTGCAGAGTAAATGATGAATTGGAAAGGTATGAAGAAAGGATGTTGCTTTTTTGTATTATGTAGCTCATTAGCACTAAATTGTGAATAATCAGGGTGAAATTAGATATTTTATTTTTCTGCTATTCTATATTGTTTCAGTACATCACTGAGCCAATATTATGACATTTAATTTTCTTTAAAATAATATAGGAATGGAAAAAAAAGTAATTAGGGGAGGAATAAAAATAAAGGTAAAAAAAAACTTCCGTAATTTATTGATTGTTATATCAGAGGAGTGATTGTTAAACTGTCAAGTAAAACCTCCCACAGCTGTAGGGTCAGAGCGCCATTTTGAAATGATTTACACATAACAGTATTGTACACAGAACAAAGACAAAGCATTCCCAGATAGTTTTAAATCATATTTTAATTTGTTTTAACACTTAAATAGAAATGATGCTATAATTTTTCTAGTCCTAACAAGAATTCAATCATTACCAATTACTCTAATATAACAATATATGTTCATTATCTAATTAATTTAGTTCCCCTAGAAAATCAGGCTTCCTAATATTTATGTGGAGAGCTTTAACATTACCTTGAATTCTTTTCCTGTAGTATTTCTTGCATTATATATCACATCTTTGGCAACAAATCTACTAAGACTATCAGTAATGAGGTTAAAGGTTATTAAGCTCGAAGTATTATTTAGAAGGGAAATAAGCAAAGTCTGAAGCTTGTCCTTAAATGTTCTATGCGCTCTAACTTTCGTGAAAGTACACCACACATTATAATCTTCACTTTTAACTACTAGAGGACTACTATGGGTTTCACTATTTTTAACAGATTTTTCATTAAATCCTGACCAAAATGAGAATAATATTATTATACACAGCACTAATGTAATTAAAATTGAAAGAGCTTTAAAATATAAACGCATTAAGGAACATAGTATATAGAAACGAATAAAGCTAATATGTCATTCCTAATTAGTGATAACCGACGTAAACAATTGTAATCATTAAACAAGACGAATACTATTCTTATAGCTAAGAGGATATAAGTTTCAAATCTGTGATGAATGGATGGTTGAATATATGTTACGTCAGGATATGATTAAGGGGTTAAGCTTGTTTGTTTTCTGAGGTCAGTGTTGAATCAAAGATAATGTTAACATTATTTTGATAACGATTATTACCTATCACATTTTTTTTTTTTTTTTTTTTTATTTTTTTTTTTAACGTTTTCTCTATAAAGGTCTATTCAAGCATATCAGTCACGTCACGTCTTCGTTCCGTTTAGTATCAATCACAAAAAAATATGTTTTCAAGACATAAAAAAATATGTTTGGCGACTGAAGTGGAACTGACGGCTCGGTTGTCACTTCTTGGTTCAGTGACAACTGAAAACAGCCTGTAAGGGACTCCTCTGGGGCCTTATAGGTATGGCTGAAGCATGGAATGGGTATTTGTGTTTAAAACTGTTACTCAAGCCACATGCTCCTGCATTCAAACCAAGGAGAATGCCAAATTCTTGAGCGGAAACAGCTAAAATAGAAGGCCATTTCAGTATTGTGACTGAAAGCCCTCATGAAGATCCTACCAGAACAGGTAAAGAGACAGGTCTGGAAAGATTATGTGACTGGGTACTTGAAAAAGAGGAGAACCGCATCCTTAGGACCATTTCCCAAGCTTCGTTATAAGGCCAACCAGGTCTCTTATAGAACGTTACGGTTAATTTTACTTTTTTGATCCAGCTTATTTTGTGCATATGGCAGAGATCTTAATAGACTTCTTGTGTACTGTTTTATTACCTACTTTAATTTTATCGTATACGCCCTAAATGTTTCTTAGCCTTTAGCTATCACTTCAGCGGCTTTTATTCCAGCACATGTATCATTAAGTAGTTAATTTCTTT
Organism: Gonocerus acuteangulatus; assembly: GCA_946811695.1. NCBI lineage: Eukaryota > Metazoa > Arthropoda > Insecta > Hemiptera > Coreidae > Gonocerus > Gonocerus acuteangulatus. Next base: position 47,773,915 of record OX328130.1, on the reverse strand, counting down.
TTTTCACATCCATAATTGCATTGGGACAAATCGTTTAGTTGTTTGACATATACCCAATTGTTATTGCATACGAAATAACACATATAGACCATCGTTAAGTACTTAGGGAGTTCTGAAGCATGAAAATGTTCCTCCTGGCTTCCAGTAAGTAGCGTATTTTGGGATGAGTTCGGACAGGTAGTACGAGTTTGGACAATAGTGCATGGCGCAGGAAATCACGTGACCTGGAGCAAACTTTTTCATTAGGGTCATAATTGGCATGACAAATACTATCGATATTGTATGTTTCCCATGTAGGTAAGGCGAAATCGCCCTGAGAACACTTTGAAGTGAGGGTAAATGTCAAGGAGCGTGGTATCCACGCCGATTCTTTTGAAACTTTGCACTATAACGTATTTTGATGCACTAAACACGAATCCGTTAAAAAAAAAGGTCGCTTTTCACTAGGAAAGAAGTTATGAAACACTAAAGTTCACTGTTATGAAGGTTAGGGAAGACTGCCTTGGACGACTTTTGGGCCATAGAATTCTTTTCATTTCTGCGAGTTGGATTGACTAGGGGTTTTGATGTTTTCTTGAGCGAGCGGAAACGCATAGCACGTATGCCCAAAAGCGACAGTTTACGACCAAGTCAGCTACCACAAGGTGAGTCTAAATTTCAATTACACTTCGTCATTAAGGACTATTGCGCATGCGCGTGTTTACAAATTCGCCGTTAACCCGTCTTTTATAACCTCCATAACAGTGAACTTTAGTGTTTCATAACTTCTTTCCTAGTGAAAAGCGACCTTTTTTTTTAACGGATTCGTGTTTAGTGCATCAAAATACGTTATAGTGCAAAGTTTCAAAAGAATCGGCGTGGAGACCACGCTCCTTGACATTTACCGAAGTGAGTAACGATTATTTTAATGTGAGTTGTAATTTCCATGATTTTCGAAATGCTAGAAACAAACTTCTGTGTAGAGGCTCTAGAAGTAATTAAACCCTAATTTTTCATATTTTATAGTAGGTTTACATGTTGGCTAATGATACATAAATAAATATATTAATTTTTTTGGTTCAAAAGCTTTTTTTTCTTCGTTAAGTAAAAAACTCGCATACCATGGGGTGAGTTCGGACATGTATCAATTATACCCGCGTCCAAATATGTCAAAACAAAGAAGAAGACTCTGAAAGAGGCAGCGTATCGATTTAGGTATTTCGATGTACAACGAAATACCTACATCGACTTTAAATGATAAAGTTACAGGAATGCAGACCAAAAAAAAGTGGCGGCCAAACAAAATTGAGTCAAGAAGAAAAAAAAAATATCAAAGGGAATTTAAGCTGCAGCTGAATGGGACTTTCCATTAACTCGATTGAGATATTCGTCAAATCGTAAAAACATATTTGGATGGTCAGGAAAAAATTCGCAGGATTTTAAAGCAAGCTCAGACTGGAATGGTTTTAAGGCTTTATTAAAAGGAATCAGCCATAACGGAACGCCTTACACAAAGCATCAAAATGTGTAGAGCAGAAGTTGATAAGGAAAAAGTGAAAGAATATTTTGTTAATCTAAAAAATATTATAGAAAATATTTCTCTTTAGAATATCGTCAATTATGACCGAGCTCACTCCAACTATAGGTTAAGTTAAGATTTTTACAGAAATTAAAGGCTGTCCGAACTCACCCCACACGTAGGGGTGAGTTCGGACACATTTTAGCTATAAGAAAAATTGAAAATTTTTGAGATATTCAAAAAACAAAATACACTATTCGATAGAGGAATGTTAAGGGTTCATAAATTAATTTTTCCAGATTTTTACAAAAATTCTGTCTTTTTTAATTACGAGAAAACCTCGAAAATGTGTCCGAACTCACCCCAAATGACGGTAGTTTCTCATCGTGCCAAAGTGCGGTCTTGCTGCTATTTGAAGGCGTAGGTTTGTGACTATTCTTTAGAACCTGACGATTAACTATCGCCACCCAGCTCCTAATATGTCAAATATTTTATGGTAAATTGTACAGAAGATATGCAATGCCTGAATATAAGCACGTCTTATGCTTAAGAATACTTGTGCTTCCTTCCGATTGCTGTTCTCTCTTTTATGATTCATTTGCGGCATTCCTTGTTGATTGGAAGGTATGAAAAAACAATATTGATCAATGATGACTGACATCATTTTCATTCATTGTGAATGCTATCCCTTGAGCTTTCGTAAATCTTCCAAAATAATTTATTCTAAGAATGCCCATGTAGATGTACATGGTTATTGTAGAAAGTAGGTGATGTCCAATACGAATTAATTCAATTTGCTGGATCTTATAACAATTTGTAAATATAACTTCCATTGTTGTATAACATCATTTGGTTTTAATTCGAAATCTCTACTAAAGGAATTACCTTTAATTTGAATTTAACGCTAAACGCCCTGTTAGCGAAGTATTGTAATTATAATAATTTTTTTAAAAAAATAATGAATTTAGGATTTTTTTCAATTTACAGAACCTTGGTCGAGGCACCTACCTCTTTGCACTATGTTTTTTGTTCAAGATTAGAGAAGCTTTGGCTCGTCTTTCAATCAGCTGTCTACCAGTAGCGTGTAAATGTAGTGGAAGATAGTCTTGTTGGCAGTTAGATATGATTCAGCCCTGGAAGTTAGAGGCCGGCTGATACGATGGAGAGCCAAGACACCGCTCTCGAAGAAGATGAAAGGGGGAGGAAAAGAAGTGTGGTTTACATCCCCCAGCCACCCTCCCAAGAATTCGCTGATGCCAAGGGAGGCCTTCTCAATTGCAGGGCATTTTTTTTCTTAATCCTATGGTATTTGTTCAGCGGTTGTACGCTTTTCATGAATAAATATATTCTTGAATATATGAAAGCTGATCCTACTCTTTTAGGTGAGTGTGCTTTCAATTCCTTATGAATATTATAGGGGAAATCACCAAGCAATTGAATGTATTGTCTAAACATTTCGAATGGCAAAATGTTTAGATGCAAATTCATTGCTCTAGTATTTGATAATCTACATTATTTAATTAAGGCGGTTATTCAAATATATTTATTAAGGTTTTCATTTTACACTTGCTTTGTTTTGGCTGTAATCTTCAATATATTCATTGCTTTAAGTATTGACAGAACGTAATTAAGGCTTCTTTACTTACTAGACTAAGACTAACAATTCTCATTTCATTTTTTTATAGTTAAGACCTATTCGTATCCTGGAAAAATATCAAACTGAAACCCCAAAGGGTAGTTACCATTATGTATGTTAATGGCTATTAATTTTGAGACAATCTCTATTTCTTTTCAGTAAAGATTAAATGCCTCATAAGACATGTTATTCTATTACTGGATAATTTCAACCGCTAGAAAGCTATTCATATTTTATTTTCAGTTTACATCAGTCTAAACTTTTAATTGTATAAAAACGTTTGACATCATGACTCCTAGGTTTAAGAGCTTAATACTGTTTCAATTATTGAAAGGAAAACCTAATTTTAATATATTCATCTGTGGCAGAAGGTCAAATTTATAAAAACACTCACTTTCTTCTCTACTCTTTTATTACGCTCTACATGTTTCACGTCGTTAAGATGCCTCTTCGGGAGCACTTAAACTAAATAAAATAAAATATGGTTACAGCCTATTCCTTAGAGAACCTTCCGCAGGTAGGACCATGTCTGGACTGATAAGATCAATCATGTCTACTAGGTATCAGCTGGTTCTCTAAGGTATAGGCTGTAACCATATTTTATTTTATTTAGTTTAAGTGCTCCTGAAGAGGCGTCATAACGACGTGAAACATGTAGAGCGTAATAAAAGAGTAGAGAAGAAAGTGAGTGTTTTTATAAATTTGACCTTCTACCACAGATGAATATATTGGAAAAATAGGGTCACTATCTTATAATACTAATTTTAATAATTTGAGTTTTATTTACATAGATACATTTTTTCTGTCACCTTAAGAGTTCGTTTTAACAGTTGGTCTTAATCAAGAAATAGTTTACTTCTATTTCATTAACAATTAAATCAACATCGTAATTATAATTATGAAGTATATCAGTAGGTGGGCTAAAGAATTCATACACAAACTTTTTCTTTTGGCTGCGAGTAGTGTCCACAAAGTTTGATTTGTTTTTGTATAAATATAACTTAGTAAAATTCATATTTTCAATGGATCAGTGAAAGGATATACTCCAACATGTATTTTACTGAGGTCTGTTTGCGTTTTCTGTTCTCTGAACATATTTGATCTTCTTGCCTGACATACTTGTTTTTATTTTAAATTATCTGCATCAGTTCTTAATAGTTTTTTTTTTTAATGAAAAACAAATACTTTTATATATTACCAAAGAACAATTTGATTTCAAGAACTAGTAATTAAGGATCAGAATTTTTGTATGATTGCTTTAATTTAAAAATAAATAAATAAATATCCACTTATAACCACCCTTTTCTAGCTAGGATAGAGCTGATGCCTTTTCATTTTTCGAAAGAAAAGCCATCACCCCTAGTGACCATTGAACCGACATCCTTCATTACGCAATGAATTAGCATTCACGGCTACAGGGGCTCCTTAGTTTGTTAATATGTTGTACAATAATAATCAAGGACATATGAAATTCTAAAAGAAAAATATATTTGTTTCAAAGATTTTACTGGTTGTGCCGTATGGTGTTGGTGCTACCTTCATATTAAAGATAATAGCAAACATTTTAGGTCACCGACACAGAAGTATTTCAATAGAACATAGTGTGAAATAAGACGTCTACCTTTGCTTGAAGTGTAGATACGTCTATGTATTCTTCTCTGGATTGTGGACTGTATAAATTTGGACTGAGATAGCATAAAACAAATGAATAAACTTTATTTACATGAAGCTATTTACATATGTGTGGAGTTGTCCTCATCATCTCTCTCCGCTCCTCGTCCCCTTCTCCCGTCGCCTTCGGTTCTACTCCATTTCAGCGGATGCTTCTTCCTTGGAATAAGAAGGTAGGACTCAGTAGTTCTGCAATCCCTTGTTACTCCCGCAGAAAAAAAAAAAAAAGTGCACACTTTTACGCCATTTTCTTCTCACCCTTCTCGCTTCCGCGCCTTTTTCCTCGCCTAGAGGCACCTAGATTTTTGGGGCCTTTAATTGGCGTGATGACGTCGCTGATGACGGAACATAGTGCTTACAGACTCACAGCCTATCAACAGTGCTTCTATGACAATTGAATGTCATTTCAAATCATAAAATTCATTTATTAATGAGCTATACAACAGCAAGGTGATTTGCTCATGTAATATGTTAAAATATAATATAAAATTAAAATAAATTATGTCCTATAAAGTACATTTAATATTTAAAAATATACAACAAACTAAATTTAACGGAAAATTATAATTTGAAAAAAAAAAAAATAATAAAAGAAAAAATAATGTATCTATTATAATAATTAATAATAGATATTTTATTACAAGATGAAAATCATTATTTTTTGTTCTAGGAGATTTACAAAACATTTGAAATATACAAGAATAATATCTAATTATGCCAAAGCATAATATTTTTTTTGCATATTTTAAGGCAGCATTTGTAAATGTGTCCACCTGGTGTTCCTCTGACAGATTCCCGACTGGTATAAAATTACTCCTGTTTTCTGAGCTTGTCATCTAAAACATTCTCGATAATGTGCAAAATAATGGAGCAGTTTTGATCAGCTACCCTGATCAATGACATGAAATTATTTTACAATGCACTATTAACTTCTGCATTTATTCAAAATAGCCAGTTTCAATTTAAATACTCTTAGCAAATCTATGAAGATGCGGTACATTAATTATTAAATAAGTACAGTTATGTATAAACCATTAATATAATTAGCACATTGTGCTAAAAACCACGCAGTCAACTTGTAAAATAAAAAAATAAATGATTACATAAAATTAATAACAATATTATGATATCATATTAATGATTTTGTTCTAAATTTTATTTCTGAGATTTCTTTAGTGTGGGCGACTGCTATAAAATACCCAACCTGATCACTGGTGACAGATGGTATTGATAAATCTAGATATAAAAATAGCTGTGCGCTCACTAAGAGAGGATTTCATGTTTGTGTAAAACAAACGTCGTTACTCTCCAAAGGCAGACCAATGAGACAAAATATTCTAACTTGAGAATCTCAAGTTGAACATTTGCAAAGATACTTTATTTAAAAAAAAAAAAAAAAATCAAATTTACAAGCATTTGAACTCGGAATCTCCTGTTTTACCCTGGATTATGCTGCCAATTATGCCACCAACATTTGATAATTAAGTTACTGGCAGCGCTTACCATCCTGTTTCTTATACCCGTTGTTTAAGAAATTTAGATCCTTCTATATGAGGCTGTGTCATCTGTCTGAAGCTTTGGCTCCAATAGATTAAATTAACTTGCCATACTTAGATTTGAATGTTAGTGTAATTGGCACACTGAAGATTAAAAGGAGGAGATTCTGGGTTCAAATCTCAGCCCAGGGACGAACTTCATAAAAAATAAAGATATGAAAAAAATCATTTTTACTATTCAAATTTTAATTACCATTTGTATAACAAATATTAGCCAGGATAGAGTTGATGCCTTTCCTCTTTTAGAAAATAAAGCCACCACCTCTAGTGGAAATCTAACTCAACTTATAAAATGATTAAATACATTGAACATTCTACATTCATTTATTATGAAGACCTACTTTAAAACATTTATAATGCAATTGAAGCAGTATAATAATGATGTCTATTTAATGTACACAAATTGATTCCTCTTATTCGAAACTACCTTCTTGAAGATAAACAAAAAAATTATGTTTTTATAATTTTACTTAATAATTAAATATTCAACAAATAATTATATTAATTATAAAATTGTATATAAATTGTTTGAGGAATAAATAACTTATAAATTGAAAAGTTATTTTATATATTTTGAATATTATGCTTGGTTCAGTTCAATAAAAAATAATTACTTTTCTACATTCAGTCAAATAGTTTCCAGCTCATGTCTACTTATTAAAGTTAAAATGAGTAATTTTGTTATCAGGTTCTGGAAGTCTGTGTTATGACCTTGAATACCTCTATTATTTGATAACTGCTGGTGTATTTTTTATTTATTCTTTCTTTAATTACAAAATAATTATTTGAATGGTTTGTACGTTTGATTATACGCTGTATAAATATCAATCATTGTCTATTGTCTTTTTATCACTTGTCCTGATGTTCATAATAATGTCCGATGTAACGGTGGAAGAATAGATTTCTGTTAACTATCATAAATTATCACTAGCGAATACTTTTACAAGGGCAAATTATTTATTTATACGGGGGGGGGGGGGGGGGGGGGGTATGATTTTTTTAAAAAATGCTTTATAAAATTTAAGATGTACATAATATGCTCCCAAGCACTCACAATGATTTTATATTGAACACACTCAGCCGAATAAATGTCTTACTTTTACGTTGTCCCATGTACGTTGTTTTCATTGATATGACATCTACTTATAATTTTCCCAAGACATATTATAAATAAAATGCATAAAATACATTACATAAAAAAATTAGGGAAATTAAAAGTAGACGGGAGATTAATGAAACAATGTTCATACTGGTTATTAGTAAATCTACCATCATAACATTAGAGTAATTTTGATTTTGGATAAAAGGGTTTTTAGGAAATGTACGTGGAAAAATAAGTTATTTTAAATGATAATACAGACCTGATTTTTCTTCTAGATGGTAATGGCTGCAGCTGAAGTATATGTAGTAAGATGTGGTAAAAATAAAATGGTTGGTGTTGCAGATCGAATAATTGTTGTTTCTTAAACCAGTTTAATTTTTTTCTGGGTTCTTAGGAGGGCTTTATCCTATTAATCTATATAGCGCCCCATTCTGCGCTAATGGCCTATTTTTCAAAGCGCCGTAAAAAAAAAGAAGAAAAATAAAAAAAAAATAACAGGCTAAAAGAGTCCAAAGGAGTTCCCCCTGATTCTGTAGAGGTATCTGATTTTTGACCATATGACACTCTAGGAAAATAGTTTCGACATTACTCTGCTCCTATCGCCTGATTTTTCCCCTTTGCAGGTACCATTAATAAATTAATTAAAGGCTGGGGGCCTAGGGGCGTTCTGGGACCCCAAATCCTACCCTTAAACGATGACACTGGAAGATAAAATCATTAGTGCGCGCCCAAGTTTTGGACTCAGGTCCTCCAGCATATTAGTCGAGTGCTTTACCTAGCACTGAGCTAACCTCACCCCATTGGACTCTTTTCAATCGAAATATTTTAATTTAACCATCAGTGATAATTTTAACATGGTCATGGAAAGTGAGAGATTATTCATCAAAATAAACATTTGTAACAAACATTTTGTAAATGTTATATGAAATTAATATGTTTTTGCTTTTAGGTACATTCCAAATGTTAATGACTGGTATATGTGGATTTGTGCAGCTTTACTTTCCTTGTGGAATGTATAAACCTCATTCTCGCCTTTCCAGGCCTCCTGGTTTTTATCGACATATGGTCTTAGTAGGATGCACAAGGTATACGTTGCGATTTTTTTTTTTTATTAACAAGACGAAAAGCATTGAAATTTATCTGAACCCTTTTTATCCTTGAGATTCATTCTTATAAATATATTTTTATTGTTTGTTTGTTTTTTTCTTTTAATTCATCATTGAAAAAAATGATACTGAGGTTGACTTGAATAATACAAAAATAGTGACAATGGGGGGGGGGATATGTTTCGATGTTTAAATAACAAAAAACATTTTTTTTCTTAAATGTATGTAAGTTTCTGTACTGTCTACAAAAATAATTTGATGGAATATGTAACAATAAAAAATCATTTTCTTAAATGAGATCTACATAGTTTGTTGCCATGTTCTTTGATAGAGACTTCTTCAGCCGTAAATACCAGAAAGTTGATAGAAATGAGAGGTAAGAGTTAAGAGATCACGAGGTAGGTGGGAGTGTCAAATTTGCCAGCTTAACATAAGCGATTAACAGACAGATTTTAATAGGAAATTTTTCATCATAACTAACTTAATAATCTATGTTTTCCAAATTCTGATGTCTATGTTGTTCAGTTTTTTAGACTCTTGAAATTGGGATATCAATAAAAATACAATGATATTTTTATTGTAGAATATACAATAAGTTAGTTAGTTAGTTTATGTTTAAGTTTTGTTTTATTCATACATTTAGTTTCGTTAGTTTTCAATTCATATATGCAGTTTGGGGGCATTACAAAGATGTTTTATTTCACTGCCTTTAATAAAATTACTTGTGCTGCGCATATAAAAAAAAAATCTAAAAAATATTAAAATCTAAAAATAGTGATGATCCAGTCAATGTTTTAAATTAGTTAAAGTACTCAAATTCAGATCTCTCTTTCTCAATGCTGTACTGAAAATGAAGAGAATTATTAGTGGAAAATGTATGAGATTTAGGAATAAATTAGGCCCAGAAAAGCAAGGCAGGTTTGCTACTATCCGAATTCTGTGAGCAGTTTCGAAATAAGGATCTGATAAGAGAACACAATATAACCTATTGTACAAATCCATAAAAAACACTACTAGGGAAAGAGAGGCAGATACAATAGTGATATCTGATTTTTAAACTTGTGGCACACTAGGGAGATTGTGTGGTCAATACTATGCTCTGGTCACCCGATTTTCTCCCCAGCTGGTACCCATTTAAGTCTGAGATGGCCTTGGGACGGTCTGGAACCCAGATTCTGATGAGAATAATAAAATATTCGGTGGACACCCGCGTTTCAAACTCATGTCGTCCAGAACATGAGTTGAGTGCTGTAGCATTGAGCCAAACCTGCCCCCACAAATGCATAACAACCCTAAGAAATATCTACAATTGTCAGTGAGATATCACACACTTAAGACTCTCATCAATTAAACAGTTGAAATGTTATTGGAGATAGTCCCTATCCAGTTCCGACGCAGTACATGCTTCTTACAGCTGGCTGAATCGTTTTAATACTTCCTGCTTCATAGCCCTACATATGACCAAAACAGAAGAGGATTGGAACTTGTTTTCTTATAGAAGGATGAGTATCTTCAACACATCCTGCCTTCGTTTTTATATCAATCCTTCTCTAATTTTTATTTAATGTTACACAATTTTTCATGGTAAGATTCATGTATTTACTTCTTACTTTCCGTCCTTACTTTCGTTTTAATCCAAATATAATTTTACAGATTCATGACAGTCATTTTGGGACTAATTTCATTGAATTACGTTGCAGTCAGCTTTACAGAGACTATAAAGAGTTCTGCCCCTATTTTTACGGTTGTGATATCTAGAGTCTTATTAGGTAAACATTTATTTTTTTACTTGAGCAAATGATATTTAGTTTTTGCATTCATTTTTATATGTCTGAGGGTAAATGTGGATTGATTGGTAATTTGAGAAATATGATTTTTCAGGATAGGTTTTGGTGATGTGAGGCTCAGGATGCAATCTTAAAAATAAATGTGGGAATTGGGATTCGATCATGATATTAATAACAGCTACATTTTAAGAAAGAGTTTGGGGAGATATTTTGTCTTTCAAACGAATCAATTCATCTTCTCTTAGCCCTGATGAAGGCTTCAAATTCATGCTGAAACGAAGGCAATAAAAATTAATTTTGGTTTTAAAATTTAGTTTTATTAATTGTCATGACTGAACCCCATCTATTTCCACAATTTTTAATCGCCACAGTCAACCATCTCTTCTGAAATATCTTAAAATATTTACTTATACTTTTACATTTTTATATTAACCCTTAGCAGCCTCACTCTTTATTTTATGAATTGTCCATACAATCCTATGCCAAGTTGGGGCCGCCATAAACAACTCCGCCATTAATCCACGTCCTTTTGTTTAGCTCATGGTGGTCCGTACAGTATTCTACGGAATTGCATATTTTGTTTTAGTGGTAATAAAAATACGCATTTTTGTTCACAATTCTATGTCTATTGACAAGAAAAAGTAATTTATACAAATATCCATTTAAATATGTCAAAAGTTAACAATATTTTTTGAGGGAATGATACTTCTCAAAACTTCCCCAATGTAAAGAGCATTCCTTTGTGTGCAATTCTTGTAAAATCTTTACAATCTCTTTGTCCTCCATTTCAAAATACACTAGTTAAATATCTGTGCAATAAAAAGGTAGAAGAATTGGAAAGCTAAGGTCTAATCTACAGCCGAAATCGGTTTGATAATGAGCACCAATATCTAGAAGCCACTTCTAGAATCGGTGAAGTTACTCAATGCCTATCTCTTTTCGAGATGATTCCTCCCTCTTTGGAATTAAAATGATCAGTTGATTGTTTAATAATAGCGCGCCATAATAAAAATATACCAGAAGAATTCGATGCTGGTGGCAATGGTTAAACCAACAAGCCTACCTTCACAACTTGTTTTTGCCAATCCCAGGTCGGCAAAGGACTGCTAGGGGTTAATTAAATTTCTGCTCTTATTGAATAATTTGAAATATATTCTTTGTTTGATGGTGGCCTCGTTGTTTTCCAGGTGAGGTAACAAGCTTTTGGGTGAATCTTTCTTTGTTTCCAGTTATGGGAGGGTTGGCTCTCTGTTCAGTAAATGAACTTTCTTTTGATACTCGTGGATTTATTGCAGCGATGGCAACAAATTTCACCGAGTGGTGAGTGATTAATATAACTGACTTTTTTCAGCGCTATCCTGAGTGGCATTAAGGGCTGATAAACTATTTAGCTTTACAAATTTCCTCTTTTTTTTTGTGTGTGTGTGAGTGGAAATAACCTGTTTTGTTTTTTTCTAGCTTGCAGAATGTCTATTCTAAGATGCTTATTAGTGGAGACAAATTCCGATATACGTGAGTGAAATTTTATTCTTTGAAACATATTTTTGTCTTACTATTTTTTATAACTTTTGTTAAATATTCTATAAAAATTATAGGGTTGTAGGGGAAGATATTATATGAATTGAAAGCTCATAGTAAACAGAATGCAGAATATGCTTTCTTTTGAAGGTATTGTGTATTTTATCATAACCAACTTTTTTAATTAGAGTTTGAATAATCATATACTCCTAAATTTTAAAATAAATGTTATATTTTTTTTAATCTGCAGCATGAATAGTACACCAATGGTTCTGTGTTTTTAAAAGTGACTCATAAGTTTTGTCTTATTGTTTTTTTGGCTAAGAATTCATTCATAAATATCTGGTTAACTCTGAAATCACATAAGAGGTTTGTTTAAATAGAAATACGACTTTTTTAGTTTACTAAAAAAAGAATATCTATTTTTGACATCCCTCAGCAACTTCTCAAATAGTGATTCAACGATTCTTCAAAACAATTCTCTTTACTGCTTCAATGTTTTCATTGCTTGTTGATGTGCTGTGGCGTCCAGGGCTGACATCTTCATTAACATCTTCTCGACCTTCTTTGAAGGGCTTGAACCACTTATTAACCCTTTCCTTACTGTAGACTGCTGTGAAAGTCGAGGTGCGTCGTGCCTCCAGCACAATAGACTTGACTAGGAGTCCGACCCTCCTGTCTAGTTTACCGGCTTCCCAGGCCTGAATTTTCCAGGTGTTCGACTTTAGGGCTATTAAGCAAGGACTGAGGGAAGCTTTAGCTATTCCTTTCACCACTAGTTGTCGGGGGAGTTAACTCTGTGTAACAAGGGAGCTAGGGATTAGGGATACCTGGGTCGGGCTCGAAAAAATTAACTTCACCAGTGTTAGATCCAAAGCCCTAAATCGAAAAGGAGGATTTTTTTTTTTTTTTTTTTTTTTTTCTTTTAAGTAATAATAATAATAATTTAATAAATTGAAACTTTGTTATAATAATGGTCTGAAACTTCAACATTTTCAAAATTGGGCTCTGTTAAAAGCTATTCATGATTGAAATGTGTTTAATAGTGTTTTTTGTGAGTTACGTCATTATCTACCATCTACTCTCTTTAATTTATAATTTCTTCTTTATGAGGGTATTGTTTTGCAATGTATTTGTTTTGCTTGCTGTCATTATATTTTAATGATATCTTATCAATGTTCAAGCCTCAAGTGTGTATTGTCTTTTTCTTTTTATTCTTGGTGTTGTTTTCTTAATGTGCATTCTTATTTTTTTCCTAAATCCTATTTTATCTTGAGACATTTAAAATGTGTGCCCTCTTAAAGTATTAAAAATTATAATTTCTTTAAAGTGTACCTACAATGACAATGTCTTTTAAAGTTTGATTTGTTACTACTGCAAGTTTTGTCATAGAATATCTTCTGAAATCATTTCAGTATGTGTCCTCCCTCCCTGTATGAAGGAAAATCCACTTATGGTGTTGACCTGATCAAGCAATCTAGAATTTCTGACAATAATGTTGATGCACCAGAAAGAAAAAATAAAAAAATAATGTTGACATTTCATAGACCAAAGGTGACGAATAAACCAGATTTCATATGTGTGTATGTATTTATATACATATTTACACAGTTTTCATAATATTGGATAAGTTTGATGTTCAGGAAATATAAAAAATATCAACACAGACATTTGAAGTTTTCATTTTTTTATGTTTGATATTTTCTTAAGTATCTTGAAAAAAAGTTGAGAAATCGTAGTAAGTAGATGGCCATTTGAAAGTCTAATAAATTTTCAACACAAAATATTTTTATATAAATTATTATAATATATTCTCAGCTAGAAAAAATAGTGTTTAAAGTTACAAACGTTTGGTTTCATTCCACTGATCACATTTCATGTACATTAATGGATTACATGGGACGGTAAGATTTGCATTAACACTAGAATGACGCAGTGATGACAAATTGTTGTGATCAAGAATGATGTGTGTGTTTTTATGAAAATAATTCAGTAAAAAATTGTTGACTACATAAATTAGAACTATCTTTCATATATTGGTTGGTTAATAACCCACTCATTTGTTGCAGGCCAGCTGAGTTGCAGTTCTACACTTCCCTTGCCTCTGTCGCTCTTCAAGTTCCAGCTTCCCTTCTCTACTTACAGTCGGGCTCAACATCGCCGCTTGGACCCAATGTTATATTTGCATTCATTTTAAATGGTGTATTCTTTCACTTTCAAAGCATCACTGCATATGTCCTCATGAATTACACCAGTCCTGTCACACACAGGTATATATTATGTTCCCTAAATATATATATATATAGTCTGTTTGCTTTCTAACAGACTCAAAAACGGCCCGATTTTGATGAGATTTGGTCCAATAATACATTGTATAATTTGAAAGATCAAGTTCTTTAACCAGCAGAATCAACTGGAACATGTTTTTTTTTGTAAGAAATTCGCACAACAAAAATTGTAGTGCTTACATGCTGATAGGTTTTAGGTACACATTTTTTAGATTTTCTAATTTTGGAAAATGAATGAAACCATTTTTTAGGCGATGTCTGTAACCGTTTTTGATAAAATAGGACAAAACTAGTTTTCCTTACTAATTTTTGGTTTGGGTTTTAAGAAATGATTGATTCAGTTGAAAATTGTTCCAAACCTATATGTATATCAAATATAACATGTATAAATCTTTTATAGACGTTAGTCTACTCTATCCAGTGGTGTTGTTGTTTTGCACAAATAAACAATACTTCTGGGAATACAAGCTGAATTCCAACAAAAATAATGAAGCTGCAAGGCAGCCTAAAACAATATCAATATATATATATAAAGAAAAACCCCACTCACTCATCCATCAGATTACCTTCAGAATGATAACTGCTAGTGTTTTGTTTTTTGTTTTTTATTCATTCATTAAAATTACTGAAAGATCAAAAAAATTATATTACTTGGCTTGACTTTTTAGTTCTAAAAATCAAGGCCTTTCTTTTGACAATAAGTTATTTAAAAAAATATGGACAACATGATATTTAAGTATGGTATTAAATAATCTCATGCTCTGTATCAGTTTTATTTAGCTATAAAATTATGAAATTATTTAAATTTTGAATTAGTTATGAGGGTGTACTTACGTCTTAATGATTAGTTTTTATCATCTGTTCCTGAAGAAGAAAGAGACAGGAATTAATTACTTAGGTTCTGTTCACCATCATTTTTAAAGTCGTTAATTCATAAAATTGAGTTTTGAAATAAAAACTGAACCGTTTAATATACTCATTGTTATTTTGTAGTGTTGTAAACACTGTGAAGAGAGCTCTCCTCATCTGGGCCAGTGTTGTATTCTTCGGGAATGAGGTGACTGCACTCTCTGCTCTCGGAACGGGCCTTGTCATCGCTGGGGTACTTTTCTACAATAGAGCTGTGCATATGAACAAAAGCAGGTAATATATAGTTTGAATTAATAAGTATTCATAGTAGGAGTCTTCCTGTGGTCCAGTTGCTCTTTTAGTAGGAAGTATTTTTTCAGTGATGGGCTCTCTGAAAACATTCCCTGCTGTTATGGATGTTCAGGAAAGGTGGCAACCTTTAGATAGCCTAAAATAACCTGCAGATTCATTAAAAATTAGTATTTATATTATGCCTACTAAAAGTAAAAAGGCATCAGCCCTGTGGTGGCTAGGAAAGGGTGGTGGATATTCCATCCCAAACATGTGTTATGTATAAGTGGATGTTAACATTTCAATAAATAAATAACCTGTAGGAAAACGGGTACATTTATTAATTTTGTCCAATTTTTCTCTAGTTCTCTCTTTAATTTTAACAGATTTAGTTCTATGTGTCCTTCACAAAAATAGAGTTAAACGGAAAAATAAATGGGTAATTTCATTTAACAACATAAATATGTGTAGGAAAATAAAATTACCCACACATTTACGTTTGTTAAAATGATTTTATTGATTGTAAAAGTGGTACAGAGTGTTTTTTATTATAGCCAAGGGGAGCTAGTTACTTTGATTTGCACAAGAAGAAATAACTTTTTTTTTTTAAAGAAGGGCTTTCATTCTGTCTTAGTATACGTGTTTTAAATACAAAATAACTGTTGTTAATGCCCTCAATGGTTGATGTCATAAAAATATACCCCCCCCCCCCAGTACAAAATAATGGTATAAATTATACTGAGTTGGTTAGGTAAATCAGCAAAATAGCAGCTCATGAATAAAACCTTCCTGATATTCAAGGCGACACTCCTAATTTTATTTTTAAGTTCAAGAATTGTAACTTATCATATTTATGGCGTAAGGCATTACTATTACATCTAGTCAACCCTGAGTGTAAAATAGGTATAACAGATATAAAGATAGATATAAGAACGGTTTTGTTAATTTTTAATGATATTTATTATTTTATTCTTAGGTTCATCGTTGGCTTTGTTTTATTGTCCCGACATGGACGACTGGTAGCTCCCCCATTTCTGTCATGTATTAAGGTCTCACTGTTGTGCGCAGTTGAGCTTAATTCAGGAATGGCTCTAGCAAATGAACTATCAGACATGGGTGGTCCTTTGCTATTCTTGCATCATGGCTTTGTTTCCATATTTACTTTCACCATCGGATATATGACATTCTTGGGTATTGAGCTACTAATTCGTCCATCTTTTCTAATATATCATAAAGACTCACTGTTTTACATGGTTTGCCCTGTGTTAAATTGTGGTTTACCAAATGAACAGGTTGACATACGTGGTTTTTACTCAATGTTAGTTTGTAGTCTCTTTTTTATGTTTGTTGTTGTATTGCTTCTCCTTTTTTTTATATGCATACTACTTGGCTTTATTTCACACGCTTGGAATGCTCAAGAATTTCTTATCTTGGCCTCTCTTAATATTAGTGGGAGGTTGGCCTGCAATGGCAGTCTGGATCATTTGTAACTTCTATGACCTATAGGCCAACTTTCAGAAATGGAATCCTTCAATGGAATTGCAACGGCCTCGTAAAGCATATGACCGATTTAGAGATATTGATTAATCAATATGAACCTGTCTGTGTTTGTTTACAAGAAACCCATCTCGCGCCTGATGATGACTTCGACCCTCCCGGATATCAGGTCTACAGACTCGATGACACATCCAAAGACAAAGCGTGCGGTGGTGTGGTGATTATGGTCTGTAACGCTACTCCAAGTGAAGTCCTCAGCATACATACTAATCTCTGGGCCCTCTCGGTGAAGATTTTACTACCTCATCCATTCCATCTATGCAATATTTACCTACGACCAAGTGAGCAAACTAAGGAAATCGACCTTCGGCACCTGTTGGAACAAATTCCTCAACCTCGGGTTGTCTTGGGAGATCTGAACGCTCACTCCTCGGCTTGGGGGTCCACAAGAAGTGATTCTCGTGGTAATATGATTTCCACTCTTTTTCAAGACTCTGAGCTGCATATCCTTAACACTGGACAACCAACATACCTGAGCTCGTCTTACGGGAGCACTTCATCCATAGATGTGTCTGCATGTTCTTACTCCCTTGTTACAACACTCCATTGGTACATCCTCAGTGACTTATACAACAGTGACCATTTCCCCATCGTTATTACTGTTGGAGATGTATGTGCCAACCAAACAGATAGGAAAGCAGTTTGGTCACTTAACAGAGCAAATTGGGAAAAATTCAGGAATCTTGCTGTTTGTACCAGCTGGCACCTTGAAGATGTGGACATAAATTGCAATACATTAACAAAAGCCATTCAAGATGCAGCTATTAACACCATACCTCAACGGAAAAAGAACTCACAGCCTAAATCTCTGCCTTGGTTCAACGACCAATGCAGGAAAGCCATTCGTGACCGTAGAAGAGCTTATCGAAAATTCAAGAAGAATATGACAACTTCGTTTTTCATTGAATTCAAAAGAGTAAGAGCCGTGTCAAGACGAGTTATAAGAGAAGCTAAAGGGCTGTACTGGAAATCTTATGTTTCATCCATTAGTGCGAACACCCCTTCAAGAGAAGTCTGGCGGAGAATTCGAAACCTTCAAGGCAAAGCAGATGTACCACCGATGGTCCTATGTATAGACGGAAATCTAACTGCTGACGGCTCTATGATAGCTGAAACTCTGGCTGAGTCCTTCCGAATTAAAAAAAACGAATTTGATCCTGAATTCCTTGTAAACCAAGTCAAAGCAGAATCTCAGTCGCTGGACTTTGTCCATGGCAACAAAGTCGTTGAGTATAATGACCCTTTCACAATGTGGGAGATGGAATTTTCGCTAAGGAAATCGAAAGGCATGTCTCCAGGCCCTGATAACATCCTATACGATATGCTGCGACACCTGTCTCCCCAAACCAAAAACCATTTGCTACAGCTATACAATCAGGTCTGGCATAGTGGCGTTTTTCCTAGTGCTTGGAGACTTTCACACATAATTCCCATCCCAAAGGCAAATAAAGACAGAAGGTTCCCATCTGGATATCGACCCATCTCCTTGGTCAGTTGCCTAAGTAAGGTGTTGGAGAAAATGGTTAACAAGCGACTTCTGTGGATCCTTGACAAACAAAATCTGCTTTGGAAGGGGCAGTCTGCCTATCGACAGGGTCGATCAACCACGGACAATCTGGTGATTTTAGAAAGCGAGCTACAGTATGCCTACATCAACAAGCAGGTCGTGGTTGCAGTTGTGTTCGACATAAAAAACGCCTTTGACTCTGTATGGAGGCATGGAATATTACAGATTTTACACAAATGGGGCCTCCAAGGAAACCTGCCTAGGTTCATTCAACAGTTCCTTATGGAAAGACAATTTAGAGTACTAGCAAATGGTGTTCTATCCAAGAATGTGAAGACTGAATTTGGTGTGCCGCAAGGTAGTGCCCTTAGCTCCACTTTATTTGCAATCGCCATTGATGGAATTAAAACTTGCCTCACAACTAATGTGAAAGGCCTTCTCTACGCTGATGACTTCCTCATTTTCTGTCGGTCAGCGAGTGTTGATTATATCAAGAAAAATCTGCAGGCGACGATCAATCGGATTCTGCTATGGTGTAAGACGTCAGGGCTGCGCATTTCTGAGGAGAAAACCAAGTGCATTCTCTTCAGCCGTCGACGATCGGAGCCGCTATGTCCTTCACTGGTGCTGGGAACGCATCAGATTCCATTTGTCGAACAAGTCCGGTTCCTTGGGGTGATCTTTGACAGGCGACTGAACTGGGTGCCACATGTGAGCGAACTCAGGAGACGGTGCTTTGACCGGTTAAAAATTTTAAAAGTGCTGTGCACGACATCCTGGGGAGCAGATCGTCTCTCGCTGTTGAAGGTTTACCTAGCAATGGTGTGTAGTAAGATAGACTACGGGAGCATCGTCTACGGCTCAGCCAAGCAACCTGTGCTAGAACTTATTGACACAATTCACTTCAATGGAATCAGGAGCATAACTGGAGCCTTTCGGAGCACGCCGGTCCTGTCGTTGTGTGCAGAAGCAGGGATTCCTCCGCTGATGTTTAGGAGGCATCGGCTTGCCGCCAAGTACATATGCAAAATATATGCCTCACCTGACCATCCTTGTTACCCCTACATATTCCGTCCCAAATATTCTGGATTGTTTTATGCTCACACTTCCGCCTCTTTACCTCTTCCTTACCGTATGAGATCCATGATAGCCGAACTTGAAGAGTTCCCCTCTTGTCAACAAGATGCGTACATTCCTCCATGGAAATATAGTAAACCCATTTGTCACTTCTTGACCTTACGGAAAAATGACACAAGCGAGATTGAACTGAGTCTTCGACTCCATGAGCTTCTGGACAAAATTGACAACAAAAGAGTGATGTACACCGACGGGTCACACACTGGTGTTTCCTCCGCATGCGCTTTTATAGATGGGCAAAATGAGTATAAGTTTAGATTGCATTCAATCAGTAGTAGTTACTCCGCAGAACTGTTTGCTCTATCAGCGGCTATGTATCATGCGATGACAGTTCCCGAGGCCAACGCAGTTATCTGTACTGACTCCAAAAGTGCTTTGCTGAACATTCACAACATGTACAGTGACAATCCAGGAATCATCAAACTGTTGCAATATTCCACCATGCTGCGTGATTTAGGCAAAACTGTGCACCTCGTCTGGACCCCTGGGCACAGAGGACTAAAAGGGAATGAGATGGCAGACAGGGCAGCGTCCTCTGCGCATGACTTGCCAGTCATAACGCCCACCACTTTCATGGTAAGCGAGCTTGCCTCCCCGCTACTAAAGACAATTAAACAACGCTGGCAGGAAATGTGGAGCGAAGCTGGATTTAATAAGCTTAAGATGGTGAAAAGCGATTGCCTCCCTTGGGCGTCATCGGCTAGATCAAACCGTGGAGAAGAAGTGTTGTTGGCGAGACTCCGGCTTGGTCACACTCGTCTCACGCACTCCTATCTCATGTCCAGAACAAACCCACCTCGATGCGCTACCTGTCGGACACTACTCAGTATACAGCATATCCTTGAAGAATGTCGGAAGTATGCAATGGTGTTACGACGGCTTGGAATACCCAGAAAGATGGAAGATGCTCTTGGAAATAATTCGGCAGCAGTCGATAAGCTGCTCAAATTTTTAAAAATAACCGGACTTAACCGTCTTGTATAATAATTGTGGTATAGCTATACAGTTTTCTTTGGCTCATATCCTTCAATATAGGTGTATATAAGTGTATGTTTCTATCTATTTAATTACCTTTATTTATGTATTTTATCTTTCTATTTATTGATTTATCCTTAGCTACTTTTGTTACCTCTTGGTTAGTTTTATTTGCCTGTTTAACTCATTGCTGTGATATTTTTTGTTACCATATTTTCCTTGTTAACCTTTTAGCTGTTACACCTGTTTTTACTTTTTTTAGTGTATACTTTTAATATTAGATTCAGTTATATTCTGTTAAGTTCTTAGTAGGGAGATTGAAAGTGCCCAAAAAAAAAAAAAAAAAAAAAAAAAAAAAAAAAAAAAAAAAAAAAAAAAAAAAAAAAAAAAAAAAAAAAAAAAAAAATATATATATATATATATACATATAAAATGAAAAGTACCGGTATAAAGGAAAAAAATATATATATATATATAAAAAGAAACATAAAAAATGTAATTTAAAATAAAAGAGTACCGGTTATTAAAAAAAATAAAATAAAATAAAATAAAATAAAAAAAAAAAAAAAAAAAAAAAAAAAAAAAAAAAAAAAAAAAAAAAAAAAAGATGGAATTTAAAAATAAATAATTTAAAATAAAAGAGCGCCGGTTATATAATTGAGGAAAAAAAAAAAAAAAAAAAAAAAAAGAGAGAGAGAGAGAGAAAGATACTCGGGAGCATGCGGTGAGTGATTCGTGCAGCTGTTTTGCACGGTAGGGCGATGACGACCATGGGGTTCTTTCGCCCAAAAACGGCACAAACAAAAACACTTTGTTTGAAATTAGGGCAAATATTTAAATTGCAAACACACATAATAGGTAGGTATCCTTGTTAAGAAGGACAAAATATTTTTTAAATTATCAAACCATATGCTGCCCTGACAGAAACAGGGTACTTGTATTCTTGATTTATTATTATCTATGTACTGCAAGTGAAAAACCTGTTTCATTTAATGACCCTGCTTCACTTTTTCCATTACAACAACCTTTCCTTTTACCGCAATTCCAGATTAATTGATAAGAACACAGAATCACTCTCATTGGAAAATAAAATACAGTTAATTTTCAAATATTTAAATTTATTAAAAAAATTAATTCGACAATCTGGGATTTGAATGCAGAATAACCTGTTTTATGTTCGGGTGTGTTGCCAGTTATGCTACCGGGCTTGACAGCACAGCATGGCAAGTTATTCCATCTTCTGGAGCCAAAGCTTTAGACAAACGGCGCAGCATTATATTTATCTGAGGCGAGAAAATGTTAATTTCATATAACGCTCAAATTAGGTACTCCGACTAAATTTATTAAACCTCTTTATAAGTCTTAGTATGATCTACTCCATCAGTTACTTAATTTGCAGCGTAGCTTCATGTTTATCCGAACCCAGACAATGTTATCAGTGAATGAATGGAACTTTTCATCTGTCATATTAAGTCTGTAGCATAAAACAGGGGATCTAGATTACAAATGGCTTTTATTTGTTGTCATAAACATTAAACTGAGGTAGAAATGATTACCTGTTGGAGATGGGGTTGTGGGATTTTATTTAGGAGTATTTCATTTGAACATCAGAAAGCCATTGTCTGAAGAATTGGTAATGGAGGCGGTTAGGGATTATTGCTGCGAGGGTTGCCAATAAGAAATTTGGAACTGTCCGATAAAAATGATAAAGTATTAAACTGTCTTCCTATTCTATGACCAACAATATCCTATCTTTATTTATATAAAAGTTCTCTTTTTTTATTGATGTGAGTAATCATCTGGAACTGCATTTCTATAAAAAATGTAGTTTAAATGTAGTCAGAGATGAACAGCTTAAAATACTGGTTTTGAATATATTTATTTATTAAAATTTGAACTTCCACTTTTACATTACATATAGATTTTTGGGACAGATTATCCATAGGTTTCCACCCTTTTCTAGCCAGGATAGGGCTGATACATTTTTTTTTTTTTTTTTTTTTTTAAGAAATGCCACTACCTCTAGTGGGAATCGAACCCATGACCTTAGGCACAGAGAGCTCCTGTCTTAACAATAACGGCTAATTTTTAATATATCGCGATGTTTGTTAGTGTGAGTGAGTTTTAGTTAGTCCCGTGCGTGTGCGTAGTATCAAAAGGGTGCGATAGAGTGCGTGTTCATGTATTAGGATTCACCTCACTTATCACAGTGAGTGTGAATAGGGATACTGTCCCGCTTAACACAGCGGTGAAGGAAAGAGGGAGACAAGAAAGGTGAGAGGAAGACGGCCGCTTAACACAGCGGGCGAGGATATCTCACTTAACACAGTGAGGAAGGTAGGTGTAGGATAACCGCTTAGCACAGCAGGGGAGAACCTCACTTAGCACAGCGGGGGAAAACCTCACTTAGCACAGCGAGGGGAGCAAGGAGAAGAAGACCGCTTAACACAGCGGGGGGGGGGGGGGGGACTAGAGAAGGTCAGGGTAAATGAGAAAACAGGTGTAGAGAGAAAGTAGGTTAATTGGAATGAGGTAGAGAGAGATGTAGCGGAGAGAGGAGCAACTTACACAGCTGCTTGGAGACCTCTGCCTCTAGCTGCTGAGAGCGGGGTTATATACCTGCCCTTCATCCCTTCCACTCTGTCGTAGGTAGTGGGGAGTCGCGCATGCGCTCTCGCCACTCCCTTACGAGACTTGGAGAATGCAGGCAGAGCGTCTAGGTGAATTCTCTATCTCTCTACTTGATCCGCAACAAATATATAAAAAGGTTATTATGTTGTTCATGTTTAATGGAGTGAACCAGTGGTCTCAATTCTACTCAATTGTTCAAATTGTACCATTATCCCATCTTCAGGACCAATAGCTTACCTGAAGCTTTTGGTACAGCAAAAAACCAAGGTGAGACCTGACAAAAATGTATACATTTGAGAAAATATTTAGACAGCTAGTGGGAAAAGCAGTTGACTCTTCCATTCAACTTTAATTATTTATTTCATTCATGTCTTGTAATTTATTTTGTAATATTTCAGGAAGCCAATGAGGGAAGTGACTGTCAAGTGAATTTTGGGACATACCTTCTTTCAATCCCTTCTTTAATGTATAGCTCAAATGTTTTTACATTGTTATATATATATATAATATATATATATATATATATATATATATATATATATATATATATATATATATATATATATAAAATGTTTACTATTATTAGATTAAAGTGATCGTGATATTTAAATTTTAATATAGGCCAGTATTTACTTTTCTTTCCTTCTTAATTTATAAAATATTTCCTTGTATATTTTGTAAATAAATTTATATTTGAAGTAAAATTAAATTTATTATTTGACATCCTAAAACTCTTTTAATTTTTTTTCCCAATACAAATTAGTTTTTCTTTTTCACTCATTTCAATCTTATGGTAGGAAATATTTAAAAATTTTCTACATTTTAAATGCACCGTTCTTAAGAAAGTTTAAAATTCATTGTTCTGGAACATACCTCATCATGAATTATACGCATCCAGATACATTAGACAGCGTTGTACAATAAATTTGCATTCAATAGAAAGCTAATTTATTGTATAAAGTGGTTTCATTCATTAATAATATTACCGGAAATCAGAGTTTTCATTTATTTGATTTAATGGCGTGATAAACATCAGAACTAACAAGTTTTTGTATAAAAATACTCAATCTTACAAATATTATTCTTACAAGTCAAAAAAAAAAGGAAAAATAAATAATGTAAAAATTAGGAGGAATGGTATAAATAAATAAAAAAAATCAAAATTTCATTTATTTTATTATGAAATAAGACAATTAAAAAAATCATTCATCAATTTAATTTATAAAAATTATATTTTATTAGTATAAACAATTCGAGTATTGAGGATAACAACATAGTAAAAGAATACCACAGGCAAAATATTGTTCGTAACAAACTTATGTATACATAATTCATATCTGTGTGTATGTGCAAGTATTATAATTGACATTAGAGTTGAATGGTCAATTAATGCCTTTATTTAAGATTATTTACTTCTTAAAATATTTTTGAATTAATTTTCCTTTTACGAATAAATTGTTGTTTTTACATCATAGTTTTGGGTCAATAAAACATTTCCTAAAAGTATTTTGATTTATTCTCACTTTTTCTAGAATAAAGGAGTAAAGTTAGTAGAAAATAGAAAGTCCAAACCTCTTATAGATAAAACAAAACTTCATATTTGTTTGATCCAATGAAATTTGTAGTTTTTAGTCTCTGGACTGCGCATAATTATATTCCAGTTATTTCTATCAAAACAACCATGTACACAAAGAATTGGTTGACGATTTGCCTTGTTCCATCATGTATCACGTCCTCAACTCAATAAATAATTGACTAAAGTAAATGAGCAATATTGCAAATTTATATTATAGTTTCTAAGAAAATCAATGCCAATAAAAATTCAAATGATGTTGACTGTTCTTCGATGTACATTCGGAATTCGTTCCTGAGGGGCAAACCGGGAATAACAATATTATATCATCATTATGAAACCTATCACAGGGATTACCTGCAAATCCAGCATTTAACGGGATTTGCGAAAGAACAATTTTTCATCACAATTATGCATGAGAAAACTAACCGATCCATTACTCACAGATATGGATTTTTATTACGTTTAAATTTCATAAGTCAAATACTACCACATCCTGAGATGCATCTCGACTTTACAGAAACCATCAAAATGAATTCATGAAAGATCTGAACTCCATATCAAAAAATGTGTTTAAACATTTTTTTTTTTTTTTTTTTTTTTTTTTAAGCCTGGACTTTTGGAAACTAATGCATTAAATCAAATAGATCATATTTGGAAGGCAGGTTTATTTTGTGTTTCATCGACAAATCCCAGGAACATTTTAGCCAAGATGCACAAAGAAAATTAATTCCCACTTGTTTATGCATATTCACACAGATATAAATTGACAATAGAATTGGGAACAGACTAATCTAATTTTTATCAATAGAATAGCCATGACAATTCAATAATAAACAAAGATATTTACAAATGTATAAATATAGTATATACAAATCCATTTTATATTAATTGCATCAACAAAGATAACTGACTAGAATGATAAGGAATATGAGGTAACAAAACAGTGCACTGATAATAAACTTTAAAAATATAAAAATAATTACAAAATAGTATTTAGCTTAATTTCCGCTATAGCAAAATATTGCACTTGTATTTAAAAAAATTGAAATTTTATGATTTGATGACTTCAAAACCCGTTATTTTTAAATACTTATGAAATAATAAATACAAGAAAATATGTTGATAATATAAAACATTTGTAAAGAAGTAGACTACATTCTCATAAAAATACTGTCGAATTAGAAAATCTTGGCTCCAGTGGGGAGATGACATAATTCTAAACACTTATAAAAAAATAGGTTCATTGGAAGAGTATACATTATAAAACCATTTTCTTAATTCTAAAATTATGAATCGTTAGTGTTTAACAATTTGTATTTAGCTGTCTAGTGAAGTTGAAGTTGAAGACAAGGAATAATTCTAACGAAATCTTTTAGCTATATCAGAAGGGAATATATGTAGTTAAATATGATAACAGCACTATTTAGAATATTACTCCATTATTATTTTATTAAATCATGTCAAAATTCCAATAAAATATATTTCTTTGGAAAATTGACACAGAGCAATGGACGCACATTTTTTACCAGAAGGATGTTTTATGACGGATGATTTCTTAATTTTGTTTTAATACATGTCTCGGATTTCACCCCCCCCCTCCTCACCATTTGCTGCAAAAGAAAGAGGGATTCAAAGCGACCGCTGAAGCATCTACTACATTTTTGAAATTCTTTGCTGTATCTTGTGTAGGCCTTGTAATTTCATCTCATATCAAAATCTGACATGAATAATGTGATAAAATTGTTTGCCCTTTTTACAAAATAGGAGAATTGATAGCCTACATTTAAAAAAAAAAGAAGAAAAAAACCAATAATTTATCAACCTGAATACTTGATAACTAGATCATTTTACATTTAATAACTTTAATTTGAGCCAAAAATATAAAGTTCATTCAGATGTGCAGTTTATGATCATAAATCATTTCAAAAACCAATAGAAACTCTGTAATTAGCCCTTAGGAATAAAATTAAAAATGTAAGTAACAGTAATTATATAGACCTGTACAAAATTTAAACATGTAAAAAAATATAAAATTTATTTAAGAGAGATACATTAGATAAAAATTTGAATATTCATAAAATAAAGAGTTTCTTTTTATAAATCTTAGAGCTCAAAAAAAAAAAAAAAAAACTATATATGTATATGTATTAACACAATTATGCTTTAATATAACTTTCTTCTTTTGTTTTCAACCTCTAAGGCTCTATTTCAAATGAGTGTATGTTAGTTTTTCTCCATCAGCTAGCGAATGACATTTAGTCAGAAAGGAAAACCATTTCAGTAACTTCTTTTTTAAGAGTCTAAATAGGATATTCACAAAAAATAATATAAGTAAATATTTTTCAAGCTTATATCTGTCCTGCAGTATGAGAAGACTGATTTATAGTTTCATAAAATGTATACATATAAAATAACATAACGTTTAAAAATATTAATTAACTTCGGACTGGAAAGACAAATGATTAATAAAACAAGAAATGTGGTGTTGAGGATACTTTACGATATCCTTAGCAGTAAATTTCTTGTCGCACCCACTCGATATGACGGAATCCCTGATGATTCAAATAGAATCTGAAATATAACATTAAATTAATTGAGTATTATAATGTGTAATGATATTAAATTAATTTACATTTAAACAAATAAAAGCCATCAGTAAAATCCTTCCCAATGTAGAAAATATTCTTCATGTATATCTGAGCTTCAAGAATATCTTCTTTCAAAAAACAAAACTCCAAAATTATGAAATTTTAAACAACTATAACAAAGACAACCCTTTGAGTTCTCATTGATAATATAGATTTCCCAAAAATAAAACCGCCAGTGAAATATAAGCACCGATTTCTCGGACTGATCGCTGTACTGAAAATTGTGTAAGTCTTGTTTTTTAGGAAATCTATTAAACATTTGAATATCTGCCTTCCTCTTATCAAGATTTCTCAACACATCTCGAAACTGTTTTCGTAATATTTAAAGAACTATTAGAAAAACTCAAAACTGCTCATATAAATTATACTTTTTCTTAAACTTTCTTCATACCAAACATAAACAAAATGTTTATATCTTAGTTTGGATGAATGTCAAATGTTTCAAAAATTTGTCAACTCAATCCACCATCTTGAAGTATCCAAAAGGGAAATTCATGTTTTTTGTTAGAGATATGAATTTGAAAATGGTTTGAATCTATCTTCCACATTAAAGTGTATCTAGAAGCCTAAAAACACAAACCTGTAATCGTAACGATTTGTTTAGCTCAGATTTTGCTAAAAACACTGTTCCGCAGCAGGCAAATTCTGCTGGTTAACGAACTTGACCATTTTTGAGCCTACAAGAGAGCGAACAGACAAATGTTTTCGAGGAAGGCAGAACAATTATTCTCAAGTCGGAAAATGTAGCCCACCTGAAGAACTGATCATAAAAAAAAATTAAATCATGATATATAGAGAAAACCATTTCCTGACAAGCCTACAAGTTGCGAAACTTATCAATCCTATTTTAAATATTAGTTTTTAAGCCTAACCTTAGGAAAGAGAACATCCTGCAAAAGTCTTGATATATTCCTTGAAAGCAAGAGGTTCACCTTCTAAGAGTTAGGCTGTAAAAATAGTATTTTAATTAGTGCAACTGAAGAAGAATCAGCCGGTATGAAAGTAAAGTAATTGAACAGTTTCAAATAAGTTTAAACTAGTTAAAATGTTCTTATTGATTGATCTTATGTATAATTCACAAAAAAAGTCTTTCAGTTAATTAAATAAATGGATTCTTCAATATCATAAATAATAT
Source organism: Gonocerus acuteangulatus (assembly GCA_946811695.1). Lineage (NCBI taxonomy): Eukaryota > Metazoa > Arthropoda > Insecta > Hemiptera > Coreidae > Gonocerus > Gonocerus acuteangulatus. Next base: position 47,745,447 of record OX328130.1, on the reverse strand, counting down.
TTCAATATTCATAAATATATTTTTCTGTTAAATTATGAGTATTTCCCCAATAAATTCACATTCTTTGGTAGTAACTCTGCCCCAAAACTTTTTCGGTAATAAAAAACACGGAATTAATGTAAGCTAATCTTATTGGTTAGTAAGAAATTATGATAATAATAAGAGAAATAATACCATTAATATAAATTAATTTTTTTGGTGATTGTCTTTCTGCACATATGACAAGAGCGAAGTGGAGCAGCACATTTATCACAAGCTCCATGGCCACAGAGGAATGCAACATTTCGCCTCCTTTCCATGCAGATAGAACATGAGTGTGTCTCCTCTATTTCAGCAATCTTCGTTTCAAGGTATCTTATGCACTCTGGCGAGGAATGGCGGGGTCTGTAAGGAACAACTCTACCATCTGAAAATAGTGAAATTGAAATGAACTTAATAAATGAAGTATATAAGAAAAAAAAAATCTGGTTTACTTGGAACCCTTCTGTATCTAAGCAAAACTAACAAGGATCCAAAAAATACGGAACTGTCTAGGTTTATTTAAAACTTAATAATATTTGTTGTAAATATCAACAAAATTGGTTGACCAGAACTTATCTAGCACACCAGTTGAAAAAGTAGTTTCAAAGATAAATTTTTAAAGCATTCTTAAAAGTATAAACTTTTTACCTCGCCCACAATTGAAAAATCAGTTCATGAAAATATCAAGGTGGTCAACTTTTTGACTCAAATATAAATATTGTGATTATTTATTACTTTTTTAAATTATTTAAATTTTAATGTCCATTTATTATTGATAAAGAATTTTAGGACGGGTTATCTATAGGTCACCACCTGGATAGGGATTTCTAGACAGGATAGGGCTTGATGCCTTTTATTTTTTTTCAAAAGAAAATCCATCACCCCTGGTGGGAATCGAACCCATGACCTTAGGCACGGAGTGCACATGCCTTTGCACTCACGGCCACCGGGTCTCCTTTTCTTTTAAAATAAAGGTTTGTGAGCAACCAGAAGGTCATGCATAAAATGCTGCAGCATACTTTTGTACTACATTAGACCTCAGAAATGAATGTAATAATTTGTCGGACTTTTAATTATAACTTTAACTGTTCTGGGTCGTACTAAACACCTTTAAACAATCTATAAGTAAGGAGAACTAAGGATTTAATACTTCAATGCTTAGAGAATAATGTAATTTCCATGAACATACCATGAGCAACTCTCCGTGTAATGAAAGTTGTACATTTAAAGCACTTCTTGAGTCTCGCAGAACAATCCTCACATGCAACCCTGTGTCCGCAAGGTTCAAGTAATGTGTTACCTTCACCGAATTCTGCACAAAGGCCACACTCTACTGGGCGACGCTCTTTTTTAATTTCTCTTCAAATTAGTAAAAAAAAAAAAAAAAAAAAGATAAGAATTTTATTATAATGAACTAATGATAGGAAAAATTGTTTTATGAGACTAAAATTAAAGACAGATTTACAAAAGCCAAGAGTCTGGAACGGTGCTTCATTTTCTTTTATGGTATTTATTAAAGTAGGTTAAGACCCCTGTAGCCTTGGCGTGAAATTTAATTAATTTCAATGTGCTCAAAACAATGGTTTTCAAAAAACATGGACTCAATAAGCCTTAAAGCTTTTATTGGACATGATCATCATATCACTTATATACTACATGATGTATATATATCACAAAATTTAACAAAACTACAACATCTCTGATTTTTTTTATTATTTTTGTTAGAATTTTCTTTCTGTTGTTTTTATTTAAATTTATTTTTAAGCTTACTTTTTCCAAAATTACATTTATTTTCTTACAGTATGATTATTAAAATTTATTCATTACGCTGTGTAAAAATATAAAGGTTTGAAAGCTGACATTTACATAAACACCTTGAAATTTGCAAATTGCCTTTGTTGCAGCCCAGCAATAAGAACAAATAACAATAAATTTGTTTTTTGTCTGAAAGTGAAGATGAGTGGGAGGGAGATGGCAGGAGATCGCTGTGCCAATGGACAACTCCCTCTAGCCCCTGGCAAACTCAACAGAAATATGTCATATTTTCTTTTTCAACATCAATCTCTCCTCAAATATTGATTAGCGGTTATTCAGCAATAATTCTTAAGCATTCTTTTAATATGAATAAGTATATTACTGAAAATAAAAGAGAAATACTTACTTAGAGCCACTTTTTGAGTACTGATCTAAAAGTGATCCTATAACTGTTCCCTCGACTAAATCCTTTGGGGTTTTTTCTTTATTATTCTTAGTCATCGGGCAGCCTTCCTGAACCAAATAACATGCAATAGCAACAGCTACACTTTCTTCAAGGCCTTCAGTATCCTTAATCTCCTCCCAGATCTAAAATAAAGAAATTAATTATGTGTACGAAGACAGGTATAGTTGGGATTCGGCTAGGAGAAAAACGTCAGACTTTCAAAAAGAAATCTGTATTTTGGACGTTTCGACTGCAACAATGGCAGCCTTCTTCAGCTAAAAAATATATACAACTTATAAGAAAAGAGAATGTACAAGCAGTAAGTAAAAGACAGGCAGAAATGAGCGGAGTATATATACATAATATATAATACAATAAATTTTAACCAATCTTATTTTTAAAAACAATGAAAATACGGTAGTTGGAAAGAAAACAGCATGTAGAACTTGTTAGTAAAAACAGTACAAAAAAATTTAACAGTAAAAACAACGCACATTTTTTATGTAGTGAAAAACAAAATCTATTTTATAAGTGAGTACAATTTATAACAATTAATATATAGATACATACCACTAGAGAATGCCTAGGGGGGGGGGAGGGAGGAAGACCTCGAGGACAGACTTAGGTAACCATGGTTAGAAGTATGAACGGCAGCAAATATATCGGTGGTCTTTATAGTTATGAAAAAGGGGTGGGGGGAGGCGGTAAATCGGTGCAGATGAAAGAGGTGCAATTGCTGGGTTGTAAACCCGGGTTTTAAGGGAGGTTGTAAGAGGTGTTAAGAGCTTTGGGACACACAAGTAGAGAAATTGTCTGGAGCCTGGGAACAAAGATAAAAAAGGAGGTCAGGACAATTTATGGAAGACGGAGGAGTAAGCAGGGGAGATGTTTTGTTTGTCGGTTTTGTAATTAATGTTATTGGGGTTTAAGTTAATGTGGACGCATTCGGAAATCTGTCGCTTTTTGGTGTTTCGTTCAGTGGAAAGTATTTTAGTGTCGTCAAAGTTGAAAGTGTGTTTTTTAGTTATGGCGTGTTTTGCGAGGGCGGATTTGTGGATTTCTTTGTTTTTTATTGTCCGTTTGTGTTGTGTTATGCGGGAGTGAATATAATTTTTGGTTTCACCTATGTATACAGCATTACAGGAGGGGGTTTGGCAGGGTATTTGGTAAACAACGTGGGTGGCGTAGTCATAGGGAAGGGGATCTTTGAGTTTGGTGTACAATGTAGTAAGTTTGTTAGTGGTTTTTAACCCAAAGTTTAGTGACGGGAGGGCTTTTTTTAAAGTCTTCGTGAGTTTTTCCGTCAGTCCTGGTGTGTATATCAGGGAACGAAATATCTGGAGGGAGGATTCGGGGGAGGTATTGGGGGAGGTGGCATTGAAGGATTGGGATTTTATTTGTTTTATAAGCCGGTTTGTGAGGTTGGCGGGGGAATTGATTCAGTGTTAATATTTCGGTAGCTTTATTCAAGTTTTCATTGTGGAAGGACTCATGGGATAAGGAGAGGGCGCGGCGAAGCAGGTTCCGTGCTACATTGATTTTCATGTGGTAAGGATGGGAAGAGTGGAAATTGAGTAAACGTCCAGAATAAGTGGGTTTAGTATACCAGTTTGTGATGATAGTGCCGTCAGTCTGTCGGATAAGTAGAACGTCCAAGTAGGGGAGTTGTTGGTCTTGTTCGGTCTTGTTTTTCTCCTAGCCGAATCCCAACTATACCTGTCTTCGTATCTCTACAGCGGCTAACTATCTCCATCCACACTATTAATTATGTGTATTCATATTCAGCGCTAATGGCCAAGATTTGTCGATGCGCCGTAAAAAAAAAAAAAAAAAAAAAAAAAAAGTATTCATATTAAACAATTTTAAATTTTTGAACATACAAGGGACTTTTCATATTTATTTAGCTCAGAACAAATTGAGCCAAAATTGTAGTACTCTGTAGGGCATGAAAACAATTTAATTTAGTCATATGCCAGTCACATGAGAAATTACAAAATTTGCCAAACTAAATTGAACACAAAACAAATAATTTAAATTTTAACATCCATTATAATGAACTCAGAATTTTAGGACGGGTTATCTATAGGTTACCACTCTTTTCTAGTCAGGATAGGGGTCATGCCTTTCTTTTTTCCAAAGAAAAGCCAGCACCCCTATTGAGAATCGAACCCACGACCCTTGGCACGGAGTGTTAAGTGCTCAGTGTTAACACTCATGGCCTCCAAAAACAAATAAAAAGTCATGATACAAGTGTAATCAATATCACACACTTAGTGAGTATTTTTTTTTCAAGTGAATATGAAGAATGAAATAACACCCTTATAAAAAATTATAGAAGAAAATGTAGGCAATGTTGCCAGTTGTCATTGAGAATAAAATGCTACATTTTAAACTTATTATTTACCCCATAAATAGTAGGTGCTTCAGCTTCGGATATTTGAGCAGTGATGGTAGATTTTTTCAGGAGAGCCATATGCAAGCATGTATCTCCATCTTCATCCGTCAAGGCAAGATTTGCACCAGAACCGACCAGCAATTCCACTACAGCACTATGACCCTATGTGGAAATATATAGAGATAATTTATTTGGATTGTAATAACATAAAATTGATGGTCACAGAGAATATGTTGGTAAGTCGGAAAATGGGTTATGTGCACTATGATTATCTAGTAACACTCTTGCATAGTGCAAATAAGTCACTAACTCAAAGCCTTGATCTTTTGAGACTTACAAAATATGGGTTTCTTGGCATTTCATAAAATGGAATGTTTTCTCGGTTAATTCTTGGTTAATGGTGTTGAGATTTTGAACTTATCAGTTCGATTCCCTGGGACCATCGAAATAAGATAAAGCTACTATATATATCAATTATTTGATATGACATGTTGTCATGTCATATAAAGCTCATCACTCAGGAGATTGATTCAATGACCTCATCACCTGCAGGGAAATTAATTGACTTATCGTTTAGTTAGTAAGGAATAAATTTGAACTGTGATATTTACCTGAGAAACAGCTAACATGAGTGGAGTTTGTTTTCTATTGTTCGCTAGATCAATCGTAGCCCTTCCATCGGTCAGGAGGCTTTCTACAATAGCACGATGACCATTCAGCGAAGCTAAATGTAAAGCTGCAAATCCGTCTTCTTTCTTTACATCGACCATTTGCCTAGCCCTACTGATCAACTTATCAGTGGCACTGAAACAATAATATTTATTTTTAGCAATTAGTTAATAACTATACCCACTTTTTAGCTTTTAAGAACTTGGAGGGGTGATCCATGGCTTTAGCTCATACTAACTCCTCTTCAACTATTTCTCTTGAAGATGTCGACACCTTATCTAATTCTCACATTCAATAATGGGGAGGGCTACAAAGTCAGGGCAGGGGAATGAAAATAAGGATTTATAGAGTTTGAAGTAGAGCATCCAGAGGAAGAAGCACAGGGAAATCAAAATGTCTATGGAGTAACTGATTGCTGATAAAAAATGAGTGGTATGAGCTACTTAACCCTTTGTTACTAACCTTTACTTTATACAACTCACAATAACCACGGGTCATATTGACCCGTAATTTCAAAAATAAGGAATAATTATAAGAATACAATAAAAAACAGATTACATAAGTCTTAGGATAATCAAATGTATCATATAAACATAATATATAGACTTTAAGGAAGCCTCAGGACACTTTGACACGAGGTTAAGACCAAGGGTTAAAGGCAGAAATGAGTTGGTTAAAGACGAGCAGCTATGGGACGTCAAATAACATCTAAAAAAAGATAGTAATTTTTTTTTTGTTCACAAATGCAAATTACTATACAATAGCTCACTAAAGAACTTTTCATCTTTTGTGTGAAATGTGACAAGAGAGTGCAACATTTGTCTCCAGTGATGAACAGAAGAAAAATCGTGTGCTATTACGGAGAGTTGAAGGATTGTCTTCATACAGATCCGGACTTTATGTCCAAATTGTAACGTGATGAAAGTTGAGCCCACACACACTTCTGATCCGTGAATTTTCGCCTTGAAAATCTTACTTAAGCCAAAGGTATTTCATCACATTTTCTCGGCGACTGAATAGACATTCCTTGACTGCATTTTTAATTTTTTCGAAGTTTACTGTGAGGTAGTTGCACCCTAGAGCAACTCCTATGTTGTTTTATTGTTCCTTTAACATTTATAAGCTCGGGCAATGATAACCTTGAAATTCTTTGCCCTTAAACATAATAAACAACAACAACATTTATAAGCTTATCAATAGAATATATAATTATTATTATAATAGGGCTTACAATAAGTTTCCCTTGAGAGCAGCATGATGGAGTGGATTGAATCCTCGTTTATTCCTCAGAGTGAGATCAACAGCAGGTGTAGCACAGAGGAGTTCAACGGCTTCATTAGCTTCATTGCCAATAGCATCGTGCAGGACGGTATCACCATAAGAATCCTAAAACAAATATTCAGTATTGTTATTGTTAAATATTAAGCTGAAAAGTTGTTTTATGGGCGCTACCAAATTTATAAATGCAAATTTTTAACTTTTTCTCAGGAAAGCGAAAAATTACATTTTTTCAGAGTGCTGTAGTTAAATTTGTAGTTAATTTTAGTCGAATTTGTAGTTAAAGTTTAGTTAAATGTTTAGTATTTACAGCATTATTGCAAGAAACAATCTTAATACATGTTTGTTCAAATCATAGTTTACTTCTTCAGCCTTATTTCCCCTATAGCACTTGCATGACTGAAGTGGTTAGTACAGTGGCTCAATTAGAGTTGTCTCTCTCTGGTCATTGGTAATTCATTCCAAGTGACCTAGGTGAGGTATACATAAGATGAATTATGAGTTTTAAGCTCAGAAAGTTATTATGTGGGGGCAACCGAACTTATAAATGTGACTTTTGAAATTTTTCTCCAGAGAGCGAAAAAATTATGTTTTTTTTTCAAAATGCTGTAGCGCCCATTGTAATGGTTGAAACTTCAAAGTTGAATGGTGAATTTTGTGGAAAAGTTTGTCTTCTTTAGTTTTGTAAAGAATGTTTTTGTCGAAAAAACCTATAGCTTCCGATATAGAAGCAAAAAACTGAAAAAAAGTCCGACATTTTTGAGGTTTTTTGATATTTTCGAGCATAAGCCACACTCGGATCAGGGGGCAACCTTTAAATTCGGATTCAGCACCTCAAAAAACATAAAGAACCATAGCGGAAAAAAACTTCTATATTTTTGTCTCCGGAAATTCTTTCCTTACTGGACTATAATAGGAAGGGCTATAAAGGCGCCAGGGGAATGAGAATAAGAAATTATTAAGTTGGATGTGAGAGAATTCAGAGCGGGAAACACATGGCACCCAACCACACTCTCTTTAAAGGGATCATGTTAATCAGAAAGAACCAATCAAAAGTTCTGGTAAAACTACCCTTTAAGTTATAATATCAAAGTATTGAATACACTCTTGAACTAACTGGCAGGAGTTGCCCCCCAAAATAGTTTGAAACATTAACTTATATTTGCTACATTCCGAACCTGTTCAGGTTCATCATCAGACAATAAATGAGGTATATAATAATAAAATATATCAGGTACCTTAAATTTTTCAAAAGTTTCATATTAATGCCCATAAATTTTGAATTTTGAGAGTAAACGTGAAATTTGGATAAGAATCTTTTGAAAGGGTTTTAGAATTATAGTGATGACAAGTAAATATGGTGGTGACATTAAAAGCTGAATAATAGGAGAAAAAGGAGAAGATAATAACAAATTATCTTCTCCTTTTTCAGTGGAGAAGTCATAATCACACTAAGGGTAAGCCTACGAGTGTGCCAACAAAATCTGTATATTAATTTTATATTATAACTGAAATTGAAAGTTTTAATCTTTTGATAATTGAATTACAATTATTACATATATTGATACTGTCAGTTTGGTAATTAACGGTTGAATCTTCTCAAACTACAACAATTTTCAAATTATTTCAAAAATGACGCTAGGTTCTTTTCAAATAACATGAAATATGTATGCATAAAAAGAATACTGGATGGAAAAAGCATATATTCAGAAAAATATTTTTAATACACAGACATGTTTGGAATCAAAAGGACTCCCTAAAAACAATATAACTGACAATAATGGATGATTGAAAATATTTTCTTCATTTACAGAGGATTGACAGATAAATCAAACTTGTTGATTAAGATTTGAAAAATAAGTCAATGATAGTCCCTTGTATTTAACATGGGGTTTAATAAATTTCAATCCTAGTTAGGAACCTACTCTGAGCAATAACAATACAATAAAATTGTCTAGCTTCAGATAAATATGATGCTGTGAGTTTGTCTGAAGCTTTGGCTCCATTAGATGTATTAACTTATATGGTTAGTAGTTCTATAGGCAATGCACCCAAGCTTAAAATGGGAGATTCTCGTTTTAAATCCCAGCGTGGCAAGTTAATTTGAAAATATTAATTCAATGATGGGTAAATATTTTACAAAAAAGTGTTGTTTTTTACTCTCCCCTCATAGATAAACAAACGACAAAAAAGAAAGTCAACAACCTACAGCCAATGTATTAAAGCAGTAACTTCTTAAAACTTTATTGCAGATCTGTACAAAAAAAATTAAATATAAGTACCTGGAGATTAACGTTGGGACTAGCCTTCAGAAGGGCCTTTACACAGGATAGGTGCTGTTTGCTCACGGCTACGTGGAGGGGAGAGCAACGACTATTGTTTACTGTATTTGGGTTCGCTCCAGCACCTAGGAGAACGGATATTGCACCAGCTTGATTCCTAGAAATAAGAAATGAATTAATATATGCAATAAACAATTTGTTTAATCGTATAATCCTGAATGAAAAAATTAAATTCGTTTAGAGCCTGCTCAAATTCAGGAACATAAATATGCTTTAGGTCTATCTGACAAACCTATGTCATGTACTGTATTACATACAGTCTTCTTTTTCATACATAGCCCCCGCGAATGCGCGAACACCAGGGAACAATTTTTTGTAACGTTTTTTTTTTTTTTCAGTTTAGTCATCGCTAAAGCATATTCATGCTAATATTTATATAAAATATATTATTCCCACATTTTTATTTTAAGAAGCTATTCTTCCCTATTTTTTATTTTTGTATTAATTATAGGTGCTCCGACTGCGAGGGTCATTAGCACCTCTTCCCTATTTTTTACACTTTCCGAAGGAATATTGCTACTGAGTTGGCATTAATGAATTTAGAATAATTTCATCAAATCTTCATCGATCCTACCTACTAGATACCAAAAATTACCCCTGTTAAAATTGATATATCGATATTTAAATACATGTGTGTGTCTACTCATATAACATCTGTCACAGATTTGTTTTTAACCTGAAACTTGATTTATAGCATATCCATAACAAACGATTGGACGAGTTCGTTAACCAGCAAAATCGGTCCATCTGAAGGGGGGTTTACTCCAGACCAATTTGCCCATACCAGCTGTAATGTTTCTTAAATTGTGGCAAAACTCTGTATACATAGTGAGTATCTAAAGAGAAAGATGTAGTAAAAATAAACGAAACTGGTCTGTCTGAAGAGGGGGGGGGGGTACTCTGGATCCAAATTACTAATTTGCTCATACCAGCAGTAATTTTTGTTATTTTGTTACAAATTTTTGTAGTTTTGTCAGTTGACATGTATATGGAGATCATGTTCTGTAGAAATTATATCATCACCAAAATATCTGACGATATAATTTTTAGAAAAATAATTTCAAAATTTTATAAAAATTAAAAAAAAAGTCTTTAAGCCTACAGTTTTCTGCCACTTAGCCCAGAAAATGAAAATTGTAACAGGTGACTTTATAAAAAAAGAAATAATGAAAGCTTATTAGGAGAACTGATAAAATACGAACGGTAGAGGCTCAGCTATTTTAATGCCGACCTGGTGGAACCAGGAGGGTGGAACAGGCACAGGCATCTAAGGATGTGCGGGTCGCCGTCTCGTAAGGGTCAGGCAAGGACTATCCTCCTAATCTTGACATCATATCAAACAAAAATCTTGTAAATGAAACCAAGTAATCCTGAAACAGGCCTTAAGGGCCAAGAGAGTGAGATATTAAACTGGTGTTTGATTCTTGTTATGGCACTATCGACTCCTGAATAACGCTAGAAGACAAAAACATTCAGCATTTGCCAGAGACTAATCTCCTGCTTAATACACCTGCCAATAATGATTGTTTATTCCTAAATAATTAATATACGCTGTTGGTTACCCAAATGCAGCATAGTGAAGAGCAGTATCACCCTCATCGTCGGGCATGTTGTAATCCGCACCAAGGCTTAGTAAAGCTGTAACAAGTACAACATGACCCTGGTGACTAGTGACCTGGAGGCATGTCTTGTTATTCAGTTTACCATTAACCTAAAACATGAAACATTCTTAGAAGTTTTATGAAGGCTTAAAAGTAGCAAATTAAATAAAAGAAGGTATAAGGAAACAAAACAGTTTAAAGATTATAAATAAATATCTTAAGACATTTTGTATCAAAGCAATAGGAGAACAACTCAACAGGAATCATGTAGAATTGAATCCCATTGTAACAAGTTTTAGACCCCTGTCTAAAACATTTTTGAAAAAAAAGAGAACACAAGTTTACAATTTTATATTACAATTGTGTACATACAATTTTTCTAGTTAAAAGTTCTATTTCATCAACTCAAATTTTTAAATCCTTTTAAAATTATCCGATCAAAAAACATACAATAACCATAATTGAATGGCTCAGTGCCAAAGGTGACTAATCCCAAATTAGAACAAGCTAAGAAAATTGGAGTTAAAGTTAAGATGAATCTGAAAAAAATTAGTGTTGGTGACAGAAATTATTTTAATTGAACCAATTAAAATCATTTCTGTCATCAACACTAATTTTTTTCAGATTCATCTTAACTTTAACTCCAATTTTCTTAGCTTGTTCTAATTTGGGGTTAGTCACCTTTGGCACTGAGCTCTTCAATTGTGGGTGAAATATTTTGGTTAAAATCAAAGGAGAGGAAACATTACTTTGGCATACATTGCAATTACAACAATATGCAATAGATGATATTAACATCTGATATATAATAATTAGGGACCGGATACTTAGGTTTTCACCTATTTTTTTCCTTTCTCCTAAACATGATAATGATCGGTTTTTTATATGATTCGCGTCTAGTAGTATCATTCATGCAACTTTGGAAGAACCTAAAAAAACCTATTTAGGATGATATGACCTAAAATCACCTAAATAACAATGTAATGACCTAGAAAGACCTAATCTTCAAAATAGAAAATACAATTCAATGAACTTATTTCCTCGATCAAACAAATTTTCTTAAAAGCACCTTCCCGGGTCCAGACTTTCAGGGAAATTTTACTAGGAGTTTCACTTCCACCAGAACCCATTTAACATGGTGGGGGAAACATAAAAGCATTTGTTGACGAAATGAATGCAGAAGCTGTCATTTCTAAAGCTTTGATGTTCCTCCAGACCAAAGAGATTCGTGGTGCACTCGCATTCCTAGGAGCACATTTCTTAGGTCTTCCAAATCTCATTGGAAAACCGGAATCGTCAACACTGGAGCTAAAAGATCCAACAAAATACTCCCCTATGATGTCTTGTGACGTAAACGGGCGCATTTTTATATTTCTCCGCTTTTAAGACAGTTCTCTAAGACAATAGGAAGAATTTCACCGTCGAAAACCTATATTTGGATATATGGGATATAGATTATGGGAGTTTACAGTTATTTTAGTTTCATGTTTTCCCTTTTAAATTTTTCCAAGATTTAATTAGTTGGTTTTGAACGTAGTTAATTACCTTTCTATAGGAACTTATTTTGTGAACCTATTGAAACATTTTTATCACCTAAAAAAACATAAAATGGATTTTTAAATAAAAACCTAAAAATACCTTTTTTTGAACGTATTGAAACATTTTTATCACCTAAAATGGATTTTTAAATAAAACCTAAAAAGACCTTTTTTTGAACCTATTGAAACATTTTTATCGCCTAAAAAAAACCTAAAATGGGTATTTTAATAAAAACCTAAAAAGACCTATTATGCCTGTTGCAAAAACCTAATTGAATGCTTATTTTAACCTAAAAATCCGGTCCCTAATAATAATAGTATTTCAGAAGGAAAACTAACCAAATGAGGATGAGCCTTCATGAACTCAAGGACGACCTGAGTATTTCCTTTCGCAGCTTCTCGAACAATCTTCTCAATAGTTGGTCCTGACTCAATCTCAAGTTTATTTTCCATTAAACTCGATAAGAGAGAAGAAACTGTGTCTGAAATAATAAAAATAGTTCTTTAAAAGGAAAATTAACAGTTTAACATAAAATTTTAATTACTAAAAAGGCCATCTTAGAGCTCATGTTGCTTCATAATAACACTGTTCTGCAAAAAAAAACTTTTCTCCCCCCCCCCTTGAACAATTTTGCCTGTTTCTCATGTTTTCAGGTGTGCGGAGTCCGAATCTGAACTCAGAAAAATTCTATCACCCTCTGATTTTGAGAGAAAAGAGGAGAAACTTGGGAAAAATGAAAAATTGTATTTGAAAATTATTGTCTTTATTATAACAGATTTTTTTTTTCTTTTTCAACAGTAAAATATAATTAATTGAATCCTGCATGCTATCAGGTATAATACTAGATATGACACAACTCAAAAAATATACACACATCGTCAATGAGTATTTTTTTTTCTTTTGTACTCTTCCTCCTCTGTCTCCCGCTGCAGTGTCCAGCAGTAATCCGCCAGCATCTTCTCATTCCATTTGCCAGTATATCTTTTTTCCATTCTGGATATGTCTCGGTGGAATCGTTCTCCATGTTCGTCCGAAACTGCACCCAAATTTGGGGCGAAAAAGTCTAGGTGACTATGCAGGAAATGTATTTTTAAGGACATATTGCATCCCAATATTTTATATGAAGTAAGCAGTTCTTGGACTATTTTTCGGTAGTCTCTAGATTTTTCGTTTCCCAAAAACTTAGCACATACCTCTCGAAAAGCAATCCAAGCCTTTTTCTCAGTAGTATTTAACTTTGCTTCAAAAGTGAGGTCCTTGAGTAGATGTCGATCTACTCAAAAACTGAAAAAACACTTTTAGCCATATTTCTTCAACCACTTGTAATATTCCCATCAAATTTTTTTTCGTTCAAATATACTTCATTGCGCTCAAAATCATCAGGCTTTTGAATTTTTTTCACTATGTTTTGATGCCAAAAAAAATTCGTCAAATTTACAAAAAAAACTCACATTTTTGGATAAAAAACTAGAATTTCTCAAGAAACTGTGCGTGATAGACAGAATCTGACTTCAAATTCGTGTTCAGCACATTTGAAAACAGTAAGAAAGCATGTTTTGGTTTGAAGGAGGATTTTCGTGCAGAACAGTGTAATTTACACCATTACAATAATTATATTCTGATAAAGGACTTATTATATTCATATTGAATGATTTTATTTTTTTTAACAAGAAAACCTTTATTTATCGTGTGGATAGAATAGATCAATTGGTTACGCCTCCAAAAGGGCAAGTGTGAGGTATATCAAGTGGGAACAACCTCTCCATTAAAAAAACAAAAAAAAAAAAAAAAAAAATGAATTCAACTTAACGTAATGATAAATTAAATATAAAAGTCATTCTATAAAATTAAACAAGGTGGACAACTTCCTCATTTGGCCTCTTAATAAAAAGAAGCAAAGATGCAAATGACCATCTATTGTCTAAAAAAGCGTTTTCAATTTTGGTCAAAATCGGTCAAACGGTGTGGATTTGTATAAGAAACAAACAATGAGACAGGCAGGCAGTTGATTGACGATTTTGAACAAGCCACTCCCCATATTAAGACCTAACTGTGTGACAAGTTTGGTCGAAATTTGTCAAACTGTGTGGATTTGTATAAGTAACAAACATACAGCTGATAGTCGATTTTGACCTAGCCTAGTGCACACCCCGTATCAAGACCTACCTGTGTGAAAGTTTTGTCAAAATGTGAGGATTTGTAAAAGGAACCAACAGACAAATAGCTGATTTTTATAAATATAGATAAAGAATGGGTCTTTATCGCTAATCAAGGCCTCAAGCTCGCTGATTTTTAAATAAGAAAGATGATATGTTAAGAAGGGAAAAGGAAATGAGGAGTATTTCAAGAAAAAGGTGTAGTTCAAGATGCAGAACTGGTGTACCCATTTACCCACTCCTTGGTCATTTAAAAAAAAACAACATATATTTATAAAGATAAAATTAAATTATAGACTTCTGCTCAAATTGAGGAACATAAATATGCTTTAGCTCCACCCGACAAACCTATGTAAATTACTGTATAACACACAGTCTTCTTTTTCATACATGGCCACCCCGCCAGCGCGAACGCCAGTGGACACTTTTTGAAAAGTTTTTTGTAACTTTTTTTTCAGTTTAGTCAGCGCTAAAACATATTTATGCTAAAAGTTTTTACATGAATACAAGTTTAACTTTTTACCTCCATGATGCCTGGGACTTGGTGTATTAGTATTAAGACACTCTGGCGCTGATTCCACAACTATAGGATTTAAAGTCCAAACTTGACCTTCAACTGTAACTCTTAAATCCCCATCTTTGTAGATTTTCACAATCTTTCCTATTTTACCTAGTATCTGCAAAATAAATACCAGATCTTTATAAAAACATTGTTTAGAGTTAGGAATTAGGGATTATTTATAGCAGAATCTAATTAGAATGAATCTCAAAAATATTAATGTAAAAGTAGGTGTTCATTTGTAGTAGGAATGTGCACTCAAGTTATTGATACTGTCGAATGAGTGATTTCAAAATAACCCTGATTTTTTTTTTCTCTAAATGTTATTTTTCCTTTTCTGGAGCATGAAAACGCAAACATGACCACATATTCAGACACCACATTAAATTTTCAACAAAAATCTATCACTCATGAGAAATAATATGTAACATGTAGATAACCTCTCCAAAAAATCAGTGTTATGCATAAGTTGACAATAAAATTTTAATAGATAAATAAATTTTACAAAATGTTTGACCATTAGGGCCATATTAATAATTTGTGTCCACAGAAAATTCTCCCTCCAGATAGACTGATTTTGCTGGTTAACGAATTCGTCCAATTGTTTAAGAAGCTAAGTTTTGTGAGGGAAAGACAAAACTTGTAGCTGTCGTTGTGTTAACACGTTCAATGCTGCCGCCACCTTGGCTCACTGCGGTAATTTATTTTAATTTACTTCCCATCTGACTTATTATTTTTTTAATTAATCACTTGTTTGAATGTTCATAACATTGTAGGAATAAAAAAAACTTTTTTTTGCTTCATAATTTGCAATGATAATATGTGTGATGACTTATGCTATTTTGTATGTACCCCAGTCATCGCTGCAATCCATTCCCCGTGGCCAGCTTGAGCGAGCTCAACTCTACTCCGATCTGACGAAATAAGAACTCTATCTCCGACTGATAGAGGACGCCTCTCCTTGGTTAAGGCACATGGATTCAGAGTCCATCGGCATTCAAGACTTGGGTAGTATACTCTGATATCTCCTTTCTCAGTAAATCTATGGACAACACCACTTTCACCAATTATCTGAAAAAATGAAAACAAATTAATATTAGTTACAATCTCTCAATGGAAATAATTTTATGGAGTAAAAAATAAATGAAATAGAATAAAATATGTAAACTGAAAATTCAAGGAGTTTTCATTTATGTTTTATTTGAAATAGACAAAGAAGATCTTTATTGGATTACTGGATTGGTGTCTATGAAAAGGAAATTTATCATGACAGAGGTTGACTCAATACAATCTAGACAAAACCTTTATTTTATTTAAACCGATAAGCTCCAAAGATTTGTGACAATGAAAATGTAGAAGCTCGATTTGGAGTAGAATTGTCTCACTATGAAAATAAATTCTTTATATAAAGTATATTAATATTAAAGAAATATTTAATATCTTTGTAAAATACAAATTATTGGCGTCTACTTTTTTTGCCAGAATTAGATTAGATGAAATTTTGCAATCTATAGCTTGTAATTTTTTTAGTTTGTTGGAAAAGTGTCATCTTACTTTTGAAAATCTCAAGCATAATTCAAATGGATAATACAAATTCAAAACTAAAATAAGAGAAGGTTGAAAATACCTGAGTCATTCGTGGATTCCAGCCACCGTGACCTTCTTGGAGTTTCTTCAGAACTTCTGAATCTACCACGACTCTAACACGTTCTCCAATGAGGAATGTTAGAGGCGCAGTACGCTGGACGTTGTCTACCACTTCAATTTTTTCACCTGAAAAAAATTAAGAAATATTTTGGACAATTAAGTAAGGTGTTAATACAAATGATATCTAATAAAAAAAAAAACTTTTATTGAAACAAAGTTGTTTCTCACTTCCTTGATTAAATGGGACAAGAACTCAAATGTGTAGGAATTTCACTGGGTGTTTCAAAATGAATAACAGGATGTTAACGCTTTACAACATTAACCTAAAAAAATCAAGAAATTCAAACCGTTTTACCTAAAAGCTTAAAAGTGTTCCATGTGAGCACCATTACTCACAAAATACATCTCGCGTCTATATCCGAATTCTTCCCAAACATTGATCAGTGTCTCCGGAGTACTTTTAACAAAGGCTGCTTCAATTATTTTTCTCTCCGTTGCAGTCAGCAGCTAGCAGAGGCACATGACCCTTTAATGTACCCCCCCCCTCCAGGTAAAAATCACAATAATTACAAATTCTGTCTTTAAAAACTGTAAAACATGATAAGCTTTCCTTTTTTTAATTTCACCATCTTTGATACTAGTGCTTTCCGGATGACAGAAGGAAGATTGCATGTATGTGTGCACTGGAGCCAACAAAACTGTTTTGAGTTGCTCTTTCATTTGATGTATAATTTATAAATGTAGCATTAATGTAATAAATATCATAATAAAGCATTAAAATGTTAATATTCATTTTGAAAGACACGTCACATATTCTTCAAGTACGCAAGGAGTTAATTTTCTTTTTTTTTTATAAGTCGAGTCGTAAAAAAATCATTTGCATTATGAAATAGCTATGATTATTTTTAGTTTCTTCTGTCTCTCTTGCCCCGTTGATCGCCTCAAGACCATAAGGTGTAGTATATATCGTTGATACAAATGCAAAGTATCGAATGTTAAAAGTGGTTTGTTACCTTATAGATGACTATATGAATTTTATCTTATTATAAATTATAATTAAATGCGTTTTTTTTACATTCGATACTTTGCATTTATATCAACGACATCTTTTCCATGAATGTATAGACAATATTTTTTTAACTCCTAATATTTTTTTAACAAAATCCTGTGGATCAATTCTATACTTACTATGAGATAGTATTAAATCTTTTTTACATAATTAAATTTTAGTTTTTTTCCTTAAAGTAAAAATATATGAAAAGAATGCCTACTTATGTTTTGATTTACCTAAAAGAGGCAAATGGGCTCGATAATAATGGCCTCCAACTGCCGGCTCTATACAGCATAGATCAACCCTTCCTTTGTGGCCAACGCTGTAAATATTGGTGAAGCCAGAGCTCCAAACAACATTAGCAACAGATCTCCACGATTCGTTATCCCAACCTCTTATATCAATAACTCTTCCAGTTTTGCCTGAAATAACAATAAAATAATATCTTGAAAGTGAATTAAATCCTTATAATTATTTATTTAATTCATTGTGAGTTTCATGATTTCATTAAAGGAGTCAGATAGAAAAAAAGTTTAAAAACTATTATTATATTATATTAGGATACATTAAAAATGAATACAATAAAAACTTGTTAAAGAAATGAGTTATATTTACCTGGACCTCCGTCTTGATCACCCCATTCCCAATTAGTCCCTCTTTGAACTTTGGCACCTACGAATATTCCTCGCAGAAGAATTTTGGTCGAACCCTGGCGCGGAGGGAGTTCAACTCTTTAAAATAAAAAGAATAGTTTTAACATTTTAGGAAGATACAGATATAACTGAGCAAACAGAGGAGATAAACATTTTATAAGAAGCCTTTAACTTCTCAGTATTTATGAGAATTACAATTACATTAATGGAAGTATAAATTTATTTGGTATATAACTTAAGAAGAATCAATTATCTACAAAGAGGTAAAGAAGAAACAAAGAATAAATACTTTTTGAGGAGAATGCTACATCATAATAAAATAAGCTCTTAACTAATTTTACAATTATTTTGCTTTGATGAATACTTAAATGACAACATAATGTTACTTACCCAACAGAATTATGTGTATCAAATCTTTGGAAGACGTGTGACAAATCATGTTTATCAGACATATAGCAATGAAGACAGAGATCAAAATCGAAACATCTTGTGCACTTAAATCGGAGTCCTGATATGCCCTTCTTGTGACAGCCATCACAGATGATATTTTGGTGCTTAACTCCTTAATCAAACAATGATATGATTTTTTACAAATAAACTATTATTCCCTAGAAGATTATCACTATTATCAAAAATGTGGCATAGTAATTCTCTGATGAATTGAATTCTCAAGTAGTTGAAATAAAACAATAACAATAAAGGTTTCTTTACAAATTATTTTAATCTACATGCACAAAAAATTATCACAAGCCCAGACATAAATTGTGGGAAGCAATTCCAAACATTAATTTATTAAAGCAATAACGAATAAAAGTGTTTATATCATCCTAGAATCCTAGCAGAGATAAAGAGTCATTGAAGTGCAAAAGCATGAGCATTTCAATAATTATTTCAATTTTAAGACATATTCATTAGCATCAATAATTTATTATTTTGTTTTAATTTGAGAGTCTTGTTCTGAAGGTAAATAAAAAATAATTTTTACACAGTGAAACCATTATACAGTTTTAGCAAGCTATTTTGTTTAGAGGGAATGAAAAATCCATAAGGATGTAACCCCTTAATTGCCACAAGGAAACTACAGTAAATTATAGCTGTCACACTTTCCTGTTGGCTTACAAAATTAAGTGAAACTGATATATACTTTAATTATGGGCTGTGAGAATATGTATGTGTGACTTGGACCAAAGTATATTTCAATGTATATAATTTTTAGCATAAATTATGTCAATAAGATATCCCATACTATAATAATAATAGGAATATTTTTTTTAAATTTATAATTGAACATTCTTTGCTAGAGGGTTAGGAGGCAAAAGGAAATGAGGTTTTAACTGCTTACCAAGGATTATGATTCAAAACAAATACCTGTGAGCACTTAATGTTGTAAAGACAGCAATAAATCCTTGACAATACAAAATAAAAACTAGACATTTTTACAAATGATTGTTAACATACAAATTCAATCTGTCAAATGATTAAAGGACACTAAAATTTTGTGTTGACATTAATTTGTTACAATAAATGACAGTTAAATATTTCAAATGGGAAACTTTAAAAAGTAAAATGAAGAATAAATGATTTGATTTTGATTAACAATCAAGTTAGACCAAAAAGTTTAATTACCTAAGGGCTTATATAATGCATTACCTGCAGGAGCATTATCAAGAAGTCTCAGGTCATAAGCTCCATCATATCCCACTCTATAATTCGTCTCTCCACCAGAATCCCAAATCACAACAACTGTTTTTTCAGGAGAAATCGCTGATCCTGGTTTACCAATTTTCACTACAGTTCCTACAAAGCCTTCCCCACCGTCTTGATTTCCCCATTGCCAATCTGGACCCCTCACGACCCTCACACCGAGTTCCATCGCTCATTGCATCCGTTATCTGAACCTATTTTCTCCAATGCAAGCCCTAACTGGCATTTTAATTCAAGCAGGCACAACACAAGTAAACACAGGTTATGTAGCCCTCAAACCTCAGGCTTATGACGCCATTTTTATTGCAAGATATTCGATAGTTTATAATCGATTATAATATATATGCGGTCCTGTATATAACAACATAGAGGCATAGATATAGAAAAAAATAGATGACGAACTCCGTTGGTTTTACTGCGAAGAAAGTGAAGCAAGGCTAACTGGAGATCCGCCAATTTGTTAGGGGAAAAGAAGGTAATTCATATATCATCATATATAAAAGGGCCTAAGGTTGAGGATTTCAGAGGAGCTTGGAGAAAGAATCTATGATGATGATTAGATAGTTAGCCGTCGAGGTGATAAGTAAAGATGGAATGGTTGGGATTCGGCTGAATAAACCTCAATATGATTTTGTTTTTAAAAATCTATATTTCGGACGTTTCGGCTACTCATTGGTAGCCTTCGTCAGCTAAAATGACAAAAAAATAAATTCATTTTGTTTTTGTATTAATTTCTTTTTTTGTCATTTTAGCTGACGAAGGCTACCAATGAGTAGCCGAAACCTCCGAAATATAGATTTTTTAAAACAAAATCATATTGAGGTTTATTTAGCCGAATACCAACCATTCCATCTTTACTTAGAATCTATGATAGTCAAATAGTAGGTACTTACGGAAACAAGTGAATGTCCGATCCCTTCTTTGCTCTTTTAGTAAATCCATAAGAACAGCACGATATAGCCAGAGTTGCACTACAATTAAAATAATGTTGATTACAAAATCTAATAGGAACAACATAAACTTTCCGAGGATTACTGTCAATGTTTTGCCCTCCGAGAAAATGGCCGCCAGAATCTAAGGGATACTTCACTGGAAGTTCAAGAGTTAGGCAGGTATCCTTTCTATGTCTATGCATTGCGGTAGAGAAAAGGAGCCAAAACAGTACTGCACTCAATGACTGCACTATCATAATAATAAAAAATATGACTTAGATCAGAGCCTTAATGTTTTAATGTGCCGTAAAAACTAAAAAAATGAAGTACATTAGTTCCTACAGACGACAGCATTTTCAGGTAAGGAAGTATGAACCATGAAGATGAAAGATTCACGGTATTTTGTCAGAATTCTTTTAAAAGGATATTTCAAATGGCCTATTTATTTATTTCTGATCATATAAGGATTGCTTGCATCCTTATGAAAATCCGGCATAATAATAAAATGTTAGAGTAATATTTTTTTATATGTTTACTATACTTCTTGAGAAACTAGTCTACAGTTAGACGGGAGTCCATTTTTATAGAAGTAATATAGACAGCCATTTCAGGAATGAAATAGATCTTTTACATAGGAAAGATTTTGGGAGTGGAATCCAAATCCTCACATAATTGTACCTCTACTGGCCTTTTTTTATCGATTTTTTTTCTTAAATAACAGCTTAATTGATTAGAAAAAATGTAAAATACAAAATGAACATAACACATTTATTAACTAGCCCACCTCATTAATTATTCACTTTTTGGAATATGGAATAGAACATTAATTTATGTAAATATTTGAAGAGAAGATTCAAAAATGTTCTCAACAATCTTTTTTACTAATTTTTTTCATTTCTTGGAGTTTTCATTTACAAAAACTTTAAAAGTACTTCTAATGGCTGGTTAAATAGTTATTTAATATTAACTTTAGTAGCCATCTTAAAAGTAAAGAATTAATATTAATACTTTTTTTTGAAAATTGAATAATTATATATTATTTTGAGAAATGGATAATTAGAATATGGTTAATTTTGATGTAATAAATAGTATTAACATTCCTAAGTGCATTTATTTATTTTGCTATGTTTTGAAGAATTTATATTCTATTTTTAGGTAAAATTTATATTAAGCATGAAGTATTTACTCACCAAGTACTTTGAGGTTGCTGGCAGAGAAGGAAGATCTTTAGTCAAATGAAATGCGTCCAGTTCTTTCACAAAATCACATTTTATTTTTCATGCTGACCGCTTTCAGTAGCTCCTGCTACCATCTTCAGAGCTATAATGAGTACCCCCATAAAGTGAGTCACCCCTCAGCAGTGAAGCTGAACTCATTATAGCTCTGAGGATGGTAGCAGGAGCTACTGAAAGCGCTCAGCATGAAAAATAAAATTTGATTTTGTGAAGGAATTGGACGTATTTCATTTTACAATTTACTCACACATATATACATATAATATTATTCAGCTGCTTTATCATATTTATAATTGTATAAATAAAAGTATATATATATATATATATATATATATGTGTGTGTGTGTGTAAAATCTTGTGAAATATGACCCCCAATATATATTTTTCACTTCTTCCTATTTATTTCTGACAGGGAGTCAACAAAGTAGTTCACTATTCATTCAGTTCAACTACTTTATTGAAATCTTTTGCCCCACTTGTTTCATGCTTTGTTCCTACCTCATCAGAGGCTTTCCTTATTAGGAAGTCCTCTCGTTTCCTCGTTTGAGTATGATTTCTGACATAGCCCTGACTATCCCTAGGCCAACCCAGCCTTTAATTAAATTATTAATGGGTACCTCCTTAGGAGGAAATCACGCTGCCAGAGCATAGTACCAACCACACTATCTCCCTAGTGCACGAAGATCATGAATCAGATACCACTCTCTCTCTATCTCTCTCTCTCTCTCTCTCTCTCTCTCTATATATATATATATATATATATATATATATATATACATATATATATACATATATATATATATATATATATATATATATATATATATACATATATACATATATATACATAAATATATAAAATGCATAAAATTGCATGTAGTTAAGTGCCTATGAAATATATCTAGGCGCACGGTAGTGCGCCAGGCCAAGTTCCGGCCTAAGCATACTGTGTGTATATTACAGGCGGTCTTAGAGCCGATTTTTACTCTCTCATAACTTCCAACCAGGTAAAGATAAAGTTATGAAATTTTACACAGGTATTATACTACTAGATGTGAGTAGAACTGAAAATTTTCATAATTCTACATCGAATAGTTTCTGAGATATAAGCGATCGAAAATCGGGATTTATAGGACTCACTCACTCACTGAACTTGCATGAAGATAGAAATGAAGACGTCATTAAAGGAAAAAATCGAAAAATCGCGAAAAGTTGTGTTTGACTCCGCTTCCGGGGCGGGGGCGTGCCAGTTTTGTACTTCCTTCGAAAACCCATGATGTGGGGTATCAAATGAATTGTCTCAGTATGAAGAACCTATATTTGATGTTATAAGAAACAATTAGACACATATAGGCTCGGAAAAAGTCTTATACCAGCTGTCTGTCTGTATGTTTGTTCCTCTTACAAATCCGTACCGTTTGACCGATTTTGACCAAACTTGGGACACAGATACGGGGTCTTAATACGGGGCGAATCATAGGCTAGGTTAAATGGTCTATCAGCTGTCTGTCTCTCTGTTTGTTCCTTATACAAATACACACCGTTTGACCGATTTTGTCAAAATTTGACAAACATGTCGGTCTTTATCCGGGTAGTGTCATAGGCTAGTCAAAATCGTCTATCAGCTGTCTGTCTGCATGTTTGTTCCTTACACAAATTCACACCATTTGACCGAGTTTTTCAAAGTCGAGCCATCTAAATTTCAATGTTTAGGATCACAAACCCAAAATGTATCGTCTTTGTTCTTATATTTTTCTTGTAGGCCTTCTGCACTTTCCCTATTGAGATCTTTATCCTCGGGATAAGGTTCCTGTGTTTTACAGTGTAATAGTTTAGTTAAGAGAGCAATCAATTTGTCCTCTAGAGTAATGTCATCTGGAAGAGCTTCTAACTTTTCTAGTCTAGTGATTAGATTTATGTAGGTAGATTATTGGTATCAAATATCAAACAGTAAGGAGAACCTTATGCAGACTCCAAAGACCCTGGTTTTATATGAAGTACAAAAGCCAGTAGGTATGCGGCAACTAAATTCTATTTAATACTTAGAAAAAAGTAATGAGATCCCCAAAAAAACATAAATGTGAAATAGAGGCCAAGTTCCTGCCCCCACAAAGAAACACTCCCTTCCTCAAAAATATCCCCTCCTAAAACCCCCCAAAAAAGCTTTACCATTCTACACTCCAAAAAAGTAGTATGAGTTGGTGTATTAATTCAACCAAAAATATTTGCCAATACAAGAGATGATACAAGAAAGAAATGTCCAAGTTCATTACTTGGAAGACCTCATAGTTACTTACTAAGAACAGTAAAGACACTTCAACTGACCTTTAAAAATAACAATAAAAATACTTATATCCAGTTACTAAAATATCACTTTCCTCAACCAGGTATATTCTTAAACTTGGCAATGTTTAGTTTTTCTCTAAAGATAATTTCGGCACAAAAAAAAAACATTGCCAAGTTTAAGAATATACCTGGTTGTGGAAAGTGATATTTTAGTAACTGGATATAAGTATTTTTATTGTTGTTTTTAAAGGTCAGTTGAAGTGTCTTTACTGTTCTTAGTAAGTAACTATGAGGTCTTCCAATTAATGAACTTGGACATTTCTTTCTTGTATCATCTCTTGTATTGGCAAATATTTTTGGTTGAATTAATACACCAACTCATACTACTTTTTTGGAGTGTAGAATGGTAAAGCTTTTTTGGGGGGTTTTAGGAGGGGATATTTTTGAGGAAGGGAGTGTTTCTTTGTGGGGGCAGGAACTTGGCCTCTATTTCACATTTATGTTTTTTTGGGGATTATTATTAACTAAAAGAAGAAGATAACTTTATTTAATCTAATAATAAAGTGGGCTGCCCAAATTTATTTGGTTACTGGGGACACTGGAACCGAATAAAGTTGGGAATCCCATGGGATTATCCATGTTTTTCAATGGTTGCTGTTTGCTTCTTGGGCATTAGAAGGATAAAAAAAAAAAAAAAAATACTTCTTCTAAAACAAACAAACAACATAATTTAGGGAGCGATGTTCGTTGCATTTTTAAATAGCCAATTCTATATTAATTCCGGCTTATTAACAATAACCGCAGGAGTGGTGTCTTTTAGTGCTATAAATATAAATAGTAAGCAGTGGCGGCTAAAGGGGGGGCTTAGCCTCCCAGAATGAAAATTCACAATCTTTTTCGGTTAAGTTAGAAAAGTAAATTGTTTAGGCAAATTAATAGCAATAAGCTCTAATTAATGCATGTTCTTAGTTTATCAAATACCTGCTTAATGATTTCCAGGTGCCTGGTTATAAAAATTTATTCTACACCTCAAGGCACGGCAGTAACCCCATTCTCACTTAGCCCCTCCCCCCAAAAAGGTTGTCTACAGCCACCTATGCCAGTGAGTCAATAATTTATTTATTTAAAATAATGAATATAATTATTGACTCAGCAATAACAGGAAGGTTTTCTGGCTGGATTCCTAGTTCTTGTAAATGAGTGCTAGTAATTTTCTGTATTGTGCCTCTTGAACCAAACCACAGTCCCTTAATGACGAACTCTTATGGTCCATATTTCTCTAAGAGCATGTCTTGGGGATATTCAATGCATTTAGAATAGATCCCTTTCTTTTCGATACCCATAGACTTCGCTTGCTCGGGATAATTCGTTTGAAACCAGACCGTTGGGTCGAGAAGGTATGCCCCAATTTGCTGTTCTGTGGAAAGGCGACTTGCCTACCTAGAAGAGCCGTGGTCGTCGATGGCGTACTCTTCTTCTTGGCATTTCTAGCCATTCTCCCCAAGAAGAGTAATCATCCTTCATAGTGTGGTGTCGCCGAGAAACCAGGAGCATTCTGTTTGGACAACTACCCAGCAGATGCAGACTGCTGCATTTGACGCCCCTGT
Organism: Gonocerus acuteangulatus; assembly: GCA_946811695.1. Classification (NCBI taxonomy): domain Eukaryota; kingdom Metazoa; phylum Arthropoda; class Insecta; order Hemiptera; family Coreidae; genus Gonocerus; species Gonocerus acuteangulatus. The sequence goes on along the minus strand of OX328130.1, from coordinate 47,719,572 downwards.
CGCAAATGCAGCAGAGTCTGAATCTGCAGCCCATATACTGGGTAGTAGTATAACTGTTCATTTTGTATTTTTCAGAGAACTTATCGCACGAAAAAATCATTTATGGGCACGTTTAACTTTTCCACACATTTTCCACAATTGATAGAATTACTCATTATTTTGTTTTGTATTAAACATTTGAGTAATTCTTCTCGATTGTGGATAAGAATTATGAAGTCGAGTAACTTCATTTTTATTTAACACTATTCCAAAAAACAATAACGATGATATGGTAATTAGAGCTTAGAGCGAATTAGAGGAGCTTAGAGGGAACAAATTATAAAGGCATTAGCTAATTATTAAGGGATTTCTGTTATATAATAGGTACTTTTCAGGAGCGAAACAAGAAATTTGAAGAATGTTTCATTATTTAAAAAAATGTTTCTGAATAAATAAGCGTTGGTAAATTTTAATAATTGATGGTAAATTTAATTACACTTCTTTATTAAGGACTATTGCTCATTCGCGTGTTTACAAGTACTTTGTTTATGCGATCTTTTGTAACCTCCATAACAGTGAACTTTTTTTTAAAATAACTTATTTCCTAGTTGAGAGCAACTTTTTAACGGATTCGTGTTTAGTGCATCAAAATACGCTATAGGGCAAACTTTGAAGAAAATCGGTGCTGAGGACACTCTCCTTCAGTTTTGCCCTAAAAAGTGTCCGCTGGCGTTCACGTATGCGCAGTGGCCATGTACTTAAAAGAAGACTATATGTGCCCCCAAAAAGTGTCCTCCGGCGTTCGCGCTTGCGCATTGGCGTGGCCATGTACTAAAAAGAAGACTGTATGTGTCACAAAACGTGTCCGCTGGCGTTCGCGCATGCGCAGTGGCGTTCACCTTTGCCCAGTGGCCATGTACGAAAAAGAAGACTATATGTTATACAGTACATTAAAGTGGTTTGTCGTATGGACATAAAGCTTATTTATGTTCCTGAATCTGAGCAAAAGGCTCTAAACGAAATAATTTTTTACATAATTTTTATATAGCAAATATTAATAATTAACTGTAAATCTTGTTATATCAATATAAAATTATATCGCTGTTTAAAAACATTTATTTCTTGTCTCGACTATTATTTGGTCCCCTTGATGTTGTTCAAGAGCTTTTTCTTGTTACGTGCTTTTGGCTGAGCTCTGAAACTTAGCGGCTTGAGATTTTGATAAATTCCTTCCAGGTTCTGGTGCAGATTGTTATCGAAGCCCTGTTTCTCGTGCACGACTTTCTGAAGCTTCATTAACAAATCCATGTTCTTTTTGTTCGAATCATTTATTAATTTCTCACGGGAGCTGCACAAAACATATTTGAATACATTAGTCGTAAAAAGGATATAAATAATTACTCGATGAAAAGAAATAGGGAAAGTTAGCAATTTGGTCAAAAATTCCATGTTATCCATGGGGGCAGTATAGACCAAATCACATACATCCAAACATACTCAACTTTATAGCCATATTTGAGCCCTGGCCTCCAATATAAATCACCTCTACTTATACACCTCGGAGTGACCACGTGTCGTCAGTGTGTTCTGCAAGGAGGCCAGTTGTAATGACGATTATAATTTTTGATGTCTTTTTTTATTTTTTTGTATTCAACTTTTATATAAGACTTACTATAATCATTAAATATTAATTTCATGATGAATAATTTTTATATATTTCTGATAATATCATGAAAATAAACATGATATTACCTTTATTTATTTGATGTTTTTTCACTCTAGAATTCCAATTACATTACGAAATTGAGAGATAATCAGAGTTCTCAATTTACTTTTGGAAAGCTGATTATATTTTACAACTTTTGTGAAATTCGGCAGTCAACAGGAGTTATTTTAGAAGAGTAGTGATTTTCGAAATGTTTTCGCTAATCAGAAGCTTTTATTTATTTCTACTTTTGGGATTGATTTTACGGTCTGAATGAGATAATTGTGAACATTTAATGTGCATTGGCCTTAAATAAAATTTAATGCTGATTTCAAAAATGTAATAATTCATTGAAAAAAATGTGTACAATTAGAGAAAATTTGAGTTGTACTACAAAAAATCGTTTTTTTTTTTCTAAAGAACCTTTAAAACGACATACGCCTGGAACGGAGTGAGATAGAAATGTGTGGTTGGTGTTGTTGAAGTACATTTTTTGTCTAGTTTCTCCTCCTGAAGGATTGCCATTAACTCGCGATACACCCTGTATAGAAATAAATCTAAAGCACCGGAAAATACCGAGCACTCATATTTCATTGTATTAAATCCAACTTACTTGCATTTCTGTTCGAGCTTTTCGATGGCCCTCTTCCCCAGTGCAACCTTTGCTCTGATCTGACTGATCGCACGAAGCTGCTGTTCATTCTTCATGAGTATTTGTCCGATGATACTTGACATCCCCATTATCTTCTTTCCGACCGGGCTCAGCTTGAAGGCCCTTCTGCCTAGCGATGCTCTATCCAGGGGATCCAAGATTTCATCGTTGAAACTCAAATCTCCACTATTCACATTGTCTCTTAGAGAAATTAAATTGTATTATAGAATAAATAAAACAAAAAAATAATGCACAGAGGTCAGTCAAGTTTTGCTCACTTAAATACATATCACTGTTTTATTTAATTTCAAATTCCAGATTACTAAAGGATATTTTGTTTTATTTTAGAGAAGTTAAATGAACAATATACAAAATAACACCACTTTATTATAACTTTTGAAGCACCCAGTTGAAGAAAAACAATTATAAAATGTTTTTCTCTTTTATAATTTTACAACCAACTGACTGTATTATTAAAATAGCAGTAATAACCCACTCTCTCATCTGTTTCGCGGCTTTCGCTAGTTATCAAGGATGTTAAAAACACAAACATACACAAAGCAACGGAATTATCATTTTTTATCTCTATTAATCATTAGATTCATTTTATTGATCAAAAACACCCCCAACATCGTTGTTATTTATAAGTGTTTTTAAAATTAAACCCAAAAAAATATAAATTGTTCAATAAAACGAAACAGATACATTAGAAAGCACAATCTTTCCGGCTGAGATCGTCCTTTTGAAATTTGTGCTATAAACGTTTTATAAAAATGTGTGCAGACATTCTACAAATTTTAGAATGGTTACCTTCCCTTTATCATGATTTTGCAACCGTTTTCGTTATATACATGTAAGAACGAATGATAAGAAAAGTCCAAAACCGCCCATGTCTGCTGATACTTTTTTTTGTGTGTGTGTGTGTGTGTGTGTGTAATATCTCGTATTTTCCAAACCTTAAATTGGCATAGATATCTCAGTTTGAATGAAAGTCTAATTTGAGATTTCCCCCCGAAACAATGACCCATTACGGGGCCCATGTCCTCCATTACGAGGATTCTGCTAGCAGACGAGGTTCCATTACGAGGATTCTGCTAGCTGACGAGGTTCAACTTTTGTTTTACGCAAAGTATTTTTGAGCCCATTTTATCAAAATTATACAATTTATGACCGAGTTCGGTACCTACGCATAAGCGTCAAAGCAGGTTAAAGAGGCGGGTCTCGTTCAGAGATCTGGATCGTGGATAACGGATTTCTATTGGTCAATCACTATCAGAGCAGCATAGGTTCATTGACTATTGTGTTTATATGTAGTAACCATCTTGTTCCCTTTGTCTTTATAACACAATTCATTTGTGTTTTATTTACCCATGCAATTGTTGTTTATTATTTAGATTCATATTTAGCAGAGTTTATATGGCGACAACAGAATAGCAAGGATGAAAGAGACTGTTTCGAAGCGATGCTAAATTGAATATCAGTCCATTATCCAGCGAAAAACCATAAAAACCATCCTTGATCTATATTATCGATGAGTTGGATTGACTAGAGTTTAGATATAACATTGAGCGAGCGGAAACGTATAGCAATTATGCTATTAATATAAGTGCTACGCCTTTTCGCTCGATAAAGGTTACATAAAAACTCTAGTTAACCCAAATCGTTGATAATCCCGTCGCAATATTGGCAAAAAGTGATTCGACTCCTTGATCCAGCTCTCTGACCCGGTGATGATCCAGTTCTCTGAGACCTGACTCTTTAACCTGCTTTGACGCTAATACGTAAGTACCCCCGATTTTTATTTTAATTTTGAAGTCCATTTCTAAATAACACCAGACTTTTAGGACGGGGTTTCTAGTGGTTATCACCCTTCTCTAGCCAGGATAGCGCTGATGCCTTTTCTTTTTTCGATACATAATAAAATAGGATTGTAGAACGTGTCTTACAAAAAAGAATATAGAATAAAGATAAAACATGTGTTATTGAGCCATAAAAGCAGTTTAATCGAAAAATTTGGAATGATATTGAAAATTCGTAGCGTGATGCTAAAAAATGAAATTCATAAAAAATAGAGCCTGAATGATATTGGAAGGATAATAATTCCTTAGGAGGAAGATTTTTAGAAGAGCCGCAAGAACACAATTTTTGAAATCAAATCAGAAGCTGGTATTGGTGAGCTATTTTCTACTTGAGAGAAAATCATAAAAAGATCATAAAGAAGAAATGAACTACTTACAAAGAAGTTGCTCTTATTTCATGCGCTGCTACGATTATAATGATCAAAATAATCATTCAAGAACTGGCGATACATAGATTTTGTCTTGTTTTCATAGACTTTCTAACACTGGCAATTGGAAGAAAGCGACCATTTTAAGACAAATAAATTGCTTTACTCAAGTTTATTGTTTCTTTATAATGATCACATGTTATTCAAAGGAATGATTCAAAAATTCGGATTAGAAGACACTGTTTATGCCTGTGGGTTCAATTACCAACCAAGAGAAGAACCTCATTCTGTAATATGTTAGTGGTATGTAGAACTATTGATATCACTCAATAAGCTCTAGGCGTAAAATTAAATATCAGTATTGAGGTTATGTACAGTATAGTAACTAGTTATTAGTTAATTAAATGGTATTCTTTATCTTAGAAGATTAGGGATCTGGGGGGTGGGATATTTGGGTTATAGTTTTCTTCGGTACTTACGTATTATCTTCAACGCAGGTTAAAGAACCGGCTCTCAGAGATCTGGATCAAGGCGTCAATTGAGTTTTTGCCAATATGGCGACGGGATTATCAACAATTTGAGTTGACTAGAGCTTAAATATAGCGTGCGAGCGAAGACGCGTAGCACTTATGCCAATGGCACAATTGCTACGCGTTTACGCTCGCTCAAGGTTATATCGAAACTCTAGTCATTCCAACTCTTTGATAATTCAGATCAAGGATGGTTTTTTAGTGGATAATGGACCGATATGCAATTTAACAGTGCTTCCTTTGTTTCGGTAAAATAAACAACAAACTAGGAAAACAAAGAACAAACTAGGAAATCGCGTAACAACAAACGAAGAAACACCAATGTACAAATGAATTTCGTTCTAAATAGGAAGAGAACAAGACGGTTACTGATCCAGATCTCTGAACGAGACCCTGCGTTGACGCTAATACGTAAGTACGTTTTCTTCTTTGAGTTTTAGAGTCTCTTAAAGAGAGGACACCAGTTTATGATTTCGGACCGATGACGTATAATATAGAGGTGCTTCCTAGATATGTCGAGGAAAAAAACGGTCATTTATATTTCTGATTGTATACAATAATTCGTGGGTGTTCGCTCTGTACCAACAGAATAAGGAGCGAAATTTGATGAAATTTGCCACAAAAAACAATGTGATTTTTTGGGCTGTAAAATAGTATTTTCCTTGAGAAGCTCAATCCGCCGAAATAGTGATTTTCGATGAAACACATGAGACAATAATTGACCATAGTTTTCGTTCCAACCACACCAATTTGGATAATCGAATGAAAATACTTTCATGGTGATTTATTATTTATTTATTTTTTTTTACAGCGCACCGACATCCTGGCTATTTGCGCCGACATCCATGACGCTGGGAATTTTCTTAACGGACCCCGAAATGAGAAAAATCCCTGCTGCAGGTGGGACTCGAACCCCATCTCCCGCATGAAAGTCTAAGACGTAACACGAGAAAAGACTAATTTCGTTTTTGGGTACTCAAAAACGACGGAGGGACAATTTCGAAATTTATCCAATCTAAGAAATATCGATTTTGGTTACGTTTGTAAAAGAGGAAGTGTTAAATACTAAATCTAGACCCGGTAGCCGTGAGCGTTAAGGCGTGAGCACTTATCACTCCGTGCCAAAGGTCGTGGGTTCGATTCCCACTAGGGGTGGTGGCTTTTCTTTCGAAAAAAGAAAAGGCATCAGCCCTATCCTGGCTAGAAAAGGGTGGTAACCTGTAGATAACCCGTCCCAAAATTCGTAGTTAATAATAATGGACGTTAAAATTTAAATTTAAATAAATACTAAATCATTATATTAACAGTCACGTGCAGATTTGGATTTTTCTTACCTATATTATTTGTTGAATATCGCGGACATGATCGAATAATACCTCTTACGTGCATGTCGATAGGGCCATCTAAGTCGATGATCACGGCACTTTCGGAGGTGTCGATTTCGTTCAATTGAAGGCAGAATATTAAGTGTGACACCTAAACATAATGCCGGCGTTCTTAGATCATGATTGGTTTTGTCGGTTGATATAGGTTTTTAGGGCAAACAACTTCAAGGTTATAGTAGCCAGCGAGATCTTGGTTAGGCTTATCCAGCTAGGGCCTTGCCTTTGGATGTCATATAATTCGAATGAATATTTCCTCAATCACTTTTATGGTATCAATTCAGTAGGGTTGTTGACCACTAAATCCGCAGTAATTTAAAAGAAGAGGACACCCTTGAAGCATGGGCGTATATAGGAAATAATTTTGGGGAGGGGGAGCATTTCGAGGGGGGGGGCATTTGTGGGGTATGGAATACTAACAATCTAGAACTTGGAATTTTAGCCAAATAAATCGCTATTACACCCAAAACAACATCATTTTTTCTGAACTGTCTGAACTAATTTAAGGTTCTTATGACACATTTTTACCGATTCAGTCAAAATTTCGGGGGGTGCTGCAATTTATGCAACTTTGGATAAGAGATTAAGAGAAGCTCATCCTATATTACATACACCCTCAGAATCCGAGTGTTTATCAGAATGAAAATTCTGGTATAAATCAAAAATAGTTCGCCTTTAGCCAAGAAATATAACATATTTTTTATTTTTTTATTTCCTTCTTATTTAGTATGTACACTTTTCTTTATTGTGTTACTATTATTTTATATTAAAACTTGCTGTTACTCAGTGTGCCATGTTACACCTACTTTCTGTCTTTGACTCTCCCCTTATCAAGATCTACTTGATACCTAGTTGTCTATACCCAGTAACGAAAATCGGTCAAACGATGTGAATTTGTTTTAGTTTATAATGATACTGGCAGAGGCCAGCACAACAGCACTTCACCTAAAAGCCGACAGAGGCCAGTAGTAGTCGATCCATAATGGCCGTCACAATCTGAGTGGTGTAGCCAATTTTTCTTGAACAAAACTTTTGACCTTTTGACCAAATTTTGAAATTTGACTATTTTGACCTAGCCTAGGAGATTTCTCGTATCAAGACCTACCTGTGTGCCAAGTTTGGCCAATATTGGTCAAAAGGTGTAGATTTGTATAAGGAACATACAAACAAATAAATAAGTAAATAAAGAGAAAAACAGACAGACACGTGATTTTTATATATAGATATAGATTTACTGTCAAATAATAATATTTTCTTCACATTAAGTTCCTTCTCTGAAAAACGTTTAAGCTTAAATACAGGTTGTTTTTTTTCTATGTATCTGCCACGATTGTACATTCTTCTAATATTAATTACGAATTAAGCATATTCGTCAAATATGTATTATTAAATCATGAAAAGGTTTTCTTTATCAATGGGCTACTCTCATCTAAAGGTTTGATTTTCAAACTTCACGTGCATGATTTGGATCAACATTGGCGTACAAGTAGATTGTATATTCTTTAAATATTAATAATTATATGTTTATCAAGCAGAATTTTTTTTGTTGTATTTGCTTCTTCTTGTCTATTCCCTTCAATTTAGCAATGCATGTGACTGAAACTGTTCTCAAAATATCGACTGATTGCGGAATTCCTTAAATTTCAGATTGTAATCAGTAAATTCTACCAAGAAGGAATGTATCGGAGTTTTGGACATCGGAAACTGTTTACAAGCGACTCCGAAGAGTGCCGAAAGAAGGCGATGACGACCGACGCGGAAAAGGCGCGTTCTGTCCCAGATTGGAAGGCCTCTCTCTCTCAGTGCCGGCTCTCTCCTCGCTCTGTTCGGGTATACTGTTAGTGGTGATCTCTCGGGATGTGTTACTTCTAGTTCGACAAACAGGCCAGAGCATGATGACGTCCACACTGTCTCTAATGAGGGACAAGGATAGTTCGGTGAGTAAAATGAAATTTCTTGTTTATTATGTTTGTTAGATTATATGACAAACAACAGAGGAACTTCAAATAGTATGATTTCTGGACGTTCTTTCTGCTTCTTAATCCTTGTCTTTGGGGCTTAAATCATTTACTCTTTTGCCTCATCCTAATTAAAATATATAAATATGTTGTGAAAAAAATGGCCCGCAGATTTGCAAGATATACGTTTGGCTTACACGTATTTCTACTTTACTTTTAACAATCTACTTTTGGCTAATTCAGCTTAAGTTAGTTTGATATCCATTACGAGGTTTTATCTATTTTTAAAACTTTTCAAAGGGTTACTCTCATCTTTTACGGGATTCTTCCGCCCTGCCAAATAAGGGTTTGATTTCCAAACTTCACCTGCTTGATTTGAATCACTATTGGCATACTCCTATCTTGAGTTATTTTGTTTACTAAATACTTTCTGGTGACACTCTTAAATCGGCGAGGGAAAAGAATCTTTCTGATTTCTTGCCTGTGCGAGTGTATGATTTTGTAACCACAAGACGAAAGTCAAAGTAACATCAGGGAGAATGAAGGAAAAAAGCATTTAAGTACTTGCCTTCCAGTTGTTTTATTTGTGGACGTTTTTCTGCTTCATAAAACCTTTTGGGACTCGCATCATCTTTTATATCGTCTCAACCAGACAAACATGTTTTGATTCACACAAGAAAGAACAGTCCACTGAATTGTAAGACATAAGTTTGGAACACCTACATTATCCTTTGAACAATATACATTTTGATGCTTGAGATGATTTGATAACGGTGACAAGGTTTTTTCTCATTTGTAACACTATACAATCGCCTGCTCTCATCTTTTGAGTCATATTTCCTGTTATCCCTGCCAAATATTGGCCTGGAAATATTGGTCAAATACTTCCAAACTTCACCTGTTTGATTTGAAGCACCATTGGCATTCATTTATCTTCATGTAGATTGTTGGGGACTTGTACATTGTTACATTTATATTCATGTAAATTCTCTATAAAATCTTCTGGAGACCTTGTTAATGATTATGCGAGTGTGGGTCTCGCGTCATCTTTTATTTGATCTCAACCAGATTAACACAGTTAAACATGGTTTGATTTCACATAACAAAAACTAGTCCACTGATTTACAAGACATAAGTTTGGTATACTTCTAACAATAAACAATCTACCTTTTGTTAATTCGCTCCTTCTTTTAAAAACCTTGAACAAATTTTACTTATTTTTAAGACTTTTCAATGGACCTGCTCTCATCTTTGAAGCGCTATTTCCTGTTAAAGCTGCCATATAATGGTTTGATTTCCAAGCTTCACCTTCTTGATTTAATCAACATTGGTATACTCTTAACTTGATGTACATTGTTTTCAATGGACCTGCTCTCATCTTTGAAGCGCTATTTCCTGTTAAAGCTGCCATATAATGGTTTGATTTCCAAGCTTCACCTTCTTGATTTAATCAACATTGGTATACTCTTAACTTGATGTACATTGTTTTCAATGGACCTGCTCTCATCTTTGAAGCGCTATTTCCTGTTAAAGCTGCCATATAATGGTTTGATTTCCAAGCTTCACCTTCTTGATTTAATCAACATTGGTATACTCTTAACTTGATGTACATTGTTTTCAATGGACCTGCTCTCATCTTTGAAGCGCTATTTCCTGTTAAAGCTGCCATATAATGGTTTGATTTCCAAGCTTCACCTTCTTGATTTAATCAACATTGGTATACTCTTAACTTGATGTACATTGTTTTCAATGGACCTGCTCTCATCTTTGAAGCGCTATTTCCTGTTAAAGCTGCCATATAATGGTTTGATTTCCAAGCTTCACCTTCTTGATTTAATCAACATTGGTATACTCTTAACTTGATGTACATTGTTTTCAATGGACCTGCTCTCATCTTTGAAGCGCTATTTCCTGTTAAAGCTGCCATATAATGGTTTGATTTCCAAGCTTCACCTTCTTGATTTAATCAACATTGGTATACTCTTAACTTGATGTACATTGTTTTCAATGGACCTGCTCTCATCTTTGAAGCGCTATTTCCTGTTAAAGCTGCCATATAATGGTTTGATTTCCAAGCTTCACCTTCTTGATTTAATCAACATTGGTATACTCTTAACTTGATGTACATTGTTTTCAATGGACCTGCTCTCATCTTTGAAGCGCTATTTCCTGTTAAAGCTGCCATATAATGGTTTGATTTCCAAGCTTCACCTTCTTGATTTAATCAACATTGGTATACTCTTAACTTGATGTACATTGTTTTCAATGGACCTGCTCTCATCTTTGAAGCGCTATTTCCTGTTAAAGCTGCCATATAATGGTTTGATTTCCAAGCTTCACCTTCTTGATTTAATCAACATTGGTATACTCTTAACTTGATGTACATTGTTTTCAATGGACCTGCTCTCATCTTTGAAGCGCTATTTCCTGTTAAAGCTGCCATATAATGGTTTGATTTCCAAGCTTCACCTTCTTGATTTAATCAACATTGGTATACTCTTAACTTGATGTACATTGTTTTCAATGGACCTGCTCTCATCTTTGAAGCGCTATTTCCTGTTAAAGCTGCCATATAATGGTTTGATTTCCAAGCTTCACCTTCTTGATTTAATCAACATTGGTATACTCTTAACTTGATGTACATTGTTTTCAATGGACCTGCTCTCATCTTTGAAGCGCTATTTCCTGTTAAAGCTGCCATATAATGGTTTGATTTCCAAGCTTCACCTTCTTGATTTAATCAACATTGGTATACTCTTAACTTGAT
>OX328130.1:47508655-47708172 GCA_946811695.1 Gonocerus acuteangulatus | reverse complement strand
GGTTCCTCCCTCCCCCATAGGGAGGAACCCCGCTTATAAGGTTGATACAATGAAACAATCCGGAAGTGCCGACAAGAAAATTTCGCGTTTCAGAACCCCTAGAGACCGAAAATAATGGTGGTTCAAATTTGTATATATATATATATATATATGTATATATTTATTTATATATATATATATATATATATATATATATATATATATATATATATTTGTCTGTTCGCTCATTTCTGGCTTCCCTGATGGTCTGATTTTGATGAAATTTGGTACAAAAATCTGTCGTCCGATTTGAAAGGTCAAGTTCGTTAACCAGCAAAATCCGCCCACTGGAAGATGGCGTTTGGGGCGAAATTCGCGCAAAAAAAATCGTAACGCTTACGTTTTTGAGTTCATAAGCTTGTAAGGGCTCTTTTTATATGCTTCTTGGGCTAGGAAAACGAATGAAACCATTTTCAAGGCGATAGCTTTAACCGTTTTCGAGAAAATTGGAAAAATAGTTTTTGAATACCGTTTTTGGTTTGGGTACTTAGAATCACGGGATTCAGTTGAAACATTATCTGCATGTTCTTCTTTCATTAAAACTAATATGTTGAAAGTTTTGTTACGTTTGGAGTTAAGGAAGGGTTAGAATAAAATATTTTATTAACAGACATGAAAAGTTTTGGGAACTTTGTATACTTTCATTAATATCTCGAACACGGTTGGGAAATCGTGGTAAGTAGATAGAAACTATTTGAAAGCTTACTAAATTTTCTACAAAAAAGATTCTAAAACTATTTTTGATTAGGTTATGTCAATCGGAGAAATAAGTGCTTAAATCTTCAAATACGTCTGTTTTTTTCTTATGAACGGGTTTTTGTCGTTCTTTTTGTAATTTTTGTCTCTTTCCCTTGGTTTTTTTATTGCTTTTTATTTTTTTAATTTCTTATGTTGGGAAAATGTATTTGTATGTAAAACAGGATAGGAAAAATGAGACCAATTTTCTGTTGCTAGAAATAATGAAAATTTTGGGAACTTCGTATACTTCCATTAATATCTTGAAAACGATTGAAAATCTTGGGAAGCGAAAGGTTACCATTAGAAAGCTTACTAAATGGTCTACAAAAAAGGTTTTGAGGAAAGTTTTGAAGGATGAAATAAGTGCTTAAACTTTGAAGTAATTGATTTCGTTTATTTCATACGGTTCTTTTGGTCTGTTTTTATTCCTATTTTTTCATTTCTTATAGTTGGATAATGTATTTGACAATAAAACAGATTAATTAAAATAAGAAAAACAATTCATTGTTAGAAATATATCAGGCTGTACCGTATGAAATGTCAGTTTTGGATTTGCCGATTTCCTTCAAATGTCTTGAAACTGTCGAGGCTCCTAATCCGAGTTCTTTGGCATATTCCCTATTGTTTGCTATTGCTTATAGTAGTCAAATGTATTTGCCAATAACACAGGATACGGGCGCTAATGACCTAGAAGTAAATGCGCCGTTAAAAAAAAAAAAAAAAAAAAAAAAAAAAAAAAAAAAAAAAAAAAAAAAAAAAACAGGATACGTATAATTAGAATATTTTATTTTTGCGGAATCTTGGGATTCTCAGATCCCGTATGAATATCTATTAGGCCCTCTTCGTATATTTTCATTAATATCTCAAAAAGGGTTAGGAAATCGTGGAAAAATGTTTTGAAGAAATGTTTGATGGGGTCGTCACATTAGGAGAAATAAGTGCTTAAAACTTAGTTAGTTAGTTTCGTTTGTTTAAACGGATCTATTTGTGTGTTTCCCGCAGTTTTTTTTTTTCACTGCTCGTCATTTTTGTAATTTCTTATAGTAGTCAAATGTATTTGTCAGTAAACAGGATACGTATAATTAGAAGCAATATTTTGTTTGTTAGAATTCGAAGATGCCGTACGAATATCTAGATATTACCTGTGGGTTAATATGTTTTTTGAGTTGAAGCTTTAAAGCCTCAACAGGAATATTTGTGTAATCACCCTTCACAGTTAATTTATTAGAATCATGAGTGACCGTTTTTGTGTCACAACTAACAATCTTTGAAAACGAAATTAACTATCCTTGTTATTGTTATTTTCCTTCTGTTTGGCCGAAATTTTCTATTCGTGGTGTAATTCTCCTTGAATTTTTTGACTAGATCAAGAACCTATTTTAAGCACTCTTAAATTCCTTAATTTAATTCAGGAAGTTTATCAAGCTTGACATAATCACTTTTGGGTGAATACGGGTGGTCTATACCGAGTCCTTTGTTTGTAAACACAAAGAGCTTTCTGAGTAACGGTAAAGGGCAGTAAACCTGGTACCTGGAAGTAGACCCTGCATACAGAGAATTGCAATACGAGACCTCATTCATTCTTTCACCAGCTACCGTGTTACACCTTAGATCTGTTTATATTGTTTTACTCAGTGTGAACAAGTGTTGAAAGTGCCTAAAATTTTATATTTTTATTCCTTGTTATTTTTTAATTGCTTAGAGTTGGATAATGTATTTGAAAATAAAACAGATTAAGAAAAATAAGAAATCAATTTAATGTTAGAGATATGGATTTCCAAGATTTAGCTTTTCAACTGCCTAGCGTCCTTCCTAGGGAGGGTTGTTTGTCTTTGATTTTGGTACTTAGAATTATGGGATACAGTTGAAACATTTTCTGCGTGTTCGAATTTCATCAACACTAATATGTTGAAATTTTTGTTACGTTTAGGGTAAAGGAAGAGTTAGAATAAAATATTTTATTAACAGACAAAAAAAGTTTTGGTAACTTTGTATACTTTCGTTAGTATCTCGAAAACCGTTGACAATCTTGTGAAGCGGAAGATTACCATTCGAAAGCTTACTAAATGCTCTACAAAAAAGGTTCTGTACATGGACGTATATAAAAACAATTTCGGGGGGGGGGCTGAGACCATTTCCAGGGTATGGAATACTAAATATTTAGAGCTTGGAATAGTTTTAGGCAACTAAAACGCTATTACACGTAAAATAAAATATGTTTTATGAAGTAAGTGATCTTATTTAATTTATTTTTAAGGGTTTTACGAGACGTTTTCATCATTAATTCAAAATTTCGGGACGGGGCTGCAGCCCCCCCCCCTCATATATGCCCATGCTTCTGTACCCTCTAGAAAGGCTTTATTAGGCATATTTTGTATTGATTTATAGAGCTTTGCTTTAGAATGAGAGCCGGATTGTGTAATTTCCGCATCTGTGTAAAAGTTAGTTACTGTCGGTGTCCCTGACGCCTTAATATAACTTATATTCGAGAGGATTTTGACAATTTTCACGAGATATATAAAAATAAATAAGTTTATTTCTTTTCTAAGCTTATCAAATGGCACTAGGGACATGAACGGAACCGCGCTAAGATGCTGCAGTTCCTGCGAGTCGGACTTTTTATAATATTAACCCAGCTGTCTGGAACTTGAACCCAGTTCCTCTGCTCTCTGTGAAGGTTCCTTAACCGAAATGGCTACCTTTGATGTTTTAGCCTGTTATTTCTCGCACTAAGATTGTCCAGTTGAATGAAGGAAGGGAAAATGATCTTATTAACACATGCATATATCAATTTTAATAACGGCGATTTTCGGTATCTTGCTTGTATGATCCATGAAAATTTCTCTCACAAGTTGAACTTCCGTTTTTAGTTGTTAATCATCATCTAATTGCCTCATTAGGTTTAGCTTCATCATTCATTGCTTGTCGTTTCTCCTCTATTTGGCAAAATCATGAAAAAATTCTGGAACTCGTTAGTACCACTTAGGCCTTCAAGACTTTCGAATAGCTTGGTCACAAGATCTGTTAGCTGGATTAACCTGTAGTTAAACATAATGAATGTGCTATTTTGTTCTACTGCACAATTTCTTTGTTGTATTTCTGCTGCGTTTGGAAAATTAATTTCAAATGGTACTCCAAACTCATAAATTGGCAAGTTTCTCTAATTCGTTAAATGGTGTCAAACGTTTTACTTTGGAATCGTGTAGCAATCCTCTTGGAGATTTTGATGATCGAAATGCGTTTTATGACCGTTGTAAAAAGTTAATATTCGTCGAGTTTACGACTCAAAGGCTCGCCCTTTCTCATCTCACTTCGACACTTTTCTTAAGAAGTCCTTTCGTTTCGCTATTCGTCATGGTGTTTATATCAAGCGAGCTTTTGATTAATACGTTCTTCAATCTTCATTGGCAAAAGGTGAATAGCTCCACTCGATAAATCCGTATTTAGGAAGTCAAGGGATTATCGGTTTTGGGTTAAGAAAAACATTCAGATTATCAGAAAAATCTTTAATTAGGACATTTCGGCATGTACTTTAGCAGCATTTTTGAGCTAACAAATAAATACGAAGAGAATAATGAAAACAGTAAACAATATATTAGATCAAGAAAATAGATTATATACATTTTTGGTAAAACTGAAGGAGAGCGTCCTCAGCACGGGTTACATTCAAATTTTGCACTATAACGTATTTTGATGCACTAAACACGAATCCGTTTAAAAAAAAAAAAAAAAAAAAAAAAAAAAAAAAGTTGCTCTCAACTAGGAAAGAAGTTATTAAGCACTAAAGTTCACTGTTATTGTGGTTAAAGTTGGCGTAAACAGCATATTTGTAAGCATGCGCATGCGCAGACATCTAACATTCGGAAGCAAAGAACTCTCATTTGAAATGTTGATAAACTATTTATAACATCGGAATTCTATCCATAACAGCGAGTGGGATTGACTAGAGTTTTGATATCTTCTAGTGCGAGCGGAAACGCATAGCACGTCTGCCCAAAAGTTGTCCTAGACATTCTTCTTAATATGCATGTGTATTAATAGGCTGTTTACGGCAACATTTATAATCTCCATAACAGTGAACTTCAGTGCTTAATAACTTCTTTCCTAGTTGAGAGAAACTTTAGTTTTAACGGATTCCTGGTTATTGTATCAAAATAAGTTATAGTGCACAATTTGAAAAAAAAAAAAAAATCGGAGCTTAGGACGCTCTCCTTCAGTTTTACCGCATTTTAAAATTTTTAGCCGAATAAAGTTGACAAAGAGCAAGCCATTTGAAAGCGTCGAAATAATATGTTTTTACGAAAATCTGAGTGGTTTTCTAAGCTGAAATATAACTCTTCTTTGACATCTTTTCTACCATGTTAATGATTAATTTCGAAGGTTCTAAAGGATAATGTAGCTTTAACATTGGAGGCACATGTAGCAGATGTCGACAGCACATTATCAGAGGCCGGATGCAGGAGGGCTGGACTTCCTGGAGAGCACAATGTTGGTGTCTATACTAAATACACTTGTTCATACCAATACCAAAGTCACGGCTTTACTCTGCAATGTGCCTAGCTGACAGTGGTTGCAGTGAATGCCGTAAATAAATTTATTGTGGTGGCATCTAAACAATCAATCAATAAAGCTTTATTTACAATATTTAAATATCATACATACGTGTTTACAACATGTACAGTAAACATAAACATGTTCCTGCTAATTTATAGGAATTTATTAGATTTTATTAATTTGGCAGTTTTGGGGAAAATTTAAAAAACCCAGAACATTTATAATACTAAGTTTAATTACATTACATCTTGACTGCCAAGAAATATGTGTTTTGTTCGCCTGTGTACTATAGTTTATATAGTTAGTGATTTTTTGTCGAAGTTACCTATGTTTGCTAGTTGTGGATTAATGGAATGTGTTACTTGTCCAAAAAACTTGTCAGTAAGTTTGTATATGTTGTCTGTCATTGTGGCTTTTTCTAGTTATTCGTGCATGTGTATGATCTTTGTGTATCTAGGATAATTGTTAATTATTCAAAGGCAGCAGTTTTGTATAATTTGTAATTTTTTGTAGTTTGCAGTTGATGTGCAGCCCCATACTGGGCAGGCATAAAGAAGGACTGGGCGGATGACACTATTGTAGATGATCATTTTATTTTGCGGGTTGAGTTTTGAATTTCTATTAAAATAAGGATACATTTTATAAAGTAAATTTTTAGCAGCTTCGGTTTTATTGTTTATGTGTTTTGCGAATGTTAGGGCTCTATCTAAAGCCACTCCTAAATACTTAGTGTGCTCTGTCCAGGAAATACTGTGGTTTACAAGGTAGAGTTTGCTTGGGATATTTGGGCGTCTTTTTGTGAAGATTATGTCGTCTGTTTTGTGGTGGCATCTAAATCTTTATCTGGCTATATTGTTATCCTCCTAAATACTAAAATAAACAATAATTGGATTAGCGAAGGCAGATGTAATCAGAGTTCGGTCATGGTATGGCTTTATACAGTCTATGAAGGTCTGAATTTCAAGCCGAAACGTCGACAAAAATGAAAGATATTTTCGTATAAAAAATGTATTTTTATTAATATACAAGATCGAACCCTCATTATACCTACCTTTGAAATTCCATCGGTAAACGATCTCTCAAATAATTCGGATATATTCGTCCATTGGGTCTCTAACGACTAAAAAATTGTATCGGTTCCGATGAAATTTGACAGAAAAATGGTTTGTTTAAAATGAAAAGCCTAATTTGCTATCCAGTCGAATCCGCCTATCAAAACAATGTTTTTGTTTTGGCGTGAAATTCGCGTGATAAAAATTGTAGCACATATGTTTTTTTGAAGGGACATGTTAAGAAATCCTATTCCAGAGGGTTAGATTTCAACTATCCAAATCACAAGAGATATACGCATTAGATGTATACAAGCTATGATGATGCAGCTAATGCGAATTACCCTTTTTTAGCGTGTTTCCTCCCTAAAGAAACCAAATGACGTCAACCCGATAACGCTATCTGGAGGTGCCGATGAGAAATGTCTAAGTTTCGGATCCCATAGTTCTAGAAAATGCCGGTGGTTCAAATATATACAGGGTGGCACAGATAAGCGGGCTACAAGAGAAATAATTACTAAACGGTTGGAGATATTCAAATTTTTTAAAGGAGCAAAGTTATAGTTCTCGTCAAGATCTATAAAATGATGCACTCGGAAATAAGAAAATCTCGCTTTTAAGGGCTCGAATAGACCTTTGAAGGGAAGGGTTTCCTCTTTTTCCAATATGTTGCATTATATTTTTAAAAGTATTAATGAAACAAGGAAGAAATGTGCAAGCGGGGCCTCGATAGGTCAAAAGTAAATTCTCTGTAAAAGTACGTTTTACTTACGTCTTGCTGTTTCCATTTTCGTCTCCTTATCCTGATCATACCCCACTCTCACTATGTCACCGCATTTATTAATATTACATTAGCCACTTTATTTGTGAACACCTTGACTCTACGAGGCTAATGATCTTCACAGCTACTACACTAGGGCTGTAGATAGATGCTAGGTGTAGGAGGGTGGAGGTTCTCCGCGTAGGTTCCAATCCGTAGGCGATTTTAGAATCCCGACAGTACTCTCCCAGCCATGCTGCTTCCAGTACTCGCCTCATTTCAGAGCAATTAGCGAACGAGCGTTCTCGAACATCGGCATGTTTTACAACGCACAGCCTTTCATATGGTCGCGAGGGAAGCTTCGCTTGTCCAACGTAAGTTGTTGCCTTTATACCTCTTTGTTAGTGTTTTCAGTAAATTAGTTGTTGACAGTTTTTCATGAAAGAACAACAACAAATAAAATTGTTATCATAAGGGAAATATACCAACATTCATATCTATAATTTATTACTAGGCAGATGAAATATAATAACAATCAAAGAATAATGCCTAGGGTTGTAGGTTCTATTTCTATTAGGGATGCGACATTTTCTTTAAAAAAAAAAAAAACGTTCGACTCGCAGAAACTGCGTCATCTTAGCGCGTTTTCGATCTTATCCCTAATATCATTTAGCATAAATATGCTTTAGCGATGACTAAACTGAAAAAAAAAAAAAACTATACAAAAACGTGTCCGCTGGCGTTCGCGCATGCGCGGTGGCCATGTACGAAAAAGAAGACTGTATGTTATACAGTACATTACATACGTTCGTCGGTTGGACCTAAATCATATTTATGTTCCTGAATTCGAGCAGAAGGCTCTAAACGAAATTAATTTTTTTTTTCTTAACCTTTCTTGAAAAATGTAAACAAATGCCAAAATATAATAAAGACAACAAGCAGTAAAACAGGAAAACAAACACAAAGAATAATTCAAAGAAAAAACACCAACACATTCGAGGTTTTAAGCACTTCGAGCTCGTCCCATCGAAAATGCCTTTAGAACAGTTTATGCATTCATTTTAGTAAGCTTTCGAAAATCACAGAAAACTAGTATTATTCACTTTTCTCAAATACAATTACAGGTATCACCTTAAAATTGGTTGTATTCGTTTCCTCGTTTTTAAGAGCCTACAAAAAACATACCTACAAGCCTATGATCGCAAAAACGTAGGCTTAACGAAAATATATATACGCACCCACAAATTTGAACAACCGTTATTTTCACGATCTATAGGCTCCGCTGAAACGTAAAAATTTCTATTCAGTACTTCCGAATAGCGTCAACCTTATAACTGAGTTTTCTCCCTATAGAGTGAGGGAGGAACGCGGTAAAAAGGAAGGGACTTCTATCCTTGCTGGAAAAGGGTGATAACCTACAGAGAATCCGTCTAATTCAAAAAGAATGGATCCTTAGGCTGCTTGCCAAGGAAATATATTTTCCATAAGAGAACATAATATATACAATTTGTTGAAATTCTTACTAATTTTTCTGTCTCTTAATTTTGCTTTTCGTCTGTCTAATGTATTTTTCATTTGGTGTGTCACTAATATACAAGTAGTCGAATTCTTCCGGAGTGACTTTTTTTGTCACGATTGCGTCTCACCGTCCCAAAGCAAGGTTATTATTTTCGCAACGCCTATGTTGTTTCTATATTCTCCTTAATTCATCTAGAACTTTTACATCCTTGCAAAGCAAAGATGTAGGCGGAGAAATAGTTTGACGGACGATCAAAGACTTCTTGCCGATTGGGGAAAGTTCGATCACACTCCAAATACATAGTTTTATCATCTTGGATATTGCAACGGTGTAAATACACGTCATGAGGTGAACCTAATCGTTCGCCATGTCACGCCTCAAGGTTCCTGACCTCTGATTACATTATGCTAATGCAAACATTCGTTCAATTCATTTACTGCTGGAATTTATCAAGTAGAAATTTAGCTCGTTATTTTAAGGGGTTTTTCTACTATAAGTAAATTAATTTTTTGATAAATATACGAAAGCCCCATGACCTTGAACATTCAATGCCTGGTTGTGGGTTCCATTTTCACTGAGGTTGGTGGCTTTTGGAACTAACGTTATTTTCGTGATCTATGGGATACGAAACGTGAAATTTGCTAGTCAGCATTTATGGATTGTCATGAGGTTTCCAATCTCTAAGTAGGGAGAGAACGCGCTAAAAATATCCAAAGCGTTTCTTGAAATACAGAAATATGGTCTATGATGTATAAATAATAAGACTTTCAACATTTTTTCAAAAATATTGGAATATTCTTGAAAAATACTGGAATACGATTGAGCAAAACTTATTTCTGCTGTGAAAACGTGTGTGTGTGCGCACGCGGATATATATATATATATATATATATATATATATATATATATATATATATATATATATGTATATATATATATATGTATATATATATATATATATATATATATATATATATATATATAGTATTATGAAATCAGACTAATTTTACAGTTATGAGAAATGTAATAAAACAGTGTGATCCTTTATATAATTTATTCTTGATATTTCAATAAAAATAAAACCACCTGTTTATTGTGTTGTCGATGTCCTTGGTCAGGCCATTCTCATGTGTTCAAGGTCAGGCATCCTACATAAAAATTCAATGTCACTCACCGGCCATGTTGCAAGGTGTTTTCAGAAATGTGTTCAAGAAATGTTTTTCCTCCGACATAATTTTGGATAGGGACTCATGTCATTGATTTAAGAAAACAACCCTCACATTTTGCTATATTGTATTTTATTCTTATAGTTTATAATTACTAAATTTATGTTAATAGTGCTAAAAATCTGACTTTCAACTATTGTGAACGTGCCCTGACTCTCCTCATCCTATTAATTTCCTCGCTCAACGAAATCTTCCTGAATCATTAGTTTGTGTTTTAGTGTAAATTGTTATCCGAAACTACGATGCAACCTTACTATACCATTTCCAATGCCAGAACTATAACCGTTGTCGAGGAAAATGGAAAAAACTAGATTTTTAGGAATTTCGGATATGTTATCTCGAAGTCGATTTGCCAGTAAAAACGATCTATTCAAAATGTTATTAAACTTCTTACAAATAATGTTCCTATACGATTATTGATAGAGCAATCTTATTCGAAGAAATCGGTGCTTAAATTGAGTCAATTCCGGGTAGAATAAGGTCTTGGGACTGTTGTGGCGCCTAAAATCTGGCTTCTCTTTGAGATTTTATTTTATATGTGTTTACATTTTTCTCAAAAGATTAAGACAAAACGTTACCTGATTCTATTCTGAGCTTTCCAAATGACAAGGACAAGAACGGAACTGCGCAAAGATGGCGCAGCTCCTGCATTTCTGACTTTTTGTAGTCATTGGATGTTAATGGGATCACACCTTGTGCCAACTGTGAAAGAAATAATACTGCTGTAGTAACCGCTTACCGAGGTTTTAACAGTAGTTTACGTCGTTCTCATTAACGTGCTTTCAATTATCGCCGTGTAATTGTACTCGGGAATAAAACCACATAGCTCTCTACTAATTAAGATGACACCAGCGGAAGAAGACCGTCCCGTCACTTCTACATTAGTTGAGGTTGATGTGACGTACTCCCAAGCACATCAGTTGCCAACGTCTGGAACACTCACTGATACATCAAGCAAATTAGATGTTTGCTGGGCGAAAACGGTGGAAGTCTGGAAACATTTTTATTTATTCAATTAGGTATCGCATACAAATAATAAGGCGTTTGCTCCAATTTATGAGTTAATCTAGAGCCATAATGTGGGAAACATCTTAAAATCTTCGGGCTTTTCACGAATTCCAAAGAAATAAACCGTTTAACTTGTACTACCAAACAGTTTTGCTTTATCAAATCATACCTGATAAGAAAATGCGTTTTATTTTTGCTGACGTTTTGACAGAAATGATTGCACATTCGTGAGGAATAGTTCTCCCTCTTCTCAACGCCCTGATGGAGGCTTGAATGAAACGCATCTTCTTATAAGAAATGTAGTTTTATTGAAATAAATAAAAATATCAGATATTTATTGAAATAATAAATATCTGACTCTTAATTCCGCACTTCAGGCATTGGCTTCTCACCATGATTTGAGTATCACCATGAGGCATTTGTTCTACAATGCAGGTCTACTTTGGGTACCTGCACATTTTGATATCTATGGAAGAAGCCAACAGCACGACCAATGAAGACTTTACAATGAGTAAACGACTTTTGTTGATACAAAAGTAATATATCAATACACAGTTTGTAAGAACCTCATGAGGCTTTAGTCAATCAGTTTCGTTCAAGGAATAATTTAACATATCAACAGATTCCCTTGACATGTGTTTTTCAAAGCTCATTGTTTGAGTTCTACCCAAGGCCATAACTCCTCCCATCCTCTTTTCACGGATTTTGACGGACAACAGAAAGTGGCATGAAACGAAAGACGAGTGGGCCAACAGAAGGAGGGATCTGATCCACTCGACCCACATCCGTCCGCCGTGACTGTCGGATAGACTTCTCATCGCTTCGTGAATCCCAACGGACAACGGCTTTCTTCTCCGTGGGGTCTCTGCTCTACAACGCAGCTGGCGTTATTTACCTTGGTGATCTGCTGGTATACAATTGGGGCTAATTGTGATGACTTTAGACACTGATGAGCTCATTGCATATTGCATAAAACGGATTTGGCAACGCTCATTAAGATCTTATAGGTCCATAAAAAGCTTGGAGAGAGACTAGTCCAAATATCCACTCCACTTGCGGGCTGGATGTTTGAATGGGTGGCAAACAGTCCTCCACGTTTTAACGAGTAGCCACCCTCCTGACGGGGGGGGGGGAATCCGATTATAAGGTTGACCCGATGTGACAATTCGGTGGTCGTCTTTTGGCTTCTTCGACTTAAACATAGTAAATCGTGAAGTCTTATGAAAATCGAACTAAGACAAAAGTAGAAATAATTAAATGGAATGCGGCAATGAAAGAAGATTTGAAAGTAGACACATTCAGACAAAAATGTTTTTGTTGGGCCGGAGGCAGATAAAAAAAAATGAATGGAGCAGATTGGTCTGATGATGGAAAAACAGCTCACTCTAAATGAACTAAACAAGACTTGGAACAAAGATAACCACACCTAATAAAACAGCGTTAATTGTAGCAATTAATTTCAAATTTCATCAAAATCAAACCATTTTTTACACGTTAGTGCTCTAACAGATTATATATATAGTCTGTTAGAGCACTAACGTGTAAAAAATGGTTTGATTTTGATGAAATTTGGAATAAACATCCACTGTCCAAAATGAACATTCATTAACCAGCAGAATCCTTTAACCGCTTTCGCGAGAAATAGCAAAACCTGATTTTTTCTGGCATTATAAAGCGTCGCACAGGCTCAAAAAGTTCTTACATTTATCAAAACTAAGATGTTGAAATTTTGGCTGCGATCATAGTAAAGAATGAATTAAAAAAAAAAAAAAATCATATTTGGTATTGCTCTTAGAATATTTTCTTAAGTAGAATATGATCATTCGAAAGCCTAATAAATTTCCTACAAAAATGATTCAGGCGCAAATTTCGCTAAGACTCTTGGAGAACACGATGCTTGAAGTCCCGAAAGAGTTGGTTTTGTTCCCTTCTAACATTTCCGAAACACATCAGCTATGAGCATTATGTGGAAACACGCTATAATGACGGGGTTTTGATTACTAGAAGGTGGTATTATATTATAAGATGGTGACCGAATTTTTCAATATATATTTTATGTGGTAG
Source organism: Gonocerus acuteangulatus (assembly GCA_946811695.1). Lineage (NCBI taxonomy): Eukaryota > Metazoa > Arthropoda > Insecta > Hemiptera > Coreidae > Gonocerus > Gonocerus acuteangulatus. Next base: position 47,695,215 of record OX328130.1, on the reverse strand, counting down.
AAATTTAAAATTTCATTAAATATACACCATTCTTCAATAATCCTTTATTTTCCTCTTCGTGTTTCATGTATTTTTGAAGCGTCTTCAGGAGCACTTAAAATACAACTTACAGCCTTAACCTTATAAAACCTTTCGCTGTGCCGGGTCTACATTGCTATGGACCCAAGAATTTGGAAACGCTTACCCTGTTGGATTATCTCTCGTGTCTTACATTCCTGCAAATTCCTTTATGAAATGGAGATAGAAACTGATCATACATCAAGGACAAGGTCTTGCCGAGATGGAGGTTGTGGGAGATTCCCAGCCATTCATTGCCCGCATGGGAGACAATGGAAAACTAGGCATTAAAGGAGTTCGAAAGAAACGCAATGGTGTAAAAGTGTTTCTCAATAATTTCTGTCCACCGAGAGCAGAAATGTGATAAACACTTTTCAGATCTCCTGTTAGACAAAACACTTTTCTAAAAAATCACTTAGCTTTTGGACGGAGCACAGCCTCTTGCCCATTATCTCGAGACTTACATAAAATTAAATACGAATACCTACTCATTATTAATAGGAACTGTAATGCTTTTAGATGGTCTACAAACATTGAAGTACTTTATCAGGTTACCATGCTACTACTGCACGATCTGCTACTTGAGAAAGGTGGATTTGTAACTACGAGTCTTACAGTGTTAATAATAGATAGGTCAAGTGTAATACTATCCAGCTGGATAGAAAACTTCTTCATCACTCAATCACCATCTGTCGGATGGAATAACCGAGTACATTTCTCAAGCTGGTATGAATAACGAGGCCATGATTGTTAGGAGATAGCTTTTATATTGCTCTTTCCAAACGATATTTGTGATATTTATTCTCCAAAAAGATCACAGGTTTTCTAAACATATCTGTACGAACACGTTTTACCAGATATCTCCTACGCAGGAGCTGCATACCTAAGCACATTTATCAGCAAGGATGGTTTACCCGAATATGTTTAAAATAAACTATATAAGTACATACATACAAAATAAACATAAATACCTTCGCTCTTTTATATTCCTGATGAAAGGCAGACTCAATTATTCCGGAAGTGCGGATTAGAAAATTTCACGTTTCAGAGCGCAAAGATAACGAAAATGGCGGCGAATCATATGTTTGTATGAGTATATATATATATATATATATATATATATATATATATATATATATATATGGGGGCGAGGTTAGCTCAGTGGTAGAGCACTCGACTAACGAACTGGAAGACCAGGTTCAAAACCCGAGCGCGCACTAAAGATTTTTTCTTCTAGTGCTGCCGTTCGAGGGTTGGATTTGGGGTCCCAGATCGTCCCTAGGCTCACCCAGCCTTTAATTAATTTAATTAATAATGGGTACCTTGGGTGCTAATGACTCGAGCAGTCGAAGCAGCCAAGGGGAAAATCAGGCGGCCGGAGCATAGTATTGACCACACTATCTCCTTAGTGTGCCGTATGGTCAAGAATGAGATACCTCTACAGTATCTCATACGGGCCCCTCTGGGCCCTTGTGGCCTGTTACGGACTGATTATATATATATATATATATATATATATATATATATATATATATATATATATATATACATACATACATACATACATATATGTATACACACACACACACACACACACATTTTAATAGATCTTGACCTCAAACCAATCATCTTTATTTTTTCTCTCTTTCTTCATATGGTAAATTTCTGCTATTTTGCCATTTTCTATCAAGAAGAAAATTGAAGAGTTAGACATCTGATAGACCCCTTAAATTTACCATTAAAATACATTATTCAACCCCTCGCCTTAAAATAACTTAAAATAAATTAAATTAATTTGGCTCACATTAGGTGTATTTATTTTACAATTTGTAAAATTCGCCTAATTAAGTTATTTTCAGAAAAGGGGTTCAATAATGTATTTCAATGGTAAATTTAAGTTGGCTATCAGATGTACAACTCTTTATTTTTCTTCTTGATTGAAAATGGCAGCATAATAGCCGAAACGTATCATGTAAAGAACATGAGAAAAAATAAAGATGATTGGTTTAAGGCAAAGATCTGTTAAAATGTGTGTTTCATAATAATTACCTAAAATTTTGTTGGTGAAAAAATTTAGTAAGAGGTATCTAAGGTCAAGTTCCTTAACCAGTAGAATCCGTATATGGGTTTTTGGGCGAAATATATCGTAACGCGAAATATTGATTTTGGTTTACTATGATTCCAGGTGCAAGTAATGGGGGGCCAAATGAAACCATTTTAAAGGTCATTAATGTATGTAACCGTTCTATATATGTGGTTGGGAAATTCGATTAAATGTAAGGCAACAACTCGAAAGCTTAAATATATCAAATTGAAACTCTTCTGAAGACTAAAAAAAAATTCCGAAAATATACAAATGTTTTAAAAGATATATAAAAGAAAAACTCGTGCCGATTATGACCCATTCTACCCTACCATCGCAACACGTGTTATTTATGACAGCCACTTATGGTTGACTACGTGAGTAAAAGCTAAATTAATGACTACATCTGTACGCAGAGCTGTGATATTTTTAACTTTCTCCCAATGGTGCAAATTTGCGGTTGAAAACTATTGCAACAATACTTTTTTTCTCCGTTCTAAGAACTATTTTATTTTGTATAGTTCACAGATTGTTTATTGAATTTTTGATTTTTTTTCTTTTCAATCAAACAGAAGATCATTAATGTGTTACTTCAAAAGAAATACAGACTTGAAAAATTGGAATTGTTAGTTTAGCCTTTTAACAAAGAGCTGACTATAAATGTGTTTATTCTGATTTTTCCGGAAATTTTAAATTTACTTTTCTTTTGGTTGATTGTGTTCATTTTGGCGCTCCATTTTCTCCAAAACGGCCTTTCTCTGGACACCAGCCCATTCAGGAATAGCGGGAAACGAAGCAGCCGATAAAGCAGCCAAAGAATCAATAGAAACCTCGACCACTCCTGTACTGCACGTTTACGAAGAAATCGACGTGAAGGCATGGTTGAATCGACTGGGAGAGAATGTGGAATGAGCAACCTCAGACAAACAAGCTTAGAAGAGTCAAAGCCACAACTAAGCTATGGAAGAGTGCAGAAAGAGGAAATAATGCAGAAGGGAGGAGGTAGTAATAACACGACTTCGAATAGGCCATAGTCATGTGACACATAGCCATCTCAATAAAAGAGAACCTCCACCTCTGTGTGATTCATGCTCTCACGCTTTAACGATAAGCCATATAACAGAGGAATGCCCGGAATATGAAACAAGATTCAGGCAGCTAAATATACCTCGGAATGTATCAGAGGCTCTTAAAAATTGTCAGCAGGCTATTGACAACATAATCAACTTCTTAAAAATCTGCGGTATATATAAACTTCTTTAAACTCTCATAAATAAATAATATTTGTCGACAAATGTAAAACATACGTAAATAAATTCTAGGGAGTAAAAACCTCGCAGTTACTCGCCCAAATAAATTTGCATCCTACATCCATTTTTAAAAATGCCTTGCGTATTTTAATGAAAATGAGGCAAAAATGTGTAACATATTTAGTGTCAGTCATAGTATACAAATGCTCAGGCAGGCGAACCCTAATACAAAAACCTTTCAAGAAAGATTTTCTAATGTTATTATAGGTGTGGTCTAGCTACTTGTATCAAATTGTTCAATACAATTGAATTGTAGGCTGTAATATTTCTGTAAGTAAATATAATATATATAAAACAAAATTCTTTATACAATCATCAACCTTTGCTAATTAATATGTGTAATAAATAAAATAATAAGCTAAAATGTTGTCTTTTAACTAATTTGTTTATTTATTTTCATGGCCAATTATTATGTCTCTTAATTTCTCTATATTCATCTATAAGAAGATTCATGATAAAATTTTCAAGGTAGAAATTTTAATAAAATGTTAAAAAATACATTAGTGCACTCAAGAACATTCCCTACAATTATTATATTATTATATATGATACCCAAGTAGGTACAAGCATAATTTTTACCGAAAACTGTTTTGTTAAAATACTTTTAGGTTTTTTTGTATTCTTTGCTAAATATTTCTCTCTATATATTTAAGATGTCATTTCATTCTAACAGGTATTTAAATGTTTAACTGGAAAATGATAATATAATTGTGTAAATAAAATAATAACAGAATTAAATGAAACATAGTGAGGATTTTTTTAAAAATAGAATACACAATTCTCCTTAAATCAAAATTACATACATGTTGAAATGATATGTGCCTAAGACCTTTTACGTTCTTTGCATGATTCGCAAGCGATTTCTGAAATCTAACTTAATATATTTGGAGGGGGGGGGGGATTTGACTTAAAAAAAGAAATCAAAGAACAAAACTTTTATTGCTTCCTAGTGAAATTAAAAGAGTGAACTGCCAAATTTGGAAGAACTCGCCATATGTTTGTGAACACCTAAATGTAAGGTAGTTAAACCTCTCCTTTCTTAGATGCCTGGATTAATGAAAGGGTGTTGTCATCACCCAGCCTCATCAACCTCAGAGATGGAAAGCCCATTTTGTACCGTTTGCTAAAATCATTTTGAAATTAAAAGAATTTCTTCCTAAAATGGGCGTCTAAAGAGAAAGCTATGTGTTAAACATAAACTAAATCGGCCCATTAGAATTGGGGTTTTACTCCAGAACCAAATTGTGAATTTGCTCGTACAGGCCTTTATTTTTACTTTCTTAAAAGAAACTCGGTGGAAATAATGGCTAACCTATGAGGAACAGTTGTTGTAGAAGTTGGGGCTTGCCCTAGAACAGAATTCAATAAAAATTAATAATTGGATCAGCAATAAAAAATACCGACACTATTCATGTTTATTTTTCATTAATACAGGTTATTTCAAGTAATTTATTCAGGAACGCTTCGAACTCCACAATACTTCTTTGGAATGCAACTCCTGTATCTTCGGTTTTTTATCTGTTGACTATTAAATTTTAATTATACTTTTAGAAATTCAAATTCTTAATCTTAAAATTGTACTGTGTTCTCTGTATTAAATGTTGGAACAGTGGTTCTGAATGCGTCGCTTTGTGGGAATTAAATACATTTATTTCGGAGGAGAGCAGAGGTTTTTGTACCTGTAATCCATCTTAAATTGGTACAAATTAAAAAAAAAAAAAAGATGGTATTTACTTATACTCAACCCGTTTTAATTTTCTTCAGATATTGTTTTGATAAGCCTGTTTACCCTGAAATGTTTAATAAATAAAGTAAAACATTATACCAGGTCATTCAAAAAGTCCTGTCGTTTTTTTGGGGGAAATTATAAATAAATAAATATTTTCAAATAATCACCTTTATTCATCAAAATATCCACCGTTACAGTCGGTAACCTTCTCCCAACGAGATGGTAAAGCCCAAATTCCTTCCTTAAAAAACTGTTGATTTTTACTGCAAAAATAAGTGGTCAGTTCGTGAATTAGGTTGTCACGGTCTTGAAAACATTTCTGTCTCAGATTGTTGTCGAGATCTCTGAATAGGTGATAATCAGTGGGTGACAGGTCAGGGGAATATGGTGGGTGAGGCAAAACTTCCCAGCCTATTTCTGTCAATTTTTCAAATTTCTGTCAATTTTTCAAATTTCTGTCAAAAATTGACAGAAATAGGCTGGGAAGTTTTGCCTCACCCACCATATTCCCCTGACCTGTCACCCACTGATTATCACCTATTCAGAGATCTCGACAACAATCTGAGACAGAAATGTTTTCAAGACCGTGACAAACTAATTCACGAACTGACCACTTATTTTTGCAGTAAAAATCAACAGTTTTTTAAGGAAGGAATTTGGGCTTTACCATCTCGTTGGGAGAAGGTTACCGACTGTAACGGTGGATATTTTGATGAATAAAGGTGATTATTTGAAAATATTTATTTATTTATAATTTCCCCCAAAAAAACGACAGGACTTTTTGAATGACCTGGTATAAACTGTGTATTGAATACCGATAATATCATCACTTGTCGCCTCCTCATATCACGTCTTTTTGCACATTATGGTTTTTTTTTTTTTTTTTTTTTTTTTTTTTTTTTTTTTTTTTTTTTTTTTTTTTATCGAGCATTAAATTAGTTCTAGTATCTACTAGCCTTAAGCTGAAATTATAGAAGCTGTAGCCGATTTTATGATATTTGGTAAAAAAATCTTCCGTCTAATTTCCAAGGTCAAGTTCATTTACCAGCAGAATCCCACCACCTGTACATCATTTAAGGAGTGAAATTCGCGCGAAGAAAGTCGTAACGGTTACGTTTTCGTGTAAATGTGCTTGCAGATACTCTTTTTAAAGGTTTTCCAACTCAGGGAAACGAATGAAGTCTTTTCAAGGCGATTAAATGAAAATTAAATTGAAAAATTTTCTACATGTTTGAAATTCATCTAAACTAAGATGGTTAAATTTTGGTTACATCTTGGAGTTGAGGATGTATTCGAGAAAAAAAATATTAGCAGACATGAAAAGGGTTGGCATCTTTGTATATTTTCTTAAATATCTCTAAAACGGTTAGAAAATTGTGGAAGTGGAAGGCGTCCATTCGGCAGCTTACGTCAATCGGAGAAATAAGTGCTTAAAACTTCTAAAACTTCAGCTTCACCCACAACTCTCAAAATGCTTGATAGTATTCACCATGCTGGCATCAGACTAGCAACCGGAGCATTCCGATCTAGCCCAACAAACAGCCTATGAGTTGATGCAGGAGAACTGCCTTTAGAACTCCGTAGAGAGTTATTAACGCTTAACTTCTACATTACTATATTATCCTCCAATAATCACCCTCTTAACGTATACATCCAGGACCCAGTAAACATCCCTAGACGAAGAACTCCAAGAAAGCCTTTCCCTCTCCGGATATCAGAGCTATTATCTAAATTCAACATCGCCCTACCTTATATTTTTCATAGTGCTGTGCCCTCCAGGGAACCGTGGTCTCTACCCTTTCCTAATATCAACTTCAAATTATCCAAATTCGTTAAAAAAGATACCAGCCCGTATATATATCAACTGGAATTTCTCAAAATAAGAAACGAATTTCCTCAAGCTATTCACATTTTCACTGACGGTTCTAAGGACAACGATGGAGTTGGTGCTGCAACACACTCCAACACCACGAACAATATGTTCGCCCTCAGTAAAATGTGTAGCATCTTCACTGCCGAACTGTTGGCCATAACAAAGGCCTTAAATATAACAACTAACTCTAACTATAAAGTAATTTTTACGGATTCCTTGTCTGCACTTCTTGCTCTGAGGAATCCATTCTCAAACCATCCACTGATCACACTCACTCATGAAACCATAGCAGATCTTCAAAGAAATAGTGAAACAGTTCTTTTCGTATGGGTACCCGGTCACTGCGGAATAAAAGAGAATGAGGTGGCCGATGCCTTAGCGAAAAGAGCTGTAAACGAAGGCATTCCCTATCATAGGGTTCCAAAGAACGATATCATTAATTACCTGAAGGAAATAGTCTGGCAAAACTGGCAATCTACTTGGCAAATAATAGAAAACAACAAATTAAGAGAAATAAAATCGACAGTTAAAGCATGGAAGACCCCACCCAGCATCAATAGAAAACATGAAGTTGCCTTAAGTCGATTGCGGATTGGGCATACAAGATTAACTCATTCATTCCTTTTTTCTAAAGAACAACCCCCAATCTGTGAATCATGCAACGTTCAAATATCAGTGAAACATTTACTTACAGAATGCCGAATATATCAGTCAATTAGAGAAGAGCTAATGTTATCAGACATTATGGATGAAATACTAGGAGATGATGCTGATAATTTTAGAAAAGTATTAAACTTCATAGACAAAACAGAATTAATAAATAAAATCTAAAGACATAAGATTAATTAAATAAGCAGGATAGTGTGTGTGTGTGTGTGTGTGTGTGTGTGTGTGTGTGCGCGCGCGTGCGTGCGTGCGTGCGTGCGTGCGTGTGTGTGTGTGTGTGTACTGTCTGTGTTAGAGAATATGTGAGTGAGGTTGCATGGATATGGGTTGGTATATGTGTATGGGTGAGTGCATATGTCTGTGTGTGTTCCCGCTTGTGTGTGAGTACGTTTATTTACATTTGTTCTGTGTACAGAAACGAAAATAAATATTGCATGGAAAATATACTGTAAGTAATATAAGTAAGGAAAAAATGCCAGGATCAATGATAAATAATGACAATGATAAGTAATTCAATAAAAACCAAAAGCTGACTCAATAAATTATTAAATTCAAAAGAAATGAGGGAAAAATTTCACCTCCACATATAATGAAAGTTTCATTCGATGGCGTTCATGACCCTAAGGTTGACACGCCTTAAAAAAAAAAAAAAAAAAAAAAAAAAAAAAAAAAAAAAAAAAAAAAAAAAAACTTCTAAAATGTTAGTTTGTTCTTTTGAACAGGGGTTTGTCTCTGTTTAACTAAGTGCTTGTTTTCTATTTTTAATTGATTTTAACAGTAAAAGACGTATTTTAGTAAAGGAAAATAAGAAAAATATTGATAATAATTTTTTTTCCTAGGACGAACGTTGATAAGGCGGGGGAGTTATTTCTGCTTAGGATAGTAACTGCTTCTGTTACTTCAATGAAGACAGTTCCTGAAAATAACTTAATTTGTTTGAATGTCAAACATCTAGAAAACGTTCCTAAATAATCCACAGTTTCTGAGTACCCGAAGAGAAAATTAGTTAGGAAAACTTGTTTTGTAAACGTTTATCGAAAACGGTTGTTGATATTGCACCTTAAAAATGGTTTCATTCGTTTTCCTACGATGAAATACGTACGCCTATGAAAGCAAAATCCTTAGCCGAGGTAGTTCTATTCTCAATTTCGCTCGAAAATAGGAAAGGCGTCAACTCAATTGATCAACTCGAGGATAAATTCTTCCAAATATCTGTTTTATTAGTAAAATGTCTTTAAAATGTTAAGGCAATCAAAATTACAGCAAGAACAGGGCTATGGTAGAAAACAAAACATAAGATTTTTTTTTACTATACATTCCAAATAACACTAGGCATAAACGTTATATGTAATCAAAATTATAAGAAATATAGGACTTGTTAGGGATCCTGTAGAATTTCAGTGTCAACAAGATTTTTCAAGGTTAAGAGAATAAGCATACTGCGTCCATTTCTGTCCCAATCAGGTTATTTAATTCCATCTCATAACTTATATAACAATCCGTTTTTCATTAAGTTTAAAACGGAACGTAGAAGATGCAAATTAATAAAGCTAATATTTAAAAAACATATTCCTTATGGGGAAATTTGGAGCAAAAAAGTGAAATCGTGACAATATAATTATTAAAACACGTTTCTTAAAATATGGGCCATTTTGAAAGCAAGGCTTTCCCTAAAAATGACCCGGCAAAAACGTTTAGTGCTAATCTCAGAAACACGACGAGCGCTCAGCTTAAATAAAATCTTGCCTCTTTTGAAATAACGTGCCGCCACTTCCAAAGTTACATATTTGCTTTCTTCAAAAATCATTATGTGTTAGGCAATTGAAGTCCCATCTAGCGCTTTTTCTCATTCCCTCCTTAGGAATAAGTACCCTATATAATAAGGGAATGTGGAAGGACTCGGTGGCTGATGACTGACTAACTAGGATGGTTGGAGTGTCCAGCCAATGACCAGGATAAGTGGTGACCAGGATAAGTCGATAGGGCCAAGGGCAGCTTCAGGCGCCTGTTGAGCCGTTAATTATTTACTTATATGTATTTTATGATTTGAAAGATGAAGTTCGTTAACCAAAAGAATCCGTCCATAGGAACAAGATTTTCGGAAAAAGCTCGCAGCACTTAAGTTTTTCTTGCGTTAACAGGCTGACAAGTAAACTTTGATAGGTTTTCTATCACAGTAAAACGAATGAAGCCATTTTTAGGCAATATCTGTAATAGCTTTCGAGAAAAGAGGATACAACTTGTTTTCCTAACGAATTCTCGTTTTGGGTCGTTACAAAACGACGGATTCATTTAAACGATTTTCTAGATGTTCAATATTCGCCCTATCGAAGATATTTGGTTACGTTTGGAATTAACAAAGTATTCGAATAAAATTAAAAGACATGAGCAGTTTTCAAGCATAGCGGCGCATAAAATCCCAATATGTCATTAGAGTAGGTGTCCAAATTTTTCGAAAATATTACCTATGTCTATTCCAAGCGTTCCAATGATGCCAGGAATAAGAATGTTACGGAAACGATGCAGGGGGCGCAGTACCGGCGAGTCGGACTTCTTACGTTTGGATGCGAATGTCGGTTTATTTTACAGCTTGATTTTTGAATCTAATGGACGCTATGTTTAGGAAACGTAATTTTAAACTGAAGTCATATTAGGCTAAGAGTACTGTCATATCAAACCAACGGCGGATTATAAGTAGCTTTAAATTTTGATTAGTTGAGGTGCTTAGTATGAGCATTGTATGTCAATAAAATTGTCCGGTTTCCGGTAAGCTTTGGCTTCATCAGATCAATTTATTTGCTCTTTTAAGTAGTGCGTTAGCAGAACGAGATTCGATGTTCGAATCCCAGCCTGACCAGTTAATCTTTCTAAAACTAATGTAGAGGGAATAAATAGCATTAAGGCAAGTCCCCTCTGGCGGACAAGCTCTAAAGCTAGATTCATGCTGTTTTGTTGCTTGAGTTACTTCACTTCAGAAATATTAGTGCGATATATGAACTACTGGTATTTTCGTGATCCATGTGTTCTGAAACTAAGGATTTTCTGTATATTTTGGCATTTCTCTAATGCGTCATGAGGCCAACCTCGTAAGCGGGTTTCCTTCATTTGGAGGGAAGGAAGAAAACTTCCTGAAAAATGAACTATTATTCAGTGAATAGGTCAACGAAAGTTAATGAGGAGTTGGTCATTAAGGATAATTGATGTCATTGCCACCAGAACCTACGCTAATTTAGCCAGGACAATGGAATCATAAATATTAACGTTGGTTCATCTCGTTGACAGTGGTTTTAGGATGCCCCAACCCACAGTGGTATCATCAACTGATTTATGCCCAGAAAGTGAAGATTTATTAGTGTCTCCCGTGGTCCATTGGATAATGCATTGGATTCTCATGTAAAAGTTGCGGGTTCCAGCCCCGCCTGCAGAAGGATGAGTTCCGCCGGCACCATGGAAAATCTCCAACCTAAAGATAACCCGTCGCTAACTGCCTAGGTTAGGTGAAGATTACCTGTAAAAAAAAAAAAAAAAAAAAAAAAAAAAAAAAAAAAAAAAAAAAAAAAAAAAAAAATGGAAAATAAAAACTCGTTAATTAGTACAAGCCGAGGATAAATTAATATTCACAGGAGCTGTGCTTTCTTAGTATATATATCCATAAGAGGCTTATGTCTTGTCAGATTTGGTAAGCTTAGTATGAAAACTTAATTTCTCGTCCTCAAAAGGACGAAACCAAAACGTACGTAACTTCAAGCGCTCTTTTCTCCTAATGACCCATTTGGCGACCGACTTGGAGATATTTATTTAAATTTTAACGTCCATTTATTACACGGGCACACACAATAACGGACACGCTGAATCTCAATCTGGGATCCGTTTGACCCCAGCAAGTCAGGTTAGAGAGCATTTGAAGGTCAAATTTCGTATGAAGTCGCTTAAGAAGAAATAACTGGAGCATCCATGGTTTTGAGGGTCCCTGAGTTCGAATCCAGCGTTATATATATATATATATATATATATATATATATATATATATATATATGTATATATATATATATATATATATATATATATATATATATGTGTGTATATATATATTATAGTAGATAAAATGTATGTAAGAGGTGGCTTAGATTGAAGTTAGATACATAGATTCAATCTTCACATGCTTTAAAATAAAAAGGAACGTGCATGTTGCCCTGAAAATAGCTGGAGAACCCTTATATGGTATATATATGTATATATATATATATATATATATATATATATATATATATATATAGCTGATATTTTAGGTCTTACAGATTTATTCCTGTAGGGAGGGAGCAAACATACTAAAATGGCCTAAGAAAAATTGTCGAAGTTAAGTAGTAATATTGAGCCCTTTCTGGGGCCTGACGATGACAACTGGACAGCTGAAAGCTCTCGACGTCATCTGGAGAAGGCGGTTTCATATTCCTTTCGTCTTCCTACACAGACCTTCAAGTACTACTTTTAATGCTTATTACATAATTATATGATTGGCCCGAAGGTCTCATTGCACAGCAATTTGATAACTTCCAATAGCGCGGATAATTCTCAATTAAATTTCTCGAGGCTCCGATTATCCTAGAAATTTATCTCGATTTTAGGTGAGATTTTCAATGTAACCGTATCATTACTGGGAAAGCTACCGACTAGTTCCTTGGTGTAAAAGTGGTTGCGGAAATCATGGGTCTGAAGTTCCTGATTAAAGCCTTATAGCAATTCACGAAGGACTGCAGCTGTTGAGGTTGCACTGCTGAAAGAAGTTTTAAACAAATATCTTTAAATTTTCATCAAACCTGCATGTTAAAATCCGAAAACAAATTATGGCCCCAAAGTGGTGCTTGAGCTTCAGGGTACTTATACGAAATTCGATTCTGGGCAAAAATAACATCAACATGGGCCCGGAAACGGTCCGGAGTCGCTGGAGCTAAGAACCTGTTAAAACCGCGTTTTTTAGATTCCATATCCCGGTAACATCTCAACATGTGGTTTTAGTGGAAAACCCTTCAAATAAATGTTGTAGGCTACTACATTCTGCACATTTTGGTAGCATGGAATCTTATTTTACATCACGAAGTATGGAGGTTCGTTTGGTCTATCTTTAATAATCAGTGTTTTTCCAGTGTTGCAATTAGAAAATTAGTATAGCTCAATCGGCACAGGCCTTGATGGAGGCCAACTGGAAAAACCACTGATTACACAGGCACACACACAAAACAAAGTGGTATTTTCAAAAGACGCCATACATATATTCTTATGTACTTCGACACGCTGAGTTCGAATCCGGGGTCTGTTTCACTCCGATGGCAAAATCCCGATCGGTTTCCCGATCGGCGCAAAATCGAGGTCATTTCGAGGAAAAATATGTTTATTTTGCAGAAAATGATTTTTTTTACTGCAGAATCATTTCTTGCAAAATAAACATATTTGTCCCTGAAATGACCTTGATTTTGCAGCGATGTGCTGAAACAGACCTCGGACTTGAATTCAGCGACCCTCAAAACCATGGCAGCTCTACTTATTTCTCCTTTAACGACTTCATACTAAATTTGTCCTTCTAATGCCCTTAAACCTGACGCGATGAAGTGAAACGGACTTCGGATTCGGATTCAGCGTGTCGAAGTACATAAGAATATTTGTATGGCGTTTTTGGAAATTACCACTTTTTTGTGTATGCCTGTGTTATTGATGATAGACCCAATGAATCTCCATACCCCGTGATGTAAAATTAGATTCCTTGCTACCAAAATGTTCAGAATTTAGTGGTCTACATTTTTTTTTTTTTTTTTTTGAGCTTTTTTCTCTAACACAGGTCAGTTAAGAAATTATTGTCAAAGCTTGCAAAACGTGGTTTTAAAGTTCCAGCTCCTCAAGGGATCATTTCCGAACCCATGTTGATAGGAACTTTTTTGGTCACAATCGAGTTTCCTATAAGTACCTTAACGATTAAACACACCTTGGGGGGGGGGGGTTGAGACGATAGCGACAAAGTTTTTGTTTTTCCGCCCCGAAACGTGGTTTACAGCATTCCTAAAACAAATGATTGGATGAGGTCGTTATCCAGCAAAATAGGTCCAACTCAGCGAGGTACACGTCGTAGTTATCTGAAGAGAATTATTTTTTGTAAAAATGTACTAAATCGGTCCGTTAGGAGACGGGGTTTACTCCAGAACCAAATTTTGAATTTTTATTCCTTTTTTTTTTTTTTTTAATTCCTTTCTTGCTCCGTCAATCTCCGTTTACTTTTTACGGATGTCCTATTTAGGATGAAAAAAAATATTAATAATTGAGTCATTTGTTTATAATAAATATAAAAGAACATAACTGTTCACGTTTGTTTTGTATTTATAAACATTATTTCAAGCAATTTTCCAGGATTGCAGCGTACACTCCACCTTTCTTAGGAATGTGCTTAGTTAGCTCCTGCGTGACTAATTTTTTATTTCATTTTTTATCTGCTGTAAAACCTCTGATTGTCTCATTAGATGTGCATATCTACCCAGTTTTCTTACATGGAATTACATAAAATAACAGGCAAATTACAAATTTGGTTCCAGAGTAACCTTCCCCCTGGTTAACGAACTCGTCCAGTCGTTTGCTATTGGAATGTCATATAATATTTTTGTAAATTGCTATTGTTTGTAACGTGGGTAGTTTTTGGGATATCGTAGATATTATCGATGGCGATTCGAAGAATTGTTTCAAATCTTCTTTCATGAGTGTAACCTCAATAACTAAATTTCTTGGAGAGTACTATAGAAAATAAAGTCTCTCATTTTAGGGTTCCTGCAATGTGTACAAAAGCACATAAAACTCATCAAATCTCTTAAAACTTTCTGTTCTCTCATTCGCTTTAAATCACATTTGCAAAAGAGACTTAGTGACCCTATTTTAACATCAGGGTCATTTCTGTTTCAATGAAGGGCACTCATTCACGGAAGCAGATGAAGAGTATAATCACAACAAATAAAATAGGCGAAAATTATATAGGTAAGAGTGTGGTTTCGAATGTCGCATGTAAAAATGACCTCAATAGAATCAGTGGCTTTGAGTCATGCAATGTTGACAGATTCTCTTGCAAATAACTGTACAAAACCACAGGCCGGAGTCTAAATGTAAGGAGATACGAATAGAAAAACTCGCATGAGGCAATCCAGCCTTCTCTCTTGGAAATCCTTTTTTTTTTTCGTCTTTTTAAATGTAGGAAATTATAGGTTGGCTCAATTGGTTTCTTAAGATTGTACCACATCAATTATGTCCCAAATTTCACTTACGTTAGTTTTTTCTCTTCGTTGAAATCAGTCTATCTTTGAGGATACGAATTATGGTTACCAACAATTTTAAGGCAACCTATTTAAAGATGATTTAAGTATTTTTAGCGCGGTTCCTCCCTCCCCCATAGGGAGGAACCCCGCTTATAGGGTTGATACAATGAAACAATCCGGAAGTGCCGACTAGAAAATTTCGCGTTTCAGAACCCCTAGAGACCGAAAATAACGGTGGTTCAAATTTGTATATATATATATATATATGTATATATTTATTTATATATATATATATATATATATATATATATATATATATATATATATTTGTCTGTTCGCACTCTAGATAGAAGACGAATGGTCCGATTTTGATGAAATTTGGTACAAAAATCCTTCGTCCAATTTGAAAGGTCAAGTTCGTTAACCAGCAAAATCCGCCTACTGGAAGATGGCGTTTGGGGCGAAATTCGCGCAAAAAAAATCGTAACGCTTACGTTTTTGAGTTCATAAGCTTGTAAGTACTCGTTTTATATGATCCCTGGGCTAGGAAAACGAATGAAACCATTTTGAAGGCGATAGCTTTAACCGTTTTCGAGAAAATCGGAAAAATAGTTTTTGAATACTGTTTTTGGTTTGGGTACTTAGAGTCATGGGATTCAGTTGAAACATTTTCTGCGTGTTCTACTTTCATTAAAACTAATATGTTGAAATTTGTGTTACGTTTGGAGTTAAGGAAGGGTTAGAATAAAATATTTTATTAACAGACATAAAAAGTTTTGGTAACTTTGTATACTTTCCTTAATATCTCGAAAAAGGTTGAGAATTTTGGTAAACGGAAGAATACCATTAGAAAGCTTACTAAATGCTCTACAAAAAAGGTTCTGATGAAAGTTCTGATTAGACGATGTCAATCGGAGAAATAAGTGCTTAAAACATTAAAGTAATTGAATTCGCTTATTCGAAGTATTCTTTTTGTCTGTTTTTATTCCTTGTTATTTTTTAACTGCTTATAGTTGGATAATGTATTTGATAATAAATCAGGTTAAGAAAAATAAGATAAACAATTTAATCTTAGAGATATGGATTTCCATGATATAGCTATTCAAATGCCTAGCGGGGTCCTTCCTAGGGCGGGGACCCATCCAGGTAAGATCGCAAATAAGACCTTTCTTGAAAGTAAAGATGGAACTGTAAACATTCGTCCTCCTCTGCCTCCCGGCACTTTCATTGCTGACGAAGGCTACCAATGAGTAGCCAAAACGTCCTAAATGTAGATTTTTTTAACAAAAATCGTATTGAGGTTTCTTTAGCCGAATCCCAACCATTCCATCTTTACTTATCACCTCGACGGCTAACTATCTAATCTTCATGCTTTCTAGAAATGTGGACCCAAAATAATAACAGCTTCTATTTTAATCATTTTAAATGAATCTAGAGATAAGAACGGAACCGCGCTAAGATGATGCAGTTCCTGCGAGTCGGACTTTTTTGTTATTGAATGCGTACGAGGGGAGGGCAAAAGTGACGGATATCGGGCTAGCGATGGAGGGTCGATGAGGCTTGTCGGCCGGTCCGAGCTTTTGAGAGAACACTTATTACGTGTTAGTGTGCGTAGGTTGGTCACGTAAATGAAAATGATGTTTTTTTTTGTTTTGTTTTTGTGAAAGACCGGGAAAAGGTTCATGTTTCAGAACGCGTAGACCACAAAAATAACGATGGTTCAAATTTTTTATGTGTATTCAAAGGAAAATTTGTCTATTTTATGATGGCATGATAGGAAATTAACTATCTTGAACAGATTTTGAGCAATCCTTTCTTATTTAGTAAAAAACATGACTAGGTACGTTAAAAAACCAGAAAATTGGACATAACTGCTTTTCCCTTCGAATTTGGACCATTCTTCAAATGAACAATTTTGAATCCCCTCCTAGAATTTCGCTACTTAGACCTGAATCACCCTGTGTGTGTGTGTGTGTCTATATATATATATATATATATATATATATATATATATATATATATATATATTATATATATATATATATATATATATATTTATATATATATATATATATATATATATATATATATATATATATATATATATATATGTCTATGCAAGTCTTGCACATCTAGTCCTCCTTTACAGAAGCAGACTCAAATATATAAAATAATATGTAATAATTGAGGTAATAATATCATCCATGAAATAATAGAGACACGAACCATACAATAAAAAAAAAAATGAAATTTCCTCCTCAAATTAAATAATATCAAATTTACAAGCCCATAATCTGAAGATTATAATGTATATATAAAAAAAATAATGAAAAATAATACAGACCATTGGATTGAAAATGGCTTATAGCCGAAACGTTTCCACAACAAAAATGTAATATAAAATACAAAACAATTGAAGACTTAATAAACTGTTACCAACTACCTGGAACATCTCAGTTTTAATCTTAGGATCTACACATAAATATATATATATATATATATATATATATATATATATATATATATATATATATATATATATATATATATATATTTGTTTTTTCGCTCTCTAGTTGGCTCAAAAATTTAGCTGGCCGTTTTCAAGATATTTAAGAAAATTCAAAACACGCTTATGTCTGTTAATAAACTTCTTGGTAAATTATAAATATTTCTGAATTATTGTTAAATATACTATTTTTATATGAGGACCCCAGAGGTCAAGGGGTCTAAGTAAAAAACACAATTATTTGAGTAAAATGGATTCAAAGTTGAACATATGTGGCAATAGCAAAAACTAAATTTTTATAGTTCCGATCATACTAGACGAATCCTCTGGTCCTTAGCTGTTTATTATGGATGATACATAAGAGATGATACTACGTTACATCATCCGGTTAATGAATAATTTGCAAACGAATTGGAGAATCCACACATAATACCCCTTAATTTCCTTCTGGACGTAATATTACAAAACTGACCATACTTACGAGAACACAAGCTAGGTGGCAGCAACTGTCAAGAAAATCCCTTGGATCTCTTTACCACCAACAAGATTACGGTGTTCACATCTCATTCCTATATCTAATTAATTTTTTTTCAAAAATGCCAGTTAGACTCTTTGACTTCTGGGGCCCTCATATACTACTGTATACTACCAATTTCTTCACTCCTCTTTCCTCGTACTGCTATAAAGTTCATAAGGTTTTTGAACGCCATGAATGGGCTATGAGAGAAAGCTCAACTAATCGCCTGACCCTGCTCCATTTTAAAATGCCCAATAAATCGTACTAAGCTCTGTACATTCCTTTCACTCGGGCTCTTCCTAATGGTGTTCCGGCTTTCTTAATAGCCTTTATCATTTTAATGGAGAACAATTTGGGTTTACTGTAATTGTTTTAATTGGTTTATTACTGAATAAAGTGAGTTCCGGAAATCTACTTTAGAACGTATTGACCAATTTGAGATCGTTTATAGGAAGTCGATTCAATAATATTTCTGTTTTGGCCAATAAAAGCTACTGGTAACTTCAAAATTGATTTCATTTTTCGTTGTGAATATGTTTGAAACGTTCAGCATCGTCCAGCAAGCTTTCTGGACATTTTTGACAGTTGGTTTTCCTCATCATGTCGTTCTAATTTTCTATTAGTTTTGAGGCAAAGTTCAATGCGCACAATTTGTTACTACTTTCACGGATTACTATACGCCCAATGTGACGCTTATAACCAGATGTCGCAAACATAAAATGCGGTCGAGAGATGTCGACGTTGATCTACGATAACCCAGAAGTCAAGAAAAAAAAAAAAAAAAAAAAAAGATCCGATTTTACGCCCGGCAAAAATTACTTTTGGACATCTGTTCCAACTTTTAACTATTGTTTTATTTTAAGATGCACCACATCTTCAGCCAACTACTCTTCTGCGATTCAGTGCTGCTTATAAGGGAATTTGTTGTACCACGTCAGTAAATAAAAATACAAAACGCATTAAAAATATTGAATGGAAAAGAAAAAAAAAACAACGAATGAATAAATTAAAAACGGAAATTATAATAAAAAAAATAATGAGAATAAATAATACAGATAAAGTACGAAACATAAAAAAAAATGGCATATTAAATAAATTAACGACCAATTCGTGGGTGTTTTTATATTTTGTGGTATATTTTTTAAATATATAATTACTCTGTCAATACAGTTACTGCATTCAATTCGTACGTTATTTATGTCTCGTGATATGTTAACTATAACTAAAATTACAATTTTGGTTAATTCCGAAGTACATGAAGTATTATAATACCCAAATATTGTGTTCTATTCATTTATTTATTTTTAACGTTCATTTATTATTGATACAGAATTTAAGACGGGTTATTTATAGATTATTACCCTTTCTAGCAAGGATATGGCTGATGCCTTTTCTTTTTTCCAAAGAAAAGCCACCACCCTTAGTGGGACCCACGACTTTAGGACTAATGCTCAGGCCTTAACACCCAAGGCCATACCTTCTATTAATAAAAAAAATATTTTAATATTTTCTATTAATTAAAAAACTTAAATTTAATGTCATTTAATCTGCAACTATATTATAATCAAATAACTAAAATAAAATAAGGAGTGTATCTTGTCACTTTTCATGTTTTCCACGTTGGAGTATCCCTCCAGCGTGGGAGTTCATTTAACTACGTATGCCATCCTCTGGATACTACACGTATTTTGATAATGTACATAAAATAATGATTCGTTACGCAATTAATATGAATAATGAAATTAAACTAATAATAATAAAAAAACTAAAAAAAATAAAAATAAATGAACAAAAATATATACATATGTAATAACATAATACATATGTGGGCATTCAGATGAGTTTGTTAAAATGTTTTAGGCCCAATTATTTAATAAATGTATCAAATTCCTGAAAATATTTATGAAGTAAGTCGGGTTTGTCGGGGGCCAAGTTCCGTCCTTAGTGAGTTTTGTCCTTGGTCCGTCCAGTAATGTACAGTCATACAGGGGAGATGGTCATAAGTCTGCTCAGTTATATTGTCGCATTTACATGTGCTAGTAGTTATAAGTTTAAATTTATTTAAATAACTTTTCTAGGGTCCATGTCCTGATATGAATTGTGTCATTTTAAAGTGTTAATTTTTGTCTGTTGAATATCTTGTCACTTGGAACATGCTAAACGCCCAGGTAGCGGGGCAATGTCATTCTAATAAAATAAATCATTGCAATCCCATACGAAGGAATTACCTCCGATACTAGAAGCTCCTTAAAAAGCAACAAGCAATTTTTACTACAATGTAGAATTAATGAGAACAATCAATGAATGTCGGTTTAGCAATAAGACCGGTGAATGGTCAATTTACTTCGCGTGACTGGCGTTATTAAAGTCAAACCTAGAACACATTATGAATGTCAATTAATGTCAAGTGGTCGGGAAACGTGGGCGAAAAGTAGGCCTATTAGTCACTGCTTTATGATTTAATTCTCAATTTTTTTTCAAAAGAAATTTACTAGACAATGCGCCTTATATTGAGGAATGAGTTTGATGAACAGGAAATAATATTATAAAAATAATTGGGTTGTTGTTTTAAAAATTCAAGAGTTTGCTGCATTTTTCTAGTTGGGGAAAAAAATGTTATATAAAAATATTGTTGTTGCTTACTTTTAATGATAATTTTTATACAGAATAAATATTGTCCACGCATCGCACAGTGGTGCCAAACGCCGGGCTTTGGGGGGGGGAAAACAGCTACAGTGCATGATTTCGGTATCATTTTTAAAGTATCGTCTTGTGCTCAGCCAAATGATATCACCACCAATTCGATAGAATAATTATTTTGGAATATAAGCGGGGCTTATAATAAGAAATACCTAAAAAACAGCAAGTATTG
Organism: Gonocerus acuteangulatus; assembly: GCA_946811695.1. NCBI lineage: Eukaryota > Metazoa > Arthropoda > Insecta > Hemiptera > Coreidae > Gonocerus > Gonocerus acuteangulatus. The sequence goes on along the minus strand of OX328130.1, from coordinate 47,674,316 downwards.
TGACGTGGCGCCGTCATATGTTTATCTATCGGCCGTGATATGTTTATCTATCGATATCTTTTACTATATTACTCAATATTTGAGTGATATTCCTTCTTGTGATATTTCTATATATATATGTAGATATATTTATGCTTTTATTATGAGTCTAATTTTGTTCTTCCCAGATTACTGATAGTATCTGGTGTATTTGCATATATGTTTATCTATCGATACCTTTTGCTATGTTATTCAATACTTGAATAGTATTGATTCGTCTTGTGATATTTCTATGTGTATATATATATATATATATATATATATATATATATGTTTATGCTTTTATTAAGAGTCTAATTTTGTTCTTCCCAGATTATTGATAGTATCTGGTGTATATACATATGTGTTTATCTATCGATACCTTTTGCTATATTATTCAGTATTGGAATGATATTAATTCTTCTTGTGATATTTAAAATATATATATATATTCATGCTTACCCTTTTATTGGGCATTTATTTATTTTTTTGGTATTCATAGATATTTATTATATTTAAGGTATATATATGTGTACATGTATTTGTTATCTTACTGGGAACATTTTGTACTTATCTGAATATAGTTACCAGCTCTGGAGTATCTTGTTGTTTCCTTTTTTTTTTATTTGGATCACCTGGGTTTCATACCACATTGAACCTGGCTATCCGTTGTCTATCCGGATAAATTGTACCACCCCAGGTGTTGGTAAGTGAGTCTTTCAAATTAAATTTATTTCGGTACAGTATTCAATTGAAAGAAGTCATATTTTGCCATTATTTGTGGAGAGATGTATTATTTCAAATGCATTTTTGAAGTGCTGTGTCGAATAAATTAGCAACCAATGTGATATTGTTAACTGTTCTCGAAGTATTCTTTTTTATTAAAATTTGCACTTATAACAAATAAATTTAACAGTTTCACACAATATATTAGGTGGAGCTCATTGTTATTGTTCAGTTACTTGCTAGCACAAAATGTTCAACAACTCTCTGCGGAAAATAATAATTTTAAAGTAGTTTTTCTTAAAATAATCGCATCGGTAATTGACGCCTTCATTATTTGTATTAGGTTGTACTCAAATACGGCCGAGTACGGCAATACAATTGTTAGGATAGCGACTTTATTTATTGAATAGCTAAGGTCTGATTTTCCCCCTAATCCACGTAAACTGAAGATAATTGAATTTCATAACAAATATCGTCACAACCTTAATGCATAAAGTTTCTTGGTAATCTTTGGCAAACCAAATGTTTAACCCTACATATCGTCGATACAAAAGCAAACTAACGAATATGAAAAAATGCATCTTTCATTGTCCATCTTTAATAATTTCTGCTGGACTTATTTACGGCAAATTCTTCAATCTGACTTCACTCTATTAAAGGGAAAGTATTCCACTATCAAAAGGTCAAATCTGCCGAATATTTGACTGTCCAAAAAAAGTTATGAATAAATACTTTTCCACTCTGAAAAGTGGTGATTTTCATATTCGTTAGTTTGCTTTTGTATCGACGATATATACATGAGATTTCCTGGATAAAACTAATTTTTCAGCAATAAAATAAGTGGCATAAAATATTGTTTTAATGTTCACTAGAAAATGAGATTTCTACACGATTAGAAAATAGTTAACAAAAAGGTGTTCAGGGATTAGAACTAGTAATAAAATAGAAAAACAATATTTAAACAGTATTCTACAAGTAATTAGGCATAAACAAATTTTAGTTCAAACGCGATTGAACAACTTCGGTTTGGGGTATTTTTGCTTCCGGCACCACTGTGCGTTGGCGATAAGTGGATGATATTTTCTTAATCCAAAAAGTGGAAATTTGTTATTAAGACTTTCATGGGTGAACCTCAAAATTAAAAAGGTAGGTACTAAATTATCGATTATTTATTTATTTAAATTTTAACGTCCATTATTATTATTATTATTAACTAAGAATTTTGGGACGGGTTATCTAAAGGTTACCACCCTTTTCTAGCCAGCATAGGGCTGATAGCTTTTCTTTTTTCTAAAGAAAAGCCACCACCCCTACAGTGGGAATCGAACCCACGACCCTTGGCTTACTTCACCCATTAACAGATTAAAGAATAGAAATTCTTAATAATTCTCCATTAATTAATTAAAACCAACACTTCAAAACATTAAGCACCACCGTTCCTGCATAGGTGTTCCTCTCGTAATTTGCTTTAAAGAAAATTTGTTAGGCAATCGAATAATTACCCACCACGATTTTGCAAACCTTTTTGAGATACAAAAATCGAAAACTATTCAGCCACGTAAATAAGCGCTTCTAAGAATTGCTGTAAAGATTGAAGGTAGATGACCAACCCATCTACCTCTGATTGGGAGGAGGATACGGGTGAATTGGCGATCCTAGCCGACCTAGATAACCATTGGCCTGAGGTGATACGCCTTCTTGCAAAAAAAAAAAAAAAAGAAGTCTCCGTTACCTCACGCTCGAACTTCCTTATCAGATAACAGGATGATATACAGAAAACTTGCCTAACCCTTTCAAGGAAACAGTCAGTTGGGATTTGGTTTGGAATATAGCTCTATTTTGAAAAGATTTTGACGTGAAATGTTCAGCGAACCACCTTTTAGTGTTTGCCACCACCTTTTAGCTCGTTTCCTCCTTCAATAGGGAGGAAACCGACTCACGAAGTGGACGGTTTAACGAATTCTGGAAGTGCCGATAGAAAATGTAGGCGTTTCATAACCCAAAAGTACGAAACATCCTTCCAATTTGGTGTAAAGATCAGCCGTCTACGTTGTAGCCGAACATATTGGGCACCATAAAACTCGTAAACCAAAAAGTCCGTCACGCAGGACGGATTGCATAATTAAACACTCAGAAGGCGGATAGTGTACACTCCATTCTTGAATAATTTGCTTAAATTAACCTGTATAAATTGAAAAAGAAAATTAATAGTTTTGTTCTTTTATATTTGTTATGAACACCAGAAACTGGATAGAGCGCTCATGTTCAGCGCTGCTAGTGGTAGAAGTAACAACCAATGCACAAACCCTTTTGGCGGGTTAGTTAAATTTGAACATAACACAGAGTAAACAACTTCTTATAAACCGATTTAGTATATTCTTGAAAAATATCGTTGTCTTTATATGCGACGTATTTCCGTGGCCTATGGAGTCTAAATCGTGGAAAATGCTTATTGGCACCTCCGGATTGCGTCATAATGCCGACGTCATATGTGGGTTTCCTACCTATGGAGGGAGCGAGGCAACACGCTAAAACAGGGTTTCATCCCTGGGAAGAAATTAAAACGCCAATAAAAAAGAACCAAGCAGGATGTAGCACCCTTATTTTGTAATCCACAATAATTTTTTTATTAGTCAATGATTAATCTATTGATAAAAATATTATGTGATGTGATGTAAATATCAGGGCGCTTATGACCAGTTCTACAAGTTATCTTCATATGACTTATCGTCATAAATATGCCAAGTATGGCGTACAACAGGTTTCATAAAATGTTTTATGCATCCTCAATGGATTTGTCGAGTAATTTGATAGTGCTTGAAGCTTTCTGGAACGTGGGATACATTAGCCCCATGCAAAAAGTTCTACATATCTCCATATTACATAAAAAAGTGCTTCTACTGACCCAGCACGTTTTCCAACATGCTCCCAATCTATATAGTATGCAATCTGGGCTTCTTCATTTTATCTTTAGTTCTATTAAAAATCCCAAGAATGTGCAACAGCTTCGATAACTTCTTAAAGGTCAAACTGAAAATATCTTAACTTTCACTTATCGTACAACCGATGTTCACATGCATTCGTCTAGTGGGTTCAGTCATGTTTTACAGGCGGTCATTAGTATCTTAAAAATATCTCTAGTGTCATTTGCAAAGCTTAGAATAGTTAATGTTTAGCTTTTATCTTTTGTGAATCATGTAAACAAACGTAAAAAAGTAAAATGAAATCTCAAAGCGGAGCAAGATTCTAGGCGTCTAGGGTAGGGTTGGTAGTTTAAGGGCAGAAAACGGCTTGGTCATCTCCGCCCTAAAAGCATAGTTAATTTGTGTAGTTAATTTAATTTGAGTTTAATGTTAGGTTGGAGAGTGTTTTCAGTATTGTCTGTTTCAGATAGACTATGTGTTACTAAAGTTGTATTTGTTAGAATCTTGCTTTGGAAAAAAATATTGTTATTAAAACATTCCATAGATATAAGAACCAGATTCAAATGTCCGTAAAAAAAGAAAGAAAAACACACATAAAAAATGTATATATTTTGTTTTATTTTTAATTATTTTATTTATTTTTTATTTAATTACTTTTTGTTTATTTTTATTGTTTTTATTTATTTATTAATTTTTAAATATTTTTTTTTGTCATTACTTTTGACATGTTAATCAATTCATACTTCTTCTTTTTTTCTTTTCTTTTTTTTTTCTTCTTCTTTTTTTTTAATATTTTTTTTGTGTATATATTTTTATTTATTTTTTTGGGCAGGAAACTGCCAGTGTCCTGAAGGGAAATTACTCCGTTTAAGCAGCAATTTAACCAAATGAGATCGCTGCAACGAAATTCGCAACAGTATTTGTAGAATATATAATAAGCTTTCGAATAGATTCTGTAAATTTTCTACGATTTTCCAACCGGTTTCGACATATATAGGCATTTATCCTAAAACTCAACGAAAAATATAGTTTTCTGCATTTTCGTCGACAAGGTTTGCATATATGGCCTTGGAAATGCTTGCATCAAACGTGTACCTAGTGACGCAAAAACGTAAACGTTACGATTCATTTCACACGAATTTTCTCCAAGAAACTATGTTACGATGGTTTAAGATGGATAACGAATTCGACATTTTACTACCAAAATTCTGAGGAAAGTGCTTAGTTATGCAGCTCCTGCGGATATATTTTTTAATGCATTAATTTTACTCTGCACCAAGCGCAACCAAAACGTATATATCTCAGTTTGGATGAATTTCAAACTTGTTTAAAAAAAGTCCAATTTAATCCGTCTTTTTGGGTTATCATAAAATTAAAATTCTAGGCTTTGTTTACCTCTACGTTTGTTGAAAACTGTGAAAGTTTTATATATATATATATATATATATATATATATATATATATATATATACACCACACACATACATATACATACTTAAAGGTTTGCCTTGTATCAGATTGATTGAGGTAATAAAAGTCAGCTAACTCATATTAAATATTTATGAGGCAACTTATGAATAAGTAATAAAATACTGATTGCAATACAATTACATACATTAAGAATAACAGCTGAATCTATTAGCTATTAGATAATTGATAACAATCTACAGCTGGGTACTTGCCAAAGGGAAAAATCTCTAAAGTATTACTGACAACATTTTTCAGGTTTCTACGAAAATTAACTACTTTACTCGTAAATCAGTTTCATACATTATTCTTCTCTTCCTTGCTTATACGTGCTTAATTTTGGCCTTTTAATTTAATTAGTTTTTAATTGCCTCTTTCGACATAGAATGATTGAACATTAAGGTTACACACTTCATAAACATTATGTTGAGAACAAGCGGATGTCTAGTACGAACGGGATTAATTCATTACCGCTTGGAGTTCGCTTCTATCAATTTTTTGTGCATTGTGGCCATTTAAGCGTCTATAATTGCGTGGTTTTTTTTTAGGGTTTCTTTTGGGTAGGTGTTTAACAGTAAAATTAAATTATTTTTTCAATGTAACTCTCCCGCAAAAATAGCAAGCATATTGAAAAACAAAATATATAAACTTTAATTTGAGTCGTAGACTTCCACGGTCTAAGTCATTTATAACATTACAGTCGGGGTCTCCCGTGGTCTAGTGGCTAGCGCGCTGGATTCATAAGCGGGAGATGGTGGGTTCGATCCCCACCGGCACCAGAAATTTTCTCATCTCAGGGCTCGCTGAGAAAATTCCTGGTTGCACCCTGGATGTCGGCGCTAATAGCTACGATTTGTTGATGCGCCGTAAAAAAAAAACAAAAAAAAAAAAAAAAACATTACAGTCTTCGATAATTGACCGCGTCGCCATCTTCTTTACCATTGTTTCGCTAGTCTTGCTGCTAGCTACCTTAGGGTTAAGTCTGAGAATGAGGATGTTCTTCTGGTATAAGTATCAGATTTCTTGAGGCTACGTGCTTATCGATGATTCTGATGTGTCGGTTCCATCCTTGCTTGGTCCTTTGTGGTCGGTTACATCGGGACCTTTAATTTACTCGTCTTCTTTCTTGTGTCTCGGTGTTTATTGAATGGGTACCATAACTTACTAAACTTGTAACCGTCTTCTTTGGTGCAATTCTCCGGTTGTCTTACTATTTCTATGGCCTCTGTAATTACTCGCTTTTCGTAGATTTCTAACGAAGCCAAAATGTTTGCCTTATCAAATTGGATAACATGATTGGTACTTAACTTCTCCCATTTCAAGCTTTCAAAATCACACTAGATATAAGAATTTTTTATTATTAAAAACGCTAAAATGTGCTAAGTTTCTGCCGTTCGGTCTTCTGAAGAAATATATTATTGAATACAGATGTATTTAGGTTGCTCTCATCATCAAAGAAATTTTGCAAATGAAAAACAAAATAATATGTAATTTATTAAATAAATGGCATATTGAATGCTGTTTATATGTTGTGTTGTCAATATAATGTCTGCTAGTTGGTAAGTCTGTAATGTATCTTGGAATCTCCAAGTTAGTTTAAGGATCTAGAAGGATAGGAACGTCTGTTGGAGTCTCTATACCATATGTGACACATCGTTTTTTCAGTCTTCGGCATCATGCATTCGTCATTAATAGGGACCGGATTTTTAGGACAAAATAAGCACCCAATTAGGTTTTTTGCAACAGGCATAATAGGTCTTTTTAGGGTTTTATTTAAAAATCCATTTTAGGATTTTTTAGGTGATAAAAATGTTTTGAATAGGTTAAAAAAAATAGGGCTTGTTAGGTTTTTTTATTTAAAAATCCATTATAGGTTTTTTTAAGGTGATAAAAATGTTTCGCTAGGTTGTGGGTTCAACCTATTATAATTTATCATTAATTTATAATTGATAAATTATTATGTATATATAGTGACATAAAAATAAACAACAAATAACATTATTTTATAGAATAGTATATTGAGAAGGAAAAAAAGATGGGCAAATAAAAAAAAAATATTTAACAAAATATTTATTTAAAAAATTCAACAAAATATTTATTTGGAGGCCCGGTGGCCGTAAGCGTTAAGGCGTGAGCACTTAACACTACGTGCCAAAGCATTTTGGGTTCTATCCCACTAGGGGTGGTGGCTTTTGTTTAGGAAAAAGAAAAGGCATCAGCCCTATCCTGGCTAGAAAAGGGTGGTGACCTATAGATAACCCGTCTTAAAATTCTTAGTTAATAATAAATGGATGTTTAAAATTTAATAAAAACAAATATTAATAATTAAAAAAAAAGTGAATGAAATTTATTTAAATAAAATACATTTAGGAATAATGCAATGTTTAAAAAATAAAAAAATAAATAAGAACATAAAACAAATATTTAAAGGACATTTTTAAGTTTCTCTGCTAAATAGTTCCAACTTCTAAAGTACATCAGGAAGAATTTCACTGGCTATAGAAAGGTACTTAACTATGTTTATAAAACAAAATAATTAAATCTTGGAAAAATTTAAAAAAGAAAATATGAAACTAAAACAGGTATTACCCTTTGTTACAGTAAACTACCATATATGTACCCAGGTTATTGACGGTGAAATTCTTCCTATTGTCTTAGAGAACTGTCTCAAAAGCGGAGAAAGATAAAGATGCGCCCGTTTACGTCACAAGACGTCATAGGGGAGAATTTCATCGCATCTTTTAACTCCAGTGTTGTTCTTAGGAATGCGAGTTCACCACGAATCTCGTTGGTCTGGGGGAACATGGAAGCCTTAGAAATGGCAGCTGCTTCATTGATATCCAAAGCGTCAACAAATGTTTTTATTTTTTCCCCAGTGTGTGGAAGCGACACTCCTAGTAAAATTTCTCTAAACGTCTGGACCCGGAAAGATGCTTTTAAGAAAATTTGTTTGATCGAGGAAATGAGTTCATTGAATTGTATTTTATATTTCAAAGATTAGGTCTGTCTAGGTCATTCCATCGTTATTTAGGTGATTTTAGGTGATATCATCCTGAATAGGTTTTTTTTGGTTCTTCCAAATTTGCATGAATGATACTACAAGACGTGAATCATATAAAAAACCGATCATTATCATGTTTAGCAGAAAGGAAAAAAATAGGTGAAAACCTAAGAATCCGGTCCCTAGTCATTAATGCCTGTAAGTTTTGTTCTTCATGATATTAAAGTAATGAAAAATGGGGGGGGGGATCTCAGATGAAGAATTGATACTCATAACATTTCTCCTTCATTGGAACGAAACCAACACTTGTGAACTTAAAAAACCTTTTTTTTCCGACTGAAATGAACCTATAGAAATTCGGAAAGAAATTTATAAGGCTTTCATAATCGTGCAACAGTTTTCAAGATTTTTAGAATATTATAAGAAAAGTCCAAAACAGCTTGTATTTGTTGATTTTTTTTTTTTGTTTGTTCTCTGTCTACTTTTGAATTTTCCTCAAAATTAATATCTGCATAATGGTTTGGTGTGAAAGAAAACGTGTGAAGAACATATGAAGGGCCTACTAGCCTTAGAGGAGTACTATCAGCCTACAAAATCTTACGGGAGGAAAAAAAAAACGAGAAGAACCCTAAAAACTTTAATTTTTATGATTTTAGCGCGGTTCCTCCCTCCCCCATAGGGAGGAACCCCGCTTATAAGGTTGATACAATGAAACAATCCGGAAGTGCCGACTAGAAAATTTTGCGTTTCAGAACCCCTAGAAACCGAAAATAACGGTGGTTCAAATTTGTATATATATATATATGTATATATTTATTTATATATATATATATATATATATATATATATATATATATATATATATATATATATATATATATATATTTGTCTGTTCGCTCTCTAAATAGAAGACGAATGGTCCGATTTTGATGAAATTTGGTACAAAAATCTGTCGTCCAATTTGAAAGGTCAAGTTCGTTAACCAGCAAAATCCGCCCACTGGAAGATGGCGTTTGGGGCGAAATTCGCGCAGAAAAAATCGTAACGCTTACGTTTTTGAGTTCATAAGCTTGTAAGTACTCGTTTTATAGGCTTCTTGGGCTAGAAAAACGAATGAAACCATTTTCAAGGCGATAGCTTTAACCGTTGTCGAGAAAATTGGAAAAATAGTTTTTGAATACCGCTTTTGGTTTGGGTACTTAGAATAACGGGATTCAGTTGAAACATTATGTGCATGTTCTACTTTCATTAAAACTAATATGTTGAAAGTTATGTTACGTTTGGAGTTAAGGAAGGGTTAGAATAAAATATTTTATGAACAGATATGAAAAGTTTTGGAAACTTCGTATACTTTCATTAATATCTCGAACACGGTTGGGAAATCGTGGTAAGTGGATTGAAACTATTTGAAAGCTTACTAAATTCTCTACAAAAATGATTCTAAAACTATTTTTGATTAGGTTATGTCAATCGGAGAAATAAATGCTTAAAACTTCAAATACGTCTGTTTTGTTCTTATGAACGGGTTTTTGTCGTTCTTTTTGTAATTTTTGTCTCTTTCCCTTGGTTTTTTATTGCTTTTTATTTCTTTAATTTCTTATGTTGTATTTGTAAGGAAAATGTATGTGTGTGTAAAACAGGATAGGTAAAATGAGACCAATTTTCTGTTGTCAGAAATAATGAAAAGTTTTGGGAACTTCGTATAATTTCTTAATATCTCGAAAACGGTTGAAAATCTTGGGAAGCGAAAGGTTACCATTCGAAAGCTTACTAAATGGTCTACAAGAAAGGTTCTAAAGAAAGTTTTGAATAAGCGAAGTAATGTCAGCTTTGGATTTGTCGATTTCCTTCAAATGTCTTGAAACTGTCGAGGCTCCTACTCTGAGTTCTTTGGCATATTCCCTAGTGTTTTTAATTGCTTATAGTAGTCAAATGTATTTGTCAATAAAACAGGATACGTATAATTAGAATCAATATTTTGTTTGTTAGAATTCGAAGATGCCGTATGAATATCTAGATTACAGTACTGGTGTTGATTTCGTTCTTTAGAATTATTCTTGGTATTCCCTATTTTCATCTGTTACCCATAGTTTTTTATTGTTAGTAGGTTTTTCTTATTGATTATAGAATATAAATCTATTTGGCTATAAAACAGGATACGTAAAATTAGTGACAATATTTCGGAGATTTCTGAGCGAAATACTTTTAAGATTTTCTACCACCACGAACGGCTTTTTTCCTCTATTTTTATCCACTAGAAAGGCTTTATTTTGCATATTATTCTATATAAGTTTTATTCAGCAGGGGATTCTGATGAAATGTCGTGTTTTTGCTGTGGATTTTAAATACGATGTATCTAAGATTGGATAACATTAGCGAGTCTACATAGTTAAGAACCGACGACGGAGGATTACTTCTTGCTATGATTTAGTCTACATATGTATATTAAGTCCTAAATCCAAAAAATAAACTTCACAACGGTTAGATACTATGAGCGTATATGGCGGTTCAATGCCCGTAGAACACAATGGGGCCGCAGGAAATTTACCTGCTAAGAGTTAATCCTCAAGAGCTGTAAATATACCCCAGGTATCTGGCGGCACAAATACAAAGCCTAGGCGGAGAGCACCCCAAAAACACAGATCCAAAAATAGGTTATATACTAAATATTCATAAAGACTACTTAGTTGTAAACCGATTCATCAATTAGCAATCAATAATTTTCAACAAAGGTTATATACTAAATATTGATAAAAAGTATTTAATTAGAAAAAAATCAATATTCCACAAGACTTGTTTTTGGTCCATTTGTGTCTACTCCGTAGACTTAATTTGGTATATTATTCTATTGTAGTTGGGCAACTAAACTTTGTTTTATTTTGTTAAATAAAGTTTTTTTTTTGACTTGTTATTCGTCAAGACTTTTATTTGTCCTTGTGTATTTACTAGATACGTTTTATTCGGCATATTATTCTATATAGGCTATATTAGGCAGGGTATTCTACTCAATCTTGTGTACTTCTTCTTGATCCTTCTGTACATGGGCGTATATAAAAACAATTTCGGGGGGGGGGCTGAGACCATTTCCAGGGTATGGAATACTAAATATTTAGAGCTTGGAATAGTTTTAGGCAACTAAAACGCTATTGCACGTAAAATAAAATATGTTTTATGAACTAAGTGATCTTATTTAATTTATTTTTAAGGGTTTTACGAGAAGTTTTTATCATCAATTCAAAATTTCGGGAGGGGCTGCAGCCCCCTCAGCCCCCCCCCTCATATACGCCCATGCTTCTGTATCTTCTAGAAAGGCTTTATTAGGCATATTTTGTATTGATTTATAGAGCTTTGCTTTAGAATGAGAGCAAGATTCTGTAATTTCCGCTTCTGTGTAAAAGTTAGCTACTGTCGGTGTCCCTGACGCCTTAATATCACTTTTATTCGAGATGTTCGAGAGGATTTTGACAATTTTCACGAGATATATAAAAAAAATAAGTTTATTTCTTTTCTAAGCTTATCAAATGGCACTAGGGACATGAACGGAACCGCGCTAAGATGCTGCAGTTCCTGCGAGTCGGACTTTAATATTTCCTGTCGTTACCCCAGGAAAGATACGTGGAGTACGTAAGACTAACAATGGGAGTATACAGCGATGGGGTCACCGATTTGGACCAATTTTTTTCTGGTGATTCTACATCGAAAAATAGTCGACACGTGTCCGAGCGTTCCGTCCAATGCGCCTTAGGAGCCGAGAAATAAAATAAAATAGGTTGAAAGTGCTTTATTTTTTATATCGAATTTAGAAAATGATATCGACATGATTCTTTCACCAATTCATTTGTTTTATATAGTAGATTAAAAGAAAAATATAATCATTAAAAAATAATTGATATGTCCTCAAATATATTCAAAAATATGCTTTCGTTTTCAGGTAAACTAGTATTATACATTTTTTTACACTTTCAACCTATTTTATTTTATTTCTCGGCTCCTAAGGCGCATTGGACGGAACGCTCGGACACGTGTCGACTATTTTTCGATGTAGAATCACCAGAAAAAAATTGGTCCAAATCGGTGACCCCATCGCTGTATACTCCCCTTGTTAGAGGGACTCTTAAAAATCTTTACAGCGTGCCAGTTCCCATTCCTGAGCTCAATTTCAAAGACTTGGAACACCTTAAATTGTTTTTGAGTAAACTAGCTTCAAAAACCTTCTATGAAAACATGCCACGGACATCTTCCACTAAAAATAACGTCGAAGGTTCTTACCTTCAATATGAAGAAGATTAGACCTTCAAGGTAAACATATATGTAATGTAATATGATGTGTCGTCTGAAGAAAACATACTTTATTAAAATTTTTTTAATGAAACGTTCTCTTGATTTGACCAATTTTATTTTTACAAAATACACGCATTTTCGAAGCTTGCTTGCTTAATTTGAGCTATTTTTTCCTTGAACTGCCCAAAAAAATTATTTTATTTGATTACAAACACCTGTGGGAGTAAATTAATAAAAAAATATACTTGGTTAGGACAGTAAAAATAGGAAATTTGGAACATGAAACTTTTTTTATTTATTTATTCCTGAACCGTACCTGAGGCGATTAGCAAATTATTAAGTCTATATGTAAACGTCAGCTTTAAACAAAAGGGTAATATTAATAAATAAATTATAATAGATTATCATAACATAAAAAAAATAAATATAATTTGGGAAAAAATAGCAAATAAATTTAAAAACCAGAAAATAGAAAAATAAATCAATACTGATAAAATAAATAAATAAAAATAAGAAAAGTTTCAAAAACTTGTTAACTTTTGTGATATAAATGTGTAGTTTGTATGTGTTTAAATATCTGATCTAAATAATGGCTAGTGTCGGTCAAGAGTTCTGTAAGGTCAGTGGGTATGTTTAATTGTTCTCTTCTTCGAAAGTCTGTAAGTAGATATCTTATAGTTAGCAGTTTGTTACATTGTCTACATGTTGGTGCGTTTTGTTTAGTATAAACATGAAACTTTCAATTTTCTCAAAACTACTTTTTAGTGACATTCATCGTTTTCCCCCCTGGCCCTTCATATGAATTCGTGACATCGTTTTATCGTGGTCAATTGGTTCAAGACATTTTTTCTGATTGCGCCATCGGCGACGTTTCTCCCATTCAGGCAAGGCGGAAGCAAGTTTGAAAAATATAAAACTTTTTTTAATGAGAAATATTCAGAGCTTACATGAACATGAAAGTATTCCTTGTCGCAATTAAAGGCGATTATAACGAAATGTCTTATGCAATATAATAAATTAATAGACATATCAATAAATCTTTGAACGGCTCCTACACGGTTGCGCAACGTGAGAAAAAAACTTGTCCGCGGGTTATGAAAATAAAAATAAAATACCTCCAGCTGTTGTCTGACATCAAACCACAGAATCCTTTATGGAGCTGTGGTGTCTCTCACCTGCTGTGGCTTCTTCCAGGCATTTTCCAATACGCCGAGGAAATGGGATTTACATTTCAAAGTTCACTGACTCCTATCCCGGGGGAAGTTCTGATTGACGCCAGAAACTTGATTCAATATCTTTCTTTTTTTTCGTGGTCACTGAATACCCTTGAAGAGTGTCGTTCAACACTGAATTAAACCACACTAAATTACGTACTTACCTATACATTTTTTAGTTCCCATGTACTTTTTTTTCCTTTCATGAATGCTGTGTCTATAATTGTCATGTCTTATCGAATATCTATAAAAGTCCTACTCGGCAAGACTGCGATTTCCCGTTCTTATCCTCCAGTTTCACTTAGAAATCTTGAAATAGAAACAGTTAACGATCTTAAAAACCATGTAGGAAAGAAAAATGAAATCCCAAATCGACGCAAGATTAGGAAGGATATAGAAGGGGGTATTCGAATGGAAATTGAATAGTCCAGGCAACTAAGAGTTATAGATGGAAATGTTTAAAATTTATATATATTCCTGAAGGGAATGTAATGCTCTACAACCCTATAAACGACATTTATTTTTTGGGTTAATCGTTAATGAGTTATCCGATCAAAAAGAGCAAAAAGTGTTTTTTTTTTTCCCAAAACGACTTTCAAGAGCGGATATTTCGAAAACTAAAGATATCTCGAAAAACTTTATTGAATAAAACTTGTAGTAAATTTAATCAGCTTACATTTGTTATAGAAGAGTCATGTCGCTAGGACGCAGGGTTTCCGAAATATAAGGGAAAACCCGAAAAATGGGACCTTCTAAACCCCCCCTCCCCCCGGCACAAAGGCTACGGGCGAGGGCTTTTGGTATGTTCATCTCCTAACAGCCCAAACAAAGTTACAAAGTCCAAAATTGTGTTCCAAAAATTTCCACCAACAGCTGTTTTTAAGAAGCATTCGTTGTCTCGACTGGAAGAAGAATCACGAAGAATGAAATGAAGAATCTTGGAGAACAGTATTGAGAACGAGACGGCATCAAGAATTTACCTAAAATACTTGAGGAACATTAGTTTCATAAAAATACTAAAATAAAAAAAAAATAAGTAGACATATAAATTATGTATCTAGCTGTTTCCAAATCTTTTTTAAGAAGACATTTAATTAAAATTTATGGAATAATTTGATTTAAATATTGAAACCTTTTTCTTGAGTGCAACTGTGGATGACAAATTTTTCTGGATTTCCGGCAGTCTCCAGGACAAGGAGAGCAAATATTAGTCTTGCCCACAAATATTTTGTATCAGTAGGCTCTTTGAAGAGCTTATTGTCATTCACTCGTTACAGTAGTGGGCTTCATCTCGTGTATCGTGCGTTTCAAGGGCAAAAGCCTGAAATTGTCCTGATATTGGAAACTATAAATAGTTAAAAATTTGGGTATCTGGTTTAGCTTTTCTCTTCGGTAATAGCAGTTCTTCTTTATCTCTAAAATAAAAAAAAAACAACAAAACATAAATGCAGGAGTTTGTTGTTTCTGTCTACTTGTCGACGGGAGAGCTGTGTTGTCTATAGTTGTTGCAATAATCACTGCGTTCCTGGAAAGGTTTAATATATTATCATGAAGCGCAAGGTCAATGCAAGGTAAGCATCTCTTTTTAAATGCAGGATGGGATATAGCAGCTATTGGTGCTGACTCTGCAGTGGGAGAGATAAGGCTAAAAAAGTTTCGGGTCTTTTTGTGAAGACCACATCCAGTTACTTTTGAAGTAGCAGTAGTGATTGTATCAGTGAATTCGCGCATGCGCATAACTCCTTTGCCTTCCTATTGGAGGATTCCGATGACCAATAGCATTGGTTCTTGCTGGGAGTAAAGTAACCTTCAACAGTGAATTAGGTTTTGTTTATAATAAAGCTCTGCTTATGTTAGTGAGAAAAAATGAGTCTTTTACAATTAGTTCGCGATGTTCCTGACAAAGAAAAAGGGATTGGTTTCTTACTCGGAAAAATTAATGGAATCCTATTAATTTTAGCGAGTTGGATAGACTAGAGTTGCTAAAGTTTATATAATTCTATTAATTGCGAGTTGGATTGACTAGAGTTTGGATATCTTCTTGAGCGAGTGGAAATGCATAGCATGTAATGCCTAATAAATGTAAAATATCCAAAAGAGAGAGAGAGAAAAGGAATAAAATATGTTTGTTTACAAATATCGTTGTTTGTTATCCTTCATAACCTGCAAAACAGTCAACTTTAATGCTTAATAACTTTTTTCATAGTTGAGAGAATTGACTTTCACCATATTAACCTTTATATTAATAAATATTGCTTGTCATTATCTAAAATAAATTATAACCGCAGATAACGAGTCAAGTAGTAATAGATAACCAGCAAAGAACCTATAAACTAATCAGTAAGCTTATCAGCGAGTACGAGTAACTGTTATGAATCACTACTGCTACTTCAAAAGTAACTGGATGTGGTCTTCGCAAAATGACCCAAAGTTTCCAAATCGGGTTTCGACGCTTGATGAGTACATTTCGACTAAACGCGCGCAGTACGATTTGGCGCGCAACATTCAGGAAGTAATTATACGACGTAGCGCGACACAGGAAAAACATCCTCCTCTTCTTGGATTATATCTATTACAGAGGCTATAGGTTCAGAGCACTCAAGATATTCCTTCATATATAAGAATCCTTCCGATAGCCGTTGGTTGCTCTCCAGTTTCAAATTAAGATAGAGAAGATGCATTCTAGGCTGGACGCTACATATTTGTTTAAGTGCATCAAATAATGAGTTCCATCGTGCTTCGACTGGTCTAGATAAAGTGTGGCCTAATACTTCTTGAATTCATCCATGGAAAATGAATATAAATTTTACAAAACCTAACAACCGGATGTATGTAATGAGCAGAGGAAAACCAATAGATTAAAATTAACTGTTTACAAAGAGCTGTAAGGTGACTGATGGAAGTGAGCTCCAGGAACCAATCTAGCCAGACAGCTGTCTAATTGAGTTATCTTACTATGCTTCCACTGCTTCCTTCTTAACATTATAGAAGGTTTTTATTTATATCAACTTCATATTTAGTCATGTTCCTCCAATCCGAATATATTACACAAATAATATTTATATTCTTATCTTCGTGGACGGCGGAAGGTCAACAAATAAAATCTTCAACACTCAGTATCACCAACTTTATTTCATCCCTACATGTTTCACACCTTTATTGGTGCCTCTTCAGGGGAAAAAATTACAAAAATAATAAAACTTACAGCCTACACCTGAGGGGGATAACCTTCCACCAGTACGGCCACGTCTAGAATGATCATGGTCTGAAAGAATTCAATATGGCGAAAAATAAACAGCTGATCGATAATCGATATGTCATACCTTTAAAACTGTTTAAAAATGAATTTCCAGAAGAAATATAGTCCTAACAATTAAAACCATCTTCCCACCTTCAAAATAAAAACATAATTTTACTTTTTGTCAAATAAGTTAATAAAAATAGTATTTAAACGTAGTATTTCCGTTTTTTTATTTACCACTTTTTTCCTATTTTTTATGATATGGATATTTTCCTTTATTCTTCTTTTCAATCTATTTCTTTCTTTACCTAATGTGCTAATATTTTCAAAATCAAAACTATGTTTATATTTTATAGCATGATAAGCCAACGCTGTTTTATTCTCTCCTTTATCAATACTTTGCGCATGCTGTTTAATTCGTTTTCTAAGTTTGACGTTGAAATCATAAGGACAATGTAAAATACTCTTGAATTCAAATGGCAACAGAAAAAAGTCCGTCTCGCAGGACTGCATCATCTTAGCGCGATTCCGTTCATATCCCTAGTCTAATTTGGAAAGATCAAAATAGAAGCAGTTATTATTTTGGTTCCACCAGTCTTTTTTTTTTTTAATTAATTATTATAATGGTGTGTCAACCCTTAAGGTCACTAACGCCATTCCTGTGAGTAGTAAAGTCTTGAAAGGTGACATACATGATTTACAATCTTACCTGGAAGGATCCGCTACACTAGAAACAGACCCGCTAGTGACAAGGTCTTGGAATCTTGGAAATCTATATTTCTAACAATAAATTGTTCTTGTTATTTTACTTAATCAGTTTTATTGTCAAATACATTATCCAACTATAAGCAATTAAAAAATAACAAGAAATAAAACAGACAAAAAGAACCATTGGAATAAACTAAATCAATTAATTTAAAGCTTTAAGCACTTTTTTCTCCGATTGACATCGCCTGATTAAAACTTTCTTCAGAACCTTTTTTGTAGAGAATTTAGTAAGCTTCCGAATGGTAATCTTCCGCTTCACAAGATTGTCAACGGTTTTCGAGATACTAACGAAATTATACAAAGTTACCAAAACTTTTTTTGTCTGTTGATAAAATATTTTATTCTAACCCTTCCTTTACTCTAAACGTAACAAAAATTTCAACATATTAGTGTTGATGAAACTCCAACATGCAGAAAATGTTTCAACTGTATCCCATAATTCTAAGTACCAAAATCAAAGACAAAGAACCCTCCCTAGGAAGGACGCTAGGCAGTTGAAAAGCTATATATCTTGGAAATCCATGTCTCTAACATTAAATTGTTTTTCTTATTTTTCTTAATCTGTTTTATTTTCAAATACATTATCCAACAATAAGCAATTAAAAAATAACAAGGAATAAAAAACAGACAAAAAGAACAGCTCGAATAAGCGAAATCAATTACTTTAAAGTTTTAAGCTCTTATTTCTCCGATTTACATCGCCTAATCAAAACTTTCATTAGAACCTCTTTTTTAGAGCATTTAATAACCTTTCTAATGGTATTCTTCCGTTTACCAAGATTCTCAACCTTTTTAGAGATATTAAGGAAAGTAAACAAAGTTACTAAAACTTTTTATGTCTGTTAATAAAATATTTTATTCTAACCCGTCCTTAACTCCAAACGTAACCAAAATTTCAACATATTAATTTTGATGAAAGTAAAACATGCAGAAAATGTTTCAACTGAATCCCATGATTCTAAGTACCCAAACCAAAAACGGTATTCAAAAAATATTTTTCCAATTTTCTCGAAAACGGTTAAAGCTATCGCCTTGAAAATGGTTTCATTCGTTTTCCTAGCCCAGGAATCATATAAAACGAGTACTTAGAAGCTTATGAACTCAAAAACGTAAGCGTTACGATTTTTTTTTGCGCGAATTTCGCCCCAAACGCCATCTTCCAGTTGGCGGATTTTGCTGGTTAACGAACTTGACCTTTCAAATTGGACGATGGATTTTTGTACCAAATTTCATCAAAATCGGACCATTCGTCTTCTATCTAGAGAGCGAACAGACAAATATATATATATATATATATATATATATATATATATATATATATATATATATATATATAAATAAATATATACATATATATATATATATATATATATATATATATATATATATATATATATATATATATACAAATTTGAACCACAGTTATTTTCGGTCTCTAGGGGTTCTGAAACGCGAAATTTTCTAGTCGGCACTTCCGGATTGTTTCATTGTATCAACCCTATAAGCGGGGTTCCTCCCTATGGGGGAGGGAGGAACCGCGCTAAAAGACAAATTCGGGAAGAATGATTAATTTTTATTCCTGTCATCCCTTAACATTTAAAAGAAACCTTGTTTAAAATAGAACTTTAACTGCCTTGCTCAGAACAAGTCCAAAATATTTTCCAGAAATTAAAAATAGATTAAGGTCTACATTCAGAAAAAAGTCCGACTCGCAGGAACTGCAGCATCTTAGCGCGGTTCCGTTCATGTCCCTAGTGCCATTTGATAAGCTTAGAAAAGAAATAAACTTATTTTTTTTATATATCTCGTGAAAATTGTCAAAATCCTCTCGAACATCTCGAATAAAAGTGATATTAAGGCGTCAGGGACACCGACAGTAGCTAACTTTTACACAGAAGCGGAAATTACAGAATCTGGCTCTCATTCTAAAGCAAAGCTCTATAAATCAATACAAAATATGCCTAATAAAGCCTTTCTAGAGGATACAGAAGCATGGGCGTATATGAGGAGGGGGGGCTGAGGGGGCTGCAGCCCCTCCCGAAATTTTGAATTGATGATAAAAACTTCTCGTAAAACCCTTAAAAATAAATTAAATAAGATCACTTAGTTCATAAAACATATTTTATTTTACGTGCAATAGCGTTTTAGTTGCCTAAAACTATTCCAAGCTCTAAATATTTAGTATTCCATACCCTGGAAATGGTCTCAGCCCCCCCCCCCCGAAATTGTTTTTATATACGCCCATGTACAGAAGGATCAAGAAGAAGTACACAAGATTGAGTAGAATACCCTGCCTAATATAGCCTATATAGAATAATATGCCGAATAAAACGTATCTAGTAAATACACAAGGACAAATAAAAGTCTTGACGAATAACAAGTAAAAAAAAAAACTTTATTTAACAAAATAAAACAAAGTTTAGTTGCCCAACTACAATAGAATAATATACCTAATTAAGTCTACGGAGTAGACACAAATGGACCAAAAACTAGTCTTGTGGAATATTGATTTTTTTCTAATTAAATACTTTTTATCAATATTTAGTATATAACCTTTGTTGAAAATTATTGATTGCTAATTGATGAATCGGTTTACAACTAAGTAGTCTTTATGAATATTTAGTATATAACCTATTTTTGGATCTGTGTTTTTGGGGTGCTCTCCGCCTAGGCTTTGTATTTGTGCCGCCAGATACCTGGGGTATATTTACAGCTCTTGAGGATTAACTCTTAGCAGGTAAATTTCCTGCGGCCCCATTGTGTTCTACGGGCATTGAACCGCCATATACGCTCATAGTATCTAACCGTTGTGAAGTTTATTTTTTGGATTTAGGACTTAATATACATATGTAGACTAAATCATAGCAAGAAGTAATCCTCCGTCGTCGGTTCTTAACTATGTAGACTCGCTAATGTTATCCAATCTTAGATACATCGTATTTAAAATCCACAGCAAAAACACGACATTTCATCAGAATCCCCTGCTGAATAAAACTTATATAGAATAATATGCAAAATAAAGCCTATCTAGTGGATAAAAATTGAGGAAAAAAGCCGTTCGTGGTGGTAGAAAATCTTAAAAGTATTTCGCTCAGAAATCTCCGAAATATTGTCACTAATTTTACGTATCCTGTTTTATAGCCAAATAGATTTATATTCTATAATCAATAAGAAAAACCTACTAACAATAAAAAACTATGGGTAACAGATGAAAATAGGGAATACCAAGAATAATTCTAAAGAACGAAATCAACACCAGTACTGTAATCTAGATATTCATACGGCATCATCGAATTCTAACAAACAAAATATTGATTCTAATTATACGTATCCTGTTTTATTGACAAATACATTTGACTACTATAAGCAATTAAAAACACTAGGGAATATGCCAAAGAACTCGGAGTAGGAGCCTCGACAGTTTCAAGACATTTGAAGGAAATCGACAAATCCAAAGCTGACATTACTTCGCTTATTCAAAACTTTCTTTAGAACCTTTCTTGTAGACCATTTAGTAAGCTTTCGAATGGTAACCTTTCGCTTCCCAAGATTTTCAACCGTTTTCGAGATATTAAGAAATTATACGAAGTTCCCAAAACTTTTCATTATTTCTGACAACAGAAAATTGGTCTCATTTTACCTATCCTGTTTTACACACACATACATTTTCCTTACAAATACAACATAAGAAATTAAAGAAATAAAAAGCAATAAAAAACCAAGGGAAAGAGACAAAAATTACAAAAAGAACGACAAAAACCCGTTCATAAGAACAAAACAGACGTATTTGAAGTTTTAAGCATTTATTTCTCCGATTGACATAACCTAATCAAAAATAGTTTTAGAATCATTTTTGTAGAGAATTTAGTAAGCTTTCAAATAGTTTCAATCCACTTACCACGATTTCCCAACCGTGTTCGAGATATTAATGAAAGTATACGAAGTTTCCAAAACTTTTCATATCTGTTCATAAAATATTTTATTCTAACCCTTCCTTAACTCCAAACGTAACATAACTTTCAACATATTAGTTTTAATGAAAGTAGAACATGCACATAATGTTTCAACTGAATCCCGTTATTCTAAGTACCCAAACCAAAAGCGGTATTCAAAAACTATTTTTCCAATTTTCTCGACAACGGTTAAAGCTATCGCCTTGAAAATGGTTTCATTCGTTTTTCTAGCCCAAGAAGCCTATAAAACGAGTACTTACAAGCTTATGAACTCAAAAACGTAAGCGTTACGATTTTTTCTGCGCGAATTTCGCCCCAAACGCCATCTTCCAGTGGGCGGATTTTGCTGGTTAACGAACTTGACCTTTCAAATTGGACGACAGATTTTTGTACCAAATTTCATCAAAATCGGACCATTCGTCTTCTATTTAGAGAGCGAACAGACAAATATATATATATATATATATATATATATATATATATATATATATATATATATATATAAATAAATATATACATATATATATATATACAAATTTGAACCACCGTTATTTTCGGTTTCTAGGGGTTCTGAAACGCAAAATTTTCTAGTCGGCACTTCCGGATTGTTTCATTGTATCAACCTTATAAGCGGGGTTCCTCCCTATGGGGGAGGGAGGAACCGCGCTAAAATCATAAAAATTAAAGTTTTTAGGGTTCTTCTCGTTTTTTTTTCCTCCCGTAAGATTTTGTAGGCTGATAGTACTCCTCTAAGGCTAGTAGGCCCTTCATATGTTCTTCACACGTTTTCTTTCACACCAAACCATTATGCAGATATTAATTTTGAGGAAAATTCAAAAGTAGACAGAGAACAAACAAAAAAAAAAATCAACAAATACAAGCTGTTTTGGACTTTTCTTATAATATTCTAAAAATCTTGAAAACTGTTGCACGATTATGAAAGCCTTATAAATTTCTTTCCGAATTTCTATAGGTTCATTTCAGTCGGAAAAAAAAGGTTTTTTAAGTTCACAAGTGTTGGTTTCGTTCCAATGAAGGAGAAATGTTATGAGTATCAATTCTTCATCTGAGATCCCCCCCCCCATTTTTCATTACTTTAATATCATGAAGAACAAAACTTACAGGCATTAATGACTAGGGACCGGATTCTTAGGTTTTCACCTATTTTTTTCCTTTCTGCTAAACATGATAATGATCGGTTTTTTATATGATTCACGTCTTGTAGTATCATTCATGCAAATTTGGAAGAACCAAAAAAAACCTATTCAGGATGATATCACCTAAAATCACCTAAATAACGATGGAATGACCTAGACAGACCTAATCTTTGAAATATAAAATACAATTCAATGAACTCATTTCCTCGATCAAACAAATTTTCTTAAAAGCATCTTTCCGGGTCCAGACGTTTAGAGAAATTTTACTAGGAGTGTCGCTTCCACACACTGGGGAAAAAATAAAAACATTTGTTGACGCTTTGGATATCAATGAAGCAGCTGCCATTTCTAAGGCTTCCATGTTCCCCCAGACCAACGAGATTCGTGGTGAACTCGCATTCCTAAGAACAACACTGGAGTTAAAAGATGCGATGAAATTCTCCCCTATGACGTCTTGTGACGTAAACGGGCGCATCTTTATCTTTCTCCGCTTTTGAGACAGTTCTCTAAGACAATAGGAAGAATTTCACCGTCAATAACCTGGGTACATATATGGTAGTTTACTGTAACAAAGGGTAATACCTGTTTTAGTTTCATATTTTCTTTTTTAAATTTTTCCAAGATTTAATTATTTTGTTTTATAAACATAGTTAAGTACCTTTCTATAGCCAGTGAAATTCTTCCTGATGTACTTTAGAAGTTGGAACTATTTAGCAGAGAAACTTAAAAATGTCCTTTAAATATTTGTTTTATGTTCTTATTTATTTTTTTATTTTTTAAACATTGCATTATTCCTAAATGTATTTTATTTAAATAAATTTCATTCACTTTTTTTTTAATTATTAATATTTGTTTTTATTAAATTTTAAACATCCATTTATTATTAACTAAGAATTTTAAGACGGGTTATCTATAGGTCACCACCCTTTTCTAGCCAGGATAGGGCTGATGCCTTTTCTTTTTCCTAAACAAAAGCCACCACCCCTAGTGGGATAGAACCCAAAATGCTTTGGCACGTAGTGTTAAGTGCTCACGCCTTAACGCTTACGGCCACCGGGCCTCCAAATAAATATTTTGTTGAATTTTTTAAATAAATATTTTGTTAAATGTTTCAACTGAATCCCGTTATTCTAAGTACCCAAACCAAAAGCGGTATTCAAAAACTATTTTTCCAATTTTCTCGACAACGGTTAAAGCTATCGCCTTGAAAATGGTTTCATTCGTTTTTCTAGCCCAAGAAGCCTATAAAACGAGTACTTACAAGCTTATGAACTCAAAAACGTAAGCGTTACGATTTTTTCTGCGCGAATTTCGCCCCAAACGCCATCTTCCAGTGGGCGGATTTTGCTGGTTAACGAACTTGACCTTTCAAATTGGACGACAGATTTTTGTACCAAATTTCATCAAAATCGGACCATTCGTCTTCTATTTAGAGAGCGAACAGACAAATATATATATATATATAAATAAATATATACATATATATATATATATACAAATTTGAACCACCGTTATTTTCGGTTTCTAGGGGTTCTGAAACGCAAAATTTTCTAGTCGGCACATCCGGATTGTTTCATTGTATCAACCTTATAAGCGGGGTTCCTCCCTATGGGGGAGGGAGGAACCGCGCTAAAATTGTTATCCTAGTGAGATAATGAAATTAAACGAGCAGAGAAAAAGGTATCATATGGAAGGAATACGCACATGGTTGATAGCAGCAAAGATAATTCTAAATTTGACTCACAGGTTTTTAAATTTTCAGATGAATTCTTTTTGGAGGATAAGAAAAATGTTTTAAAGAGGAAAAGGGATGACGATGAACAAATAGCACGGAAATGCATAAAATTAGAAAATATATCTACTACTGAAAGTCCAAATTTGAATTGTGGCAATAGTTTAAAAAGAAAAAGAGAATCAAGTGGTGGATCGGAGGGAAAAAACTAATTACATAAAAAGAACTAAAATAAAGCAAGCAAAAATTGATGATTTTTTCAGCAAGGGAATTCGAACGGAGAAGGACAAAGATGTATTGAGAGAAAGCACAACGCCATATAATAATCATATTTATGAACAATTAGGCAGAAAAATATGTAAGTTTTTGAAAAGATCAGAATACAGAACCATGTCGTTATTTTGGCTTCAATTATAACCCAATAATTTCCAACAAAATAAGACATATATGTAAAGATATAGGCAGGATATCTTGGCAATATGACAACAGAATAAAAAATAGCTTTAGTCATATTAAAGATAAATTAAAATTAAAAGAAACTAAATACAATATCTACAAAATTAACTGCATTAGTTGCAATAAATCATATATAGGGGAATCGGAACAGTTACTTAGAAAACGAATTAAACAGCATGCGCAAAGTATTGATAAAGGAGAGAATAAAACAGCGTTGGCTTATCATGCTATAAAATATAAACATAGTTTTGATTTTGAAAATATTAGCACATTAGGTAAAGAAAGAAATGAAAAGAAGAATAAAGGAAAATATCCATATTATAAAAAATAGGAAAAAAGTAGTAAATAAAAAAACGGAAATACTACGTTTAAATACTATTTTTATTAACTTATTTGACAAAAAGTAAAATTATGTTTTTATTTTGAAGGTGGGAAGATGGTTTTAATTGTTAGGACTATATTTCTTCTGGAAATTCATTTTTAAACATTTTTAAAGGTATGACATATCGATTATCGATCAGCTGTTTATTTTTCGCCATATTGAATTCTTTCAGACCATGATCATTCTAGACGTGGCCGTACTTGTGGAAGGTTATCTTCCTCAGGTGTAGGCTGTAAGTTTTATTATTTTTGTAATTTTCCCCCTGAAGAGGCACCAATAAAGGTGTGAAACGTGTAGGGATGAAATAAAGTTGGTGATACTGAGTGTTGAAGATTTTATTTGTTCACCTTCCGCCGTCCACGAAGATAAGAATATTGAGAAAAGGGTCAGTTGAAGAATAATAATATTTATAGAGTAAAAGTTTATTTATTAAAAAGGTTAATTACCACCTACCATACCCTCCCTAATACCATCATCAATATCTTTCCTAATACTTGCTGTAGCCCGAAACAAAAAAACCAGAAGGGGCGTGGCGGCAGGGGAGATAGGCCTTCCTTCTTCTTGGCTCTTTTCTTTGAGGTACACCTATAATGATATTTTCCTAATAATGTACGTAGTATTCGTTAAATTATAACGGCTTTTGGCGGCTTGGAAAAAAATAATATTTCTTAAAAATCCTACATAATTTACTAGATTTTACCTTCTCATTTCAAAATAATTTCAGTTTTTTATTCCAGACTAGAGGTTCCCCGGCGTGCCATGCTACACTTACTTTCTGTATTTATCGGAAACAAAAATAAATTAGAAACCAAATAAGTAATATGAAAATCTAATAACGCAAATTTGTAGCTGTTCGGGTTCACAGTTTCGAACCCGTGACCTCCGAATTGTGAGTCCTATACGATTTTAAACCAGCCTATGTACTCCCCGGATCAGGACCTACATGTGGTCCATGTTTGGTCAAAATTGGTCCAGCGTTGTGGATTTGTATAAGGAACAAACAGATACCTTGTTATATATATATATATATATATATATATATATATATATATATATAGAGAGAGAGAGAGAGAGAGAGAGAAAGAGAGAGAGAGAGATTAAAAATTGCCGCCTGCAGACTATTGCCCCTGAAAAAAGAAGGTTTTCGTACATCGACCCATCGCCGCTATTTTATTTTCGAAGAATTAAGACTTTTTCTTTTTTTGTTACTTTAACAACCCATATAAAACTTGAATAAATAATTGAAATATACTTATTTATTTGTTATTGATGAATCAGAAAAAATAACTTCGATTTTGATACCCCACCCTTAATGTGTTTCCATGTCCATGTCCAAGATCTTGAGAAAGTTCTCACCTCATAGAGTGCTTATGGAGGTTAATATAAATCCAAACATTAACTCTCCTTACGTAAGCAGCTCTTACACAACTGTGTAAAACTCAAGAGAAAGAGTTACACTCCGTAAAACAATTTGAGATAATTTCATGCTCACTGGGTTCCGTCCTTCGGTACGTTTATAATGGCGAATGTAAAAATTTCTCCAATGTATTCGTATAATGTAAATAAGTAACTTGTTAACGGCTTAGATAATTCATGGGAGAGAATTATTCTATGACTTCATCTCTATGTAAGGGAAATTATAGGACTTAATCTTCACCAGTTGTGGTAAGAATTTTATCCGTCTAGGTAAAAACGCCTGTTTTCTTACATATTTTTTTTGTTACTGAACTTTGCAGCTTTTGCAATAAGAGCTCTACACGAAATAGTTGTAACATTTTTATTTTAAGTTAGATAGATTATATAGCTTCAAATATGATAAATTTACACATTGATGATGATTTCATTTTTTTTTTTTTTGAATATTTAATAAAGCGTTTATTAACATCTGCACAAATAATATAGTACATTGGTTAATTGTGATAAATAAAGACATTTTTATGATTTCACATAATGAGATTACTGTAAAAATAGTACATACTTAAATTGAATTACAAAAAAAAAATAAAAAAAAAATTAATAAATAAATAAAAAATCATAGCTAAAAGGAAAATAAAATAAAAAGTAATAATAATAAAAATAATAAATAAAATATAATTGATGAAATAGAAGTTTGGACGGAGCCAATCATAATTGACACTTCCTAGTCAACCGCTTTAATTACAAAGTTGATCACGAGGCCAAGATCTCTTTTCGGGGGTTTTCGGGGTGGGATTGAGAGGTGAGGGATTGAGCTCTGGGATTGGGATGGGCAGATAGTTTGGAGTGAAAGGTTAGGAATCGGGATTTAGCCAGTTCATGGATGAAGGGGATATTGGTGGATGATTTATATACCGTAGAGTCCCGCTTTGGTCCCCCCGAAATTTGGTACAAAAATCTTTCGTCTAATTTGAATGGGCAAGTTCGTTAACCAGCAGAATCCGCCCTCTGGAAAATGGTTTTTGGAGCGAAATTCGCGCGAAAAAAAAATCGTTACGCTTATGTTTTCGAGTTTATATGCTTGCAGGTACTTGTTTTATAGGTTTCTTAACGTAGAAAAACGAATGAAACCACTTTTAAAGCGTTATATGTACCAGTTTTTGAGGAACATTGAAACACCTGCTTTTCCAAAGTAATTTGCAGTTTTGGTACTCAGAAACGAATAATTCAATTTAAACTTATTCCAGATTTTTAATATTCATCTAATCTAAGGTAGATAAATTTTGGTTCCGTTTGGAGTTAAGGAAGAACTAGAAATGAAATATTTCATTAACAGGCAGGAAATGTTTTGGGATTTTCGTATATTTTCTAAAATATCTCGAAAACGGTTGCGAAATTGTGGTAAGTGACCATTCGAAAGCTTACTAAATTCTCTACAAAAAAGGTTCAGATGTACTATTTGATGGGGCGATGTCAATCGGAGAAATATTACTTCAAACTTCAAAATTGTTAGTTTTGTTTTTCAACAGGGTTTTGGCGCCTTAAATCTTCTTTCTCTTTGAGATTTAATATTTTTCACGAAAGATCAAAACCTACCAATAACAGCTTCTACTCCTTTGCTAATGACACTAGGGTTATGAACCGCGCTAAGATGACGTAGTTCCTGCGAGTCGGACTTTTAGTTAGACAGCGAAACTGAAAAAAATTCAAGTTTCTTAAATGTACAATAAACTTACGACATAAATTGAAAACAACAATTTTTTTTACTTATCCCAGTCAAGAAATATTGTAAAGTTTATTTTTCTCTAGTACTGTCGGATTAGGTGGATTTTCGGATTAACGAGACTACTAAATTTACAATCTTATTTAGACGATTTAGATAGTTATGGTGTTAAGAAATAAGAAACAAGGGGAATAAGTGATGCAAGGGAAATAAGTAAATAAAAATAAACCAAAATGCTAAGGTAGTTAGAGGCAATGGGATCACTTTCAGCTGTCAGTAGTATATATATCAGATTTATAACTAGTCTCAAAATTATTAGTTGTGAATGTTATTCAATTATGATTAGTTATAAACATTTTAATGTTTTTTTTTTTTTAATATATATATTGGCTCACGTCTCTGAGTGAGCTAGTCAAGCATGGGCGAATATAGAAAATAATTTCCGAGGGGGCTGGGAAAATTTCGGGGAGGGGGGAGCTGAGACCATTTCCTGTGTATGGAATACTAACAATTTAGATCTTGGAAGAGTTTTAGCCAACTAAAACGCTATTACACCCAAAATAGAATATTTTTTATGCACTAAATGATCTAATTTAGTTTATTTTTAAGGGTTTTATGACATTTTTACCGATCAAATCAAAATTTCGGGGGGGGGGGGGGGGGCTGCAGCCCTCTCAGCCCCCCTTATATACGCCCATGCAGTCAAGTTATCTGGCATGTCAATGTTTTGTCTGCGCCTGTATTCAGTAAGTAAGTGTTTGTATTTCAGCATTGGCAAATAGTCGTAGTTTCGTAACAACTTGTGAATGAGTAATGCCTGAATGATCTTTTCTTAGGTGACAAAGAACAATTTCTTCCTTTCTTTTGCCTCTCTTGCTTGAAGGCCATTCCTTAATTTTGCTTTTGATTTTATTTATAATAGTAGCATAATAACAATGTATTTTTATGTAAGCGAATTTCAAATTTGTGACTTTGTTGTGATTTTTTTGTTATGTATACAGATATTTTATTTTTCTGTTGTGTGTATTAACAAATATGATTTGAATATTACTATGCAAGGAAACGTTTATAGAACCATGATTCTTCAACCATAAAACATACTATAAAAAAAGATTTTGTTGTTTTTTTCTTTATTTTTTAGAATTATGTTTCGTAAATCTAGTTGAATTCCGTTATAAGCGGACTTGTTAACGGAATTTAATCTGGTTTAAAGCAGAGCGAATTGAAATCCACTGTGAAGATCCTGAAACCTCAGCAAATACTACAGCCATAACAAAACATCAATGATCTAATTATTTCTTTTTAAGAAAATAATCTAGATGGTGCGATTCCTTGATGGCCATCAATAACATTTTATTAAATGCAATAATGATCCAACAAATTATTATAACTAACATTTTCACTTTTTTTTATCTAATAATCAAATCGTGAGAACGAAACAAACTTGAACAAATAAAAAACTCTCCTGTAACTGATTTTTTCCATCTGTACTTATCCCCGTATCCTTAGGCAAAGGTTCTGGTAGGTTCTCATGCCAAATTTTGGGCAATTTTTAGCATAATATTACATTCTGATTCTTAAACACATACTTACTAAAAACACATACCCATATATATATATATCTCTATATATATATATATATGCATATATATATATATATATATATATATATATATATATATATGCATATATATATATATATATATATATATATATATATATAGATATATATAAATTTTAACGGGGGTCATTTTCGGTGTCTACCAGGTAGGATCGATAAAGATTTGAAGAAATTTTTCAAAAATTCCGCCATGAGTCCAACCTCAATTGCTACTTTGCTTCGGAGGAAAGTGCTAAAATGAAGATACTTAATTCATAAATACTAAGAATTAGACAATGAAGAACTCCAAGGCTAATAAAGAATCTTAATATCGTGCAAAATCTACACAAATCTTCAAGGGTACGTTTTAAATAACGAAGCTGTAAAATGAATTTTATTACTTTGAGAAATTTGTAGTCTCTCAATGGAACAAAGTATGTTTTACGACTTGTTCAGTTTTATTGTTGATTACGAACACCTGCGAACATTTCATGATGCTGCCTTTATGTGCATAAAATGCTGTGGGAGTGGCATAATGACTAGTTTAGACAATACACGTTGCTTCATTGAAATCTACCTACAAAGTATAAGAATTACGTCGACAAATTATTTATTCTTATTAGAATGCCATCCTTCATCATTGTATGGGCTCCTGCGGAACGGAATTTGTGGGTGTGTAACTGTATATATCTATCAATATATGGTGATAAATAATATTTATGTGATGTGTAAATGTATTTGATCCATACTTAAATTGCCGGCTCAGGGAATACATTGATGAATGATCGCGTAAATTTAATCATA
This sequence comes from Gonocerus acuteangulatus, assembly GCA_946811695.1. Lineage (NCBI taxonomy): Eukaryota > Metazoa > Arthropoda > Insecta > Hemiptera > Coreidae > Gonocerus > Gonocerus acuteangulatus. Next base: position 47,643,453 of record OX328130.1, on the reverse strand, counting down.
CGTAAGGCCTCTCGTCCACTGGAACAGAAAAGCTGCGAACTGCGAAGCAACGAATTCGGGCGAACGCCGATCGTCTGAATTCGTGCGAATGCCTCTCGTCCATTGCCTCAGGATTCGTCCGAATTCGGTTCCGAGTTCGGTGAATTTTCCCGTTAAATGGAATATTTAATGAGAAAATATTTGATAATATTTCCACAAATTTTGTGCAATGATCTTCAAATCGACGATGACCACCACTTTTCCTATTTTCGAATAAGAAAGGATACATTTTGATACATTCTTGACAACATTTATTCTAAAATATTTTGTTTCCCGTTGGTCCCACAGACATTTCCTGTCAATACCAAAATTAACTTCTCACAGTCCATTTTTAACCATGACATTTCGCACTCGTTCGCAATTATAAACCCCAGCAGAATTAGATCGGTTCGCACTTCGGACCAGTTCGGACGAAAACGGACGAACGATACGGGCCCAGTGGACGCGGTCCATGATGGAACCACGTGTTTGGATTGTTCGTGCATTTTCGTCCGAATTCGGACGAATTCATTTCGCAGCTTTTCGGTTCCAGTGGTCGAGAGGCCTAAGAGAAGCATATGATGATACCATTTTGCATATGCGTACAGAAATCAGAAAAAATCAAACATACAAGTAAACTATCCCAGGTGTACCGAACCGATTTTTTCTTATGGTACGTTGAAGCACATAAAAAATAGTAGACTCGTATTTTCAAGATCTAATTCGTCGATTTAAGGGGTGAAAATCACCAACAAAACACTTTTTTCACATGTCTAAAAGTTTTAAAATTTGTTGAATGAAATCAACGGCAACTTGCCGAAAGAAGCTTCTATGGGCATAACCTTTATGCTAAAGTGTCCCAACCCCTATTTTTTTCGGGGTGAAAGTGTAATTTTTTTCGCTTTACATTATCATGTAGAATTTTTTTTAAAAACTAAGTTGAGATGTCTCAGGATTTTTGGGAAAAAAATGTTCATGACAATGGAAATCTTTCTCAAATATATAAATGCTCTGTAAAAAAAAAAAAAAAAAAAAAAATACTTAAATATGTTTTGAAAATATTACAGAAACAACACCCGATATTTTTCAGTGACTTTTTATGAGAGACAATGTGTCATTGATTTCAGCCAAAAAAACTTCTAAAACATTTCGAGATGTAAAAGAAACTATATTTATTTATTTATTAATGTTTACGCAACTTTGGCAAAAAACATTTTGAGATTAATGATCAAAAATCCACAGAAAAGAAACTATTTTGGTGGTAAAGTCCTAAGGTGGTTTTCTCCCCATTAAATCGACGAATTAGCACCTGAAAAAAAATACTCTTTTTAATATTTTTAAAGTATTACAACATATTACAAAATAAAATACCCACAAAAACATGAATGAGGTACACTCGTGGTAGTTTCCTAGCTGTAATGCTACTACTTTCTTGTTTTGTCCGTAGAATTGACATGTCAACAACTAGAAAAGCAGAATGCGTGAAAACCGTTTAATGCATTTTTTTATTGTTAGATTTTTCTTTTTTAGTTGTTCTGTCATGGTGTTACAGGAGGCCTTTCACTATTTCTCAATTCAATATCCCCATGGGCTGTCCTCTTCGGCCTTCACGCCTATACTGTTCTCGTGAGATATTCGTGAAACCGCAGAAAACATATCATTCCAGTCGTTTATTTGTCGAAAGTCCTTCGTGTGTTAGAATTTTTTTTTTTTTTTTTTTTTTTTTTTTGTGGTTCGAAATTCTTCTTGAAGCTTACCACAGGCCCTTGAACTTTTATTCGTAACCGTAAAAAATTAAATTATTTAATAATGATGTGACATAATAAAAATGTTGTAACAAGATTTGTTTTAGTGTTTTCTGCTCACATGCCAGTTCAAACTAAATTGCGTAAAACATTAGCAATTCCGTTTCATGAAAATAAATTTTACTGCTCTAAATATTACATATAAATTCCTGGTGTAAAAAGGTTCAAATTGACATACACCATTGCAAAATTGATCTACCTACAGAAGGATAACTCCGGACACAAATACTAATGTCCACAATGGTCGAAATTTTTGTTATATTGCAACAAAACTCAGCAAACGTTCTGCCGATCTAAAGAGAAAGATTTGTAACTATAAACTAAATAGGTCCACGAAAAATAGGGAATTACCCCAGACGCAATGTATTTATTTTCTAGAAATAATTTAAATAAACCAAATAAACCACAATGAATATTTATTTATTTATGTGGATTTAGAGCTAGCAACTGGGCGATAAGCTCTATAACCACAATGAATAATAAATTATGACAATAATTTAATAAAATTCAACAGCTGATTTAACCAATTAACAAATTCAAAAGAAATAAGAAAAATATTCCACCACCAAATATAATTACATTTTCATTTGATGGCGTTAATGACCCTAAGGTTGATACGCCATAAAAAAAAAAAAAAATCAAAAACAAAAACAAAAAAAAAGGTTCATAAGAAGCTGGGGTTTAGTAAATTTTTTGGTCTAAGATAAAAATGGTTTTTGTTTGTTTTGTATTTAATAAAACCTCTAACATTTAAATATAATTGAGCATTAATTAATCAAGCATTAATTAGTCTTAAAATCAACAAGCTTTAAATTGACAAATATTATATGTATTAATCATCTATCTTAGTTCTAATTATTTTGTCTACGTTTTTTTTATTCTTCTAAATATTTTGTTTATTTATTTTGTTTTCGGACTTGAACTGATTTTGAATGCCATAAAACTACGCCACCTACTACCATCGCCAAAGTTGAGGGACTCAAACAAATAAATATTTTCTTTTGGCCAATGCAATATGCTGTAGCGGAGCTTGTTTTAAATTATATTTTTCCGCGGGAGAAAAGCCCGCTGCACTAAAGTTTTAATGGAGCTTTCCTGCGGGAATAATTTTTACCGTTAGTTAAGGAGTTAGTATCCAGATAGTGAGCAGATAACCGGAGGATTCGGCATCTCAGCAGTTCAAGACAAGGGTCGTTCTCCTAGCATTCTATGTCCTGCTACCTGCTCCGAGAGAACCACCAAAACCGGCCCAACATCTCGGTACACTAGGATTTATTCGCAAGTACTGAACATTTTACTAGATTTAAGGCAGCTTGCGATAACCCTAAGTTACCTACTCGTTACAAGCAGTACCAGCGAGATCCAAGCTCCCGGCTACCAACTCTCCGCATGGAGATCTACACATCATCTCCAGTGACGTCTTACCGTACCATGAACTCTTATTCTAATTTATGAACACTTATTTATTTATTATCAATTACTTATTTAAATTATTGACAGTCGTAATTTTATTTATTTATTGAAGTAAGTTTTATTATTTTATTTATTCAAGAGGAATATATTTATTATTTTATGAACACGGCTATTATTTATTTATTGTTTGTTGGGACCTTCTGACCAATATACAGACAATTAATTAACCCCAACAATGCTATTGAAATGACACCGCGTTAGTGCGTGTTGTTGACAAAGAGGCCCTCAGTCGTTTATGTTACATCTCCTGTTTCACAGCCCTCGGGTAGATATTGTGCAGAATATAAAGAAATTGTAATCGTAGTTAATAATAAATGGACGTTAAAATTAAATAATAAAGAAATTGTACTAGAAATAGAAAAGATAGCTAGAATAGATACACTATCCAAACAAGGATAGGACAACTCCTGGTCTTTCTATTGAAGGAGTAGTACGGCCATATGGTTTGTAACTCACTTAGCAATGCTGCAGACCTGTTGCACAAACCGGACAGATTGTGGACATGCGAACCGGAACACCCCTTTACAAAATGAGGTTATTGCTTTTTGACACTTTATACCTGCTCGAACGTAAGACTAGGAACCAGAAAATGAGAAATTATGATCAGGTTCCTCAGGTGCCTACCTACTCGGTTACCTACAAAAACGTTTTAGATTTCACAGATTTCCGGGAGTGAGTAGTAGGTTTGACTCCCAGATCAATATGAAATTGTACAATGTATAATAACCTGAGAAGAGAAAGCCTTTCCAATTCGTCGCGGCATGGATAAGGAATGGAATATCAATTATCTTCTTGGTTGTATTACTCGAGAAGATTGTGCATCCTACTGTAAAAAAATGAAAATGGAAAAATATTATTCTACCGCTGATTGTTTTAATATGTAGGGATTAATTGTGCCTCACTTTTTCCTGTTTTCCAATGCTGTTCTACTTAGAAATTAACGAGCTAAAGTCAAGTTTATCAATATAATTTTTCCTTCTAGAAGCACTTTTGTTAGAATGAATATAGAACATATTATATATATATATATATATATATATATATATATATATATATATATATATATATATATATATATGTATACACATATACATATACATACATATACACACACATATACATTTATATATAATTTTAGCGCCATTTCTCTCACCCTCCATAGAGAGAAAACCCGCTTATAACGTTTTGATGGTGATATCTGTAACAGTTTTCGCTTTAAAAGTCTATAAACATTAAAAAACAAAATAATTAATTTCGAACTTTCAATAAATAAAATTAAATAAGTCCAAATTGTTAATGTAAGAATGAAAATTCTTCAAAAACTTTCTGTTTCAATATTCGTGAAGCCAGGCTGGAAAGGAGAGAGTGGCGCACACCATAGGTACTTTCCTTGAACGTGGAAAGCCGGATTCGCAATGCTCGATCCCTCACATTCAAGTAAAGAAGTATATTGAACTGTCAAAACTCTATTGGGGCAGATGTCATATCTATTTTAACAAAACTCTTTTCTGTACTGGCTTGGAACCATGAAAGGATATTTGAAAAATTTCTTTAAATATGGTGGGAAGGAAGGAATATTCATTCTTACAAGAAGGATATGGCAAAACACGAGGTATCCCTCTGACAAAACTCGACTTAACCAAATTACTAGGGAATTAAAAACTGAACTCAGAAAACACAGAAACGACCAATTTGAATCTTACACAAAAGAACTTACAACATCTGACAAAACACTTTGGCAAGCTACGAAAAAAATCCTCTCCTATTAATCTTCCCGTCATCCCCTTCGTCGGGAAGATGGTTCCTGGGCCAAACTGACGAAGAAATATCGCATACCTTTGGCCTACACCTCACCCAAGTCTTTACTCCTCACCAAGATATCAATGATCCTGACCATACACTTCTTGTCTCTAGTCAACTGGACACTCCTCTTCAACTATCACTCCCACCAAAAGCCTTTAATCCTAAAGAAATCCTGTATGCTATCCAACATCTTCCTCCCAAAAAAGCCCCTGCATATGACCTCATCACTTCCCAAATTCTTAATAAACTCCCGAAAAAAACCATCCTCTTCCTAACTTACATATATAATGCCGTATTAAGAAAGACATATTTCCCCATCCTGTGGAAATTTTCAGTTATCCGGATGATCCCAAAGCCTGGTAAGCCTATTCATCAACCTTCGTCCTATCATCCTATATCACTCCTTCCAATAATGGGTAAAATCCTCGAAAAACTCCTTCTCAAACGCCTTTATCCACTCCTGGATTCCATTATCCCATCGTCTCAGTTTGGGTTTCGCCACTCCCACTCCACTATTCACAAATGCCACCGTATCGTCGACAGCATATCCTCATCCTTCGAGAATAAGCAGTATTGCGCTGGGGCTTTCCTTGACGTAGCTCAGGCTTTCGATTGAGTGTGGCACCAGGGCTTGCTATTTAAACTCAAAGAAACCCTACCTTCAACTTATTACCTTATAATAAAATCCTACCTCTCCGACCGTTTTTTCCAGACATCCTATGGCGCCTCCTTATCTCTACTCTTCCCCCAACTTGCAGGTGTCCCACAGGGTGGAATTCTCAGTCACGTATTGTTCCTGGTTTATACGGCTGATATCCCATCCCATCCCCAATTTTCCATCCACGTGTATGCTGATGACACTGCTATCCTTACAGTGAACCAAAATCCTATTCTTGCTTCTAATTCCCTCCAAGAACACCTGTGTCTACTTCAACCATGGCTAAATAAATGGAGAATCAAAGTAATGCAGAAAAATCTAGCCACGCAACATTCACACTTCGTAAACCAAGCTGCCCACCAATAACCCTTCAAAACATTATAATTCCGCAGAAATCTCAAGTAAAATACTTAGGACTGATACTAGACAAACGCTTAACTTGGAAGCCACACATAACACAGAAAAGACAGGAACTAAACAGACTTTTATCACGCTTATTGGACAAACGCTCGAAACTATCATTGACTAAAAAACGACTTATATACAATACCGTACTCCAACCAATATGGACTTATGGACTAGAACTCTGGGGTTCCACTAAACGTTCCAATTCCTACAGAATACAAACAATGCAATCCAAAATCCTTCGAAGAATATCCAATGCTCCTTACTATGTCTCGAACCTAACCCTCCATAATAACTTCAATATCCCCTTTATACAAACCCTTGCCAAATCAGTCAGAAGTTCCATTCCAATCTCCCCGGCCATCCAAATCCTTTGATGAATTCTCTATCCTCGTTCCAAAATCCTTATAGAAGGCTGAAGCGGAGGTGGCCTAGAGACAATTTGCTCTAACATCTGCAGTGCACGAAATGTGTTATATTTTCATTTAAAATTCTTTACAGTTGTTTCAATGTTTTTTTTTCTTCTTTAATGTATTACTATTGTGGGTTTTGTAATTGTTCATCTTCCCACATCATGCCTCACAAAATCATAGTAACAGAACCAGCAATATTACTGGAAATATGTAAAGTCATATTGTTGCAATAATCAATAGTAATAATAGAAAAAAAAAATAATAAAAAAAAATATGGTGGGAGTCACATTTAAATACACATTCTGGGAATTCTGGTGATCTTAGAGAAAAATACCAAATGCAAACGCTGTAGCGTTTGTCCTCCGCATTTAGAACGTACTCATCGTTTGAAGATTCATCCTTGCGCGTACTCCATGTGCGCCGTCAAATGTTGAAGTTCTCTAAGGAATAGGATTAAGATCAGGTTATTAGGGCAATCAATTTCTTGATTCTTACGCCGTTTCTATAGAGGTTTCACATTCAAGTTAATAATACAGAAATGAATTCTAGATATGTTTGACTAGTTTCTATTTTTTTTTTTTTTTTTTTTTTTTTTTCAAAAACTTCATGCTTTGGTTAGACAAGATATTAGCGTAGAGCGAGCATATAAAGTATTTAATTCACAAGTATTTAAATAATAAATGAAAGAAGATATTGCATAGTAAACATGCTTATATATGCTCACGCACACAGAAACACTGCCAGAGAAACATACTCAAACACTCTCGCATACATAAATATTAATAAATTAATAACAATAACAAATAAAATATATACAATTTTTTAAAATAAAGTAACAGAAATAATATTATATAATAACAGTGTGTCTTCGTTCATGGGTTGGATTCCGCCTCCCTCGCCGTCCCTTGGCCAACCCAGTCTTTAAATAATTTATTAGATTATTATATATAGGTAACATTAAAATACAGTGAAACGATTTGTAGAACCTTCCAGGTTATCTTGACTGAAATGATTCTTTTCCAGTCTTGGCAAAAAAAAACCTAATAGCTAAACAAGAAGATAGAAATTCATTTGACCTTCCTTCCCCTCTGTATAGCTGATAGACCTCCCCCCCGTAATACTGATAATTTGGCACAATGAGGATGCACCCCATTGTCACATTTCCGCGCCAGTTCAATGAGAGTTTCACCTCCTCCCAATCCTTGCTCGGAGGCATTAAAACTAAACTAATAATGTTCCTGTCAATTGGCAAAAGTATGAGGAACTGCGTGTTCTTAGCGCGTTTCATTTGGTAAACTTGGCATAGAAACAGTTAATTGTACTTTGCTTTGATGTTTAGTGAATAATTCAAAAACTCATTCCAAAGATATTTGGATGAAAAGCGAAATTTCATTAACTTTTTTAGCGTAGTTTCTGCCAGATGAAACATTATCAAGTGACATTTGTATTGATAAAACTGTACGGAAGCACTTGATGAACACGGATGAATGAAAATTGATAATACAATCTATATATATAAAAATCACGTGTCTGTCTGTTTTTCTGTTTGTTTGTTCCTTATACAAATCTACACCGTTTGACCGATTTTTACCAAACTTGGAATAATGGTAGGTCTTGATACGAGAAATCTCCTAGGCTAGGTCAAAAAAATCTACCAGCTGTCTGTCTGTATGTTTGTCCCTTATACAAATCCACACCGTTCGTCCGATTTCGACTAAACTCGGTACACATGTAGATCTTAATCTGGGGAGTGTCGTAGGCTAAGTCAAAAACGTCTACCAGCTGTCTGTCTGTATGTTTGTCCCTTATACAAATCCACACCGTTCGTCCGATTTTGACTAAACTCGGTACACATGTAGATCTTAATCTGGGGAGTGTCGTAGGCTAAGTCAAAAACGTCATATAGCTGTCTGTCTGTATGTTTGTCCCTTATACAAATCCACACCGTTCGTCCGATTTTGACTAAACTCGGTACACAGGTAGATCTTAATCTGGGGAGTGCCGTAGGCTAGGTCAAAAAAATCTACCAGCTGTCTGTCTGTATGTTTGCCCCTTATACAAATCCACACCGTTAGACCAATTTTTACGAAACTTGGTATACATGTATGTCTTGATACGGGGGGGGTGTTATAGGTTAGGTCAAAGTCGTCTAGGACTCACAGTTGGGAGGCCAAGGGTTCATAACAGTTACAGATTCGTGTTATTAGATTTTAATAATACTTATTTGGTGTCTAATTTATTTAGGCTTTTCTATACGCAGAAAGTAGGCGTATTATATAGAGTACTAATGACGACTCAAAAGGACTTCTAAAGGTTCTTTTCGGGGGCTCAAGAAAGCAAGCAATTGATATGGTTTCCGCCCCAAACCACAAGACTGACATTTAGTTTTCCATTCATATTTAACGGGTTAGTTTCCGGTGGAATGCCTTAAAAGGCTCTGTAACCGATATTGAAGAAGATAATGCTAAACATTTTAGTAAGTTTAAATCATATTTGAATTCGTAAAAACGTAGTCTACTATTGCATTGAAAAATATGTTTATTTATTAAAGCACTTTGTAATATACAGGATTTATTCGTATTTAGTAGATATTTATTAGAAACATTGCCCCGTCAGGCTGACGATGTCACCCGGTAGCTGCTGACTGGGTATTTAAATGCAGTTCCTGCTGATTGGTTATTCAAATTCAGTGCCTGCTGAGTGGGGATTTAAATGCAGTGCCTGCTGACTGGGGATTTAAATACAGTGTCTACTGACAGGGGATTTAAATGCAGTGGCTGGGGATTAGGGATTTAAATGCAGTGCCTTTTTACTGAGGATTTAAATGCAGTGTCTGCTGATTGGGGATTTATATGCAGTGCATGTTGACTTGGTATTTAAATGCATCGGCTTGTGACTGGGGATTTAAATGCAGTGGCTGGGGATTAGGGATTTAAATGCAGTGCATGCTTACTGAGGATTTAAATGCAGTGGCTGGTTACTGGGGATCTAAATGCAGTGCATGTTTGCTGAGGATTTAAATGCAGTGGCTGGTTACTGGGGATTTAAATGCAGTGGCTGGTGACTGGGGATTTAAATGAAGTGGCTGCCGCCTTTAAGATCCTAGCGTGTACCCTCGGGTGCCTTGTAAATTAGGCTTCTAATCTCTAATGAGTCAGATCATGATATGGAGACAATATTACGATTAGAGAGCTTAGCGCCATATTCGTTTGAAGACAGGAAATGATCCCAGTTAGTAACCTATCTAAATTTTCATTTTATTGAACCACTGTATAATACTCATGATAGTACACACAGTGACTTAATTTTCAAATGAGTAGAAATATTTCCTTGCGAGCCTTTATTTTAAGATAATTAATTAGGTAGTGAAAATTGGGAATAAATTTGCGATTGAATGTTAATCTAATGAATATTGGACAATTTATGACCATTCCATTTATTTTGCAAAACCAAAAATGTTTCTTAAACGACGAAGACCCGGTAGCCGTGAGGGTTAAGGCGTGAGCTCTTAACACTCCGTGCCAAAGGTTGTGGGTTCGATTCCCACTTGGGGCGGTGGCTTTTCTTTCGAAAAAAAAGAAAAGGCCATCACTCCTATCCTGGCTAGAAAAGGGTGGTAACCTATAGATAACCCGTCCTAAAATTCGTACTTAATAATAAATGGACGTTAAAATTTAAATAAATAAATAAACGACGAAGTTAATTAGTTAACTTAGTAGATTTTGACCTGTTAATATGATACAGAATAGCGTAAAGTAATTTTGAATTTTATGCAATTTATATCCGACAAATGTATTAATTTTTTATAATCAGCAAATACAATGAAAACTTTTAAATTGGTCATTTATTACATTTCGTTCCTTAAAAGATTCAGCAAAGCAAATTCAATAGTGAAGTCAGACATTTTAAGGTCAGAAATTGCACAATTTCGAGGCGTAGTTCATCAAATATGTAAAAGGATGAATACCTTTTCTCGCATAACCCATTGCCAGTATAAGAGCGATCTGAGATCTTACCTAAATCCTGACATTTGTGTTACGACCTGAAAGGTTTTTTTGAATAATTTCGACTTTGTACATTTCTCAGCGTTTTTAAAGACTTAAATCAAAATAGCAGCTTTAGAATAAGGTGATTGCAAGATGGCCAACTAAAAATTGGGTGCACGATAACTATAAAATACACAAAATAGGGTGATAATTTCGTATTTCAAACAGATCTTTTAATATTTACATTTATATCTCAGAAACCCTGTAGCGAGGCTGCGTTATTATCATGCTTAATAATTTAAATAAATATCATAATTTATATGTTTGTGTTAGTTTGAATAATGCGTTGGATGCCCCGTACACGTGTGTGCACTCTGAGCCTATGGTTATGGGTTGGATTTCTACTGGGGGTGGCTTTTTTTGGCTAGAAAAGAGTGGTAACCTAGATATAACTTGTCCACAAATTCTCTTTTATTATTGAAATACGTTATTTATTTATTTAAATTTTAACGTCCATTTATTATTAACTATGAATTTTAGGACGGGTTATCTATAGGTTACCACCCTTTTCTAGCCAGGATAGGGGTGATGCCTTTTCTTTTTTTCGAAAGAAAAGCCACCACCCCTAGTGGGAATCGAACCCACGACCTTTGGCACGGAGTCTCCATAAATACGTTAAAATTAAAATGAATAAAACGAGCAAATGTGAAAGAGAAACACTGTAATTTAAAGTGCAAGTTAAGCTTTCCAATCAAATTGGGTTGCTTCAAACACTACATACTGATCTACATACTTCAAACACTACTACATACTGAAAAAATACTCACCAATCGATTAAGCAGTACATTCGACCACTTAGAACCAACTACAAATATTCGTGGCTTTTGCGCTCGGAAACGTGGACATTTCTACGCTGCACTTCCGGTTTACGTTCTTCGGATCAACGCTATAAACGAGTTTCTTCCCAATGGAAGAATGAAGAAAAAGCGCTAAAAGAACCTAAGCCTTCTAAAGAAAACTACATGGGGTTCTTTACAATTAGAATAAAGACAAGCAATGTCTGGAAAACTTTGTATGAAGGGCCGAAGATAATTATAACGCCACAGCGCCGAATGATTCTAGAGGCCGTTGCTCCAAATGTCACGGCTGTGCTGTGGACACAGGTGGCCATTGCGTAATGTTTGACAAACCTCTATGCCATAGAGGTAGGGAACCTGTGGGAGTGGTGGCTACCCTGCTATATATAACCTGGACTAAATCAGCTGTTGATTAGGTAGGCCGTGCATATCGATAACAAATATAGACCAACACTTGATCTTACCTCATTATATATTTGCCTTGATCTACTTTTCAAGTGCCTTACTCTAATTTCAGACAAGTTCAATCATAACATAAGTAAATAATAACATGATTTGTTTATAATAATTCGAAAAGTATACTTTATATTTCTTTTGTTAATTAATTTGAACCAAGTTTAAAACATTACTTTTTAATGAGATGAAGATAGTTAGCCGACCGTTTCAGTACGGTATTTGGAAGCCTTATTCGCCACTAAATGCCTTGGTGAGGAAGGAAGATCACGAAAACTTTTAGGTGACACGTCACTTATCCATGATCACCTACCAACCCTTTTTTGTTCACTGTAAAATGTTTTAGTTTTTGTAACTATTTTGTTAAAATAAAACAGAAGTGCGGTGCGTTAAGTATGGCGGAAATCAAGCTGGACAGTGATTCATGAAAAGTCTGTCAAATTTCAAATAGTTTAACGATTTTGGTGGCAAACCGCCAGATTAAATGGAGATTTTCTACGAGCTGATATTTTAATTCCTTTAGCAGAAAAATTTGCTTTATAACTTGTTAGCACAAATAGCCAAATGTTTTGTTTGTACTTACAATCAAAACATTTGCTTAAGCAGAATGTTATGCGCTTCTATTCTTTAGTTTTAGCGCGGTTCCTCCCTCCCCCATAGGGAGGAACCCCGCTTATAAGGTTGATCTTATGACGCAATCCAGAAGTGCCGATTAGAAAATTTTGCGTTTCAGAACCCCTAGAGACCGAAAATGATGGTGGTTCAAATTTGTATATATATATATATATATATATATATATATATATATATATATATATATATATATTCTGTTTGCTCTCTAGGTAGAAGACGAAAGGTCCGATTTTGATGAAATTTGGTACAAAAATCCGTCGTCCAATTTTAAAGGTCAAGTTCGTTAACCAGCCACCACCGTCCACTGGAAGATGGCGTTTGGGGCGAAATTCGCGCAAAAAAAATCGTAACGCTTACGTTTTTGAGTTCATAATCTTGTAAGCACTCGTTTTATAGGCTTCGTAGGCTAGGAAAACGAATTAAACCATTTTCAAGGCGATAGCTTTAACCGTTTTCGAGAAAATTGGAAAAATAGTTTTTGAATACCGTTTTTGGTTTGGGTACTTAGAATCATGGGATTCAGTTGAAACATTTTCTGCATGTTCTACTTTCATTAAAACTAATATGCTGAAATTTGTGTTACGTTTGGAGTTAAGGAAGGGTTAGAATAAAATATTTTATTAACAGACATAAAAAGTTTTGGTAACTTTGTATACTTTCCTTAATATCTCGAAAAAGGTTGAGAATCTTGGTAATCGGAAGAATACCATTAGAAAGCTTACTAAATGCTCTACAAAAAAGGTTCTGATGAAAGTTTTGATTAGACGACGTCAATCGGAGAAATAAGTGCTTAAATCTTTAAAGTTATTGATTTCGCTTATTCGAACTGTTCTTTTTGTCTGTTATTCCTTGTTATTTTTTAACTGCTTATAGTTGGATAATGTATTTGATAATAAATCAGGTTAAGAAAAATAAGAAAAACAATTTAATCTTAGAGATATGGATTTCCAAGATATAGCTTTTCAAATGCCTAGCGGGTTCCTTCCTAGGGCGGGGACCCATCCAGGTAAGATCATAAATAAGACCTTTCTTGAAAGTAAAGATGGAGCTGTCAACTTGGGTACTCCTCTGCCTCCCGGCACTTTCATTGCTGACGAAGGCTACCAATGAGTAGCCAAAACGTCCTAAATGTAGATTTTTTAACAAAAATCGTATTGAGGTTTCTTTAGCCGAATCCCAACCATTCCATCTTTACTTATCACCTCGACGGCTAACTATCTAATCTTCATGCTTTCTAGAAATGTGGACCCAAAATAATAACAGCTTCTATTTTAATCATTTTAAATGAGTCTAGAGATAAGAACGGAACCGCGCTAAGGTGTTGCAGTTCCTGCGAGTCGGACTTTTTAGATATTAGATGAGGATGGCGTGCAGTTCTTGCATTTATGTTTTTTCGATTTCTAGAATTGGAGCTTGAATTGCTGCTTGCTTTGTCATATCGAGGTTTTGTAGAATAGGAGTGAAACTTGCCACAATTCAAGCCGGGAAAGTGCGTCTGGAAGTACGCACGTCTCCTGACGTACCGTTGGGCACTCGTCGAAGAAACGTGATAGGAACTTTAATCGGAATCACAACAACTTGGAAGAGAAACGTTAGACGCCTGTTGTCGTCGACCGCAAAGGTCGCTTTAAAGAAAGCATTTTTACAATTTAACAATTTTTATAGACAGCAGTCGTTTAAAATGTATTGTGAACCAATCAACATTTACGATATCTCTGCTTTTTCAGCAGGTTTCCCCCCTTTCTGTGGGCAAGGAACCCCGTTTATGAAATCCGGTAGTGCGGGCGAAAACGTAATCGTTTAATAAAACATACCTCATAAAAATACTGGTAAATACATTATGTATGTATCCATATGCATACATCTCTTATATATATGTATTTTCTCACTCTACCGTCTCTAAAAATGGTTCAATTTACATGAAAATGTTTTGATAAAAAATACTTCGTTTTAAAACAAAAAGCCACGTTTGTTAACAAACGGAATCTTCTTTCTTTTTTTTTTCTACGGCGCACCGACATCTGGGCAATTAGCGCCGACATCCATGGCACATCAGGGAATTTTTCTCAACAGCCCTTTAAATGAGAAAATTTTCTGCAGACGGGACTCGAACCCCCATCTCCCGCAGTTGAATCCAAGGCGTAAGCCATGGGAAGACCAAAACATTTGTTGAGTCTACAGTGTCCGTTAATCGACTTTCATGTAGATTTCTTTTCGATAATTAGACGTGAAAAATCGAATGAAACTCCTTTCAATTTGATATCTTTAACTTTTTCAGAAGAAAAGTCCGTCACGTAGGAGCTGCATGACTAAGCACTTTCATCAGAATTGGGTAGTGTCGAGTGCATTCCTGAATAATTTGCTTAAAATAACCTAGATAGACAAATAAAATAAAAACATAAATAGTTCTGCTCTTTTGAATTTATTATGAGCACCTGTTTCAATTATTACTTTTGTAATTAATTTCCTTCCAGAGTTTTGTGTATGTGTGGTACTACACTACGTAATAAGTACACAAAGCTTCACATTTTCGTCTATTGATCTTGATGAGTTTCGCGAACCTACGTTTGGCGGGAGAATTGAATTCAAACATAGTACAAAGTAACACCCCCCCCCCCTTCCAATAGACCGATTTAGTTCCTTTTCACAACACTTCTTTCTTATTAGATAGCCAGGACGTATACAGAGTTTCGTAACAATACAACAGAAATTACGACCGGTATAAGGAGATTAGTAATTCTGTCCGGAGTAAACCCCCGGAATATAATATAATATAAATTACGAATGGTATTGGCAAATAACTACTTTGGCTCCAGGGTAAACACTCCCTCCTAATGAACCAATTTAGTTTATTTTTACAACACATTTTTCTCTTCAGTTGACCACAACGAATACCGAGTTTCGTTGAAATATAACAAAAATTACGACTGTTATTGGCAAATAACTACTTTGGCTCCGGAGTAAACCCCCCCCCCCTCCAGATGAACCGATTTTGTTGGTTTACTCGTTTAATCGTTTGATGGGAGAATACTCTATACCAAGTTTCGTGGCGAAAAAACAAAAACTCTGGCCTGTATCGTGTTAACGGACACATATATAACTATATATATGCGTGAGTGGTTTCCATCATCATGAAAAAAAAAAATATATATATATATATATATATACAAATTTTAACTGGGGTCATTTTTGGTGCCTACTAGGTAAGATCGATAAAGATACGAAGAAATTTTTCAAAAATTCCGTCATGAGTGCAACCTCAATAGCTACTTTCCTTCGGAGGAAAGTGCTAAAAACTAAAAACAAATTTAAATAAATTTAAGTTTTGGGTACTAAGCAACGAAACAGGGCCTGCAATATTTTAACAATTACATTTATCCATTTTAAGATGTATAAAAGTTGGTTGTGTCTGGGAATGAGAAAAAAAATCGTTTATATTAACAGACATGACCCGTTTTCAGTTTGATAATTCGAATACCTAAAAAACTTTCCTACAATAAAGGGTCATCCGTACATTTCAAAAGGGCCACCAAGGATGATTGGAGAAACGGTGCAATTTCGGATGTGTTGATTTTGTACTAGAAATTCTCTAAAACTCCTTATTAGTTTGAGATCAGGGTTGCCTCTATCATTATTGATATTTTTCAATACATTATTCTTATCCTTCCACAGAGAAAGTCTCGAATTATATATCATTATATATAATTATTTGCCCTTGTCGCGGTCTCACTAATAAACAAATAAATAATGAAATAAATAAATAATGAATTATATATCGAATAAACATACACATTATGTATCTAAGATAATCTTATTAAGATTTAGAAAGAGTAAATATTGTTTCAATTAAAAATTGTTAATATGTTATCTAATCAAGTATCTCAGTAAGTAGTTTTCTTCAGTTGTTAATCGTATAATGTGCAATAAAAATCATTAGTCAATCCCTTTATTATTAATATCAAAAGTGATAAGGCAGTGTAATCAACACGTTGCTAGATTTAGATCCGCCTGTAAAATTCAACACTAGAATTGTCTTTGGTGATAGAACTGAACTTGTAAAATTGGTAGTCAATTTTTAAGTGTTCCGTTTTAAAATAAAGAAAAATTTAATCAATTTTACAACTTCATGTAATCATGGCTTCTTCCAATTTAGGATAGCTCTTCCAATTCAATTTGCTATTGATATGTATTACATGTGTTGATCAACATTTAAGGTTAGTCTAAAATTTTTTAATGGCTTATTTAGTGCAAATTTATAAATTTGTATGCATTTTGAAATTTTATCATATAAAAAAGCTATATTTATCTATACTGGAAAATAACAAATATCTCAACTAAAAGTGTTTAAACATGAGTTAAATATCTGCAGTCTTCTATGTTGGTCCACATAAAGAATATGAGTTCATTAGATTGCAGGGGGTCAGACATTGCTACGAAGAGAGGACAGACTATTTCCCGGACTAAATTTAGATCTTGGCGGGAGCGAAGGGCTGCTATTTCAGTGATGTCCGGGCTGTGGGACTGGTGGCGTCGCGTTCGAGAGCCTACTCCGGCCAAATCAGAACCGGAGTCTGAGACCGATCTCAGGGAGAACAAGGAAGAAGAGACGAGCGAAGAAGAGCTGAAAGGGAACGTTGTCGAAGAGGACGAGGAAGATGAAGAAGAGGCCAAGGATGATGAAAGTGATGGCGTTGAAGAAAATGATAAGGAATACGCAGAAATCGATGAGCTCATACGTGCCGCGGAAGAAGAGGAAAGACAGATTGAAAGTCGTGACGTTGGAGTGCCAGAGCATTCCAATTCCAAAGAAGAAAGCGTAGACTACGACGAAGTGCGTGAGATCAGCGAACCACTGAAAACAGCGACGGACTGCGAAGTGTCAAAACTCGAAGAAGAAGCAGACGAAAACACAACAAACGACCACGAGTGGTCCGAAGAAGAGTGCAACGACTGGGAGGTTACAAACGTGCCGACTGTTACTCTCACCTTGAACCTGAGAGGGGATGAGGACGTAGTGAACATGGAAGAAAGTTTGACCCCCTTGTATGAACCTGTTGCTCGTCTGTATTCTGCCGACGCGAAGCTTGCCCCAGTCTACTCGACAGTAGTGAAACCTCAGCCTCCACTTAGAGAGGTTCCTTTAGAGGGAGTTGAAACACAGGGTCGTCCTGTGACTCCCATCCCGCCACCTCTACCTGACCCGGACTGGGAGGACTTCGCCAGGAAGGAGAAAGGGGAAGAAGTTGTCTGGAGAATAGGCAGGATCAAAAGAGTTAAGAAGTGGATCGGCAATTCAAAAGTGAACATTCCAAACCGTTTATCAAAAATGTTAAGTCAGGACTATCTCTGTCATCAGGTATGTTTGTATTCTGTTAGTTGTAAATATAATACGAAAGGTTCGTCGCGCAGGAGCCGCATTACTAAGAACAGAAACGTAGTTGATTTACCGCATTCCTGAATAATTAGAATAAAATTTATATGAATAGTTATGATATTTGTAATGAACAGCTGGCTCAATTATCAAGTGTTGGTTTGGAGAAAGCCCCAAATTTTAGTAGACCGATGGAGGTCCGGTGCCCTGAATGCCATGTCGTAGGTTCGATTCCCTCTAGGCTTTTCATTAAAAAAAAAAAAAGAAAAAGAAAATGGATCCGTCCTATCCTACCTAGAAAATAATGGTCATGCATGGGACGTTAAAATTTAAATAAATAATATACCGATTTGGCTTATTTGTACAACATTAGATTGGCATAATATATGACGAGTTTGATTTCAATGAAGTAAAAAAAAAAAAAAACTGGTACGTGCAAATTAATAAATTGGTTCCGAAGTGAACCATTCCTAATGGACCAATATAGTTTATTTGTGCAACAAATTATGTTGCACACATATTTGGACTAACCAAGTCCAAATATGTGACAAATATCCAATAGTCCTATAGTTGACGTTTTGTAACGAAAACATTTGAAACCTCTATCATGGTAACATACACACGTATATAAATTCTATCATATGTGCAACTGCAATAGCTTTTCATCAGAAACTCCTAAAAACAGGACTATGATGTGCAGTGAATAAAATAATGTGTTGACTAAAGATTTTGAGCATCGGTTAGGCAGTACAATACTAGAAAAGTCGCCGCATCCTATTTCCGAACTTGTAGCAATTGAAATCTGAATAATAGATATCTTAACAATCACAAGTTGATTTATAATTATTCTTTCGTGTTTTTTTTTGTGTGTTTTTTACAGCTCTTGTAATGTTACCTTAGTCGACTATTTTGCCAACTTAGACTTACATCGCCTAATTCCTGAGTAAACGCGACAATTCTAGGAGATAATATACTCCAACAAAATAAGAACAATTCGACAAAATCTTAAGATACACCATTTTCACCTCAACCGCTCATATAATTTGGGTTAGAGTAATATCAGAGATAGAATTCCTTAAAAAAATCACAGTAAACATCCTAATAGTTTGTTTGCTCGAACAACATTTTAGCAAATTCCTGAACCTGCAATTATGTTGTTTCGGTGTATTTTTGAAGGCAAACTGCTCTTGTCTATTTGTTTGCCGATCTAGTATGAGGAGAGTTGGATCTAAAATTAATCCTCAATAGCTTTGCCTTTTTACTTGCCTCTCAGTTGAATATCTTATATTACAAAAAACTGGAATCTCTGACAACGCCCTTCTTTTTTTTCTCTCTGTTTTTTTTTTTTTTTTTTTTTTTTTTCAAATTTATAAAGAACATTTATTTAAACTTTAACGTCCATTTGTTATTGACAACGAATTTTGGGACGGATTATCTATAGGCCTTTACATTTTTCGTAAGAAAAGACATCACCCATGGTGGGAGTCGAACCCACGACCCTAGGCACAGAGTGCTCACCTCTTACTACTCACAGCCCCCGGGCCTCCTATAAAGAATATAATTTTTGCCTAAATATAAAAATAATGAAAGTAGTTCGATAATAGTCTAGAATCAAAAGGAGTAGTTATTCACGAAGATCACATATTTATTGCAAAATAACCACAGATGTAGCATCAAAATTAATACAATAAAAACTGCATTTTAAACATGACTGCATTCAATATTTATGTTACATATGTAAAATATTTGTGGTATGTATATAGATACGAGAAATTGTTTCCATTATATTTTCTACATTGTATTCCATATACGTGTTTTTTTCTGAAACTTGTGAATATATTTTAAACTTGAATTTTTATAACGCTTTTTCCTGAACTCGTCATTGAAGTAATGACTACAACCATGTATGTTTAAGAAGTATGATTTTGAAAATGTTGAGATAATGTGCGTTATCTCTATTTTTCTGTTAAGAATTGTTTTCCCGTCATTATAATGGAAGACTGCTTCATGTCTTTTATACATATTATTTAATTATTTACAAAGGTTCTAGCAAAAAAAATAATCATATTTATATGCAATATGCATATATTGCATATTGACTGGCGACACTAGCTCGCCAGTCATATTAGCGGGCCAAAAAAGGTAGCATGGAGGCAGCAAAACATGTAGGGCATTGTTTAATAAACTAGTATAAACAAGTAAACGTGAAGTGCTGCTTATTTGATGACATAAGACACACGAACGGAAAAATAAATATGCTTAATACAATTCAAGATGAAGAATAACCCTTCAAAGCAGGGCCGCCACATGGGGGGGGGACAACCGGGTACAGTTGTCCCGGGCCCGGGCACCGTGGGGGCCCGGGTCGATCCTCGCTAATTGGGAAAAAAGTACCGAAAGTGACCCTTGCAGCACCGATTGTCGGCTTTTATTCTCATTTTGCTCAAAACTCAAGATGAAAATAATTTTAAAATGCCCAAAGTCCTATAGCAAAGTACTAGAATTCATTCTGGAGAAGTGGGGGCCCGGCTGTGAGAAGTGGGGGCCCGGCTGTGAGAAGTGGGGGCCCGTGATCTGCTCCCGGGCCCGGCTCTGAGATGTGGCGGCCCTGCTTCAAAGTTCACATATGCTCTAATTACATAATTTCAACGTGTCGGACTACTCGACGAGTCGAATTTATCGAAATTGTATAATTAAAGTATATGTTGAACTTTGAAGGCTTATTCCTCATCTTGAATTGTATTATTAATTAATACCCTTCACCTTTCCATCAAAATAATTTTAATTTTAACGTCCATTTTAATTAACTAAGAATTTTAGGACGGGTTATCTATAGGGGTTTTCAAAATAAATATTTCAGTCAGTAATAAAATTAGATAATTTTATATACCTATGTATATATAATTTATGGGGGCGAGGTTAGCTCAGTGGTAGAGCACTCGACTAATGAACTGGAGGACCAGGTTCAAAACCCGAGCGCGCACTAAAGATTTTTTCTTCTAGTGCTGCCGTTCGAGGGTTGGATTTGGGGTCCCAGATCGTCCCTAGGCTCACCCAGCCTTTAATTAATTTAATTAATAATGGGTACCTTGGGTGCTAATGACTCTAGCAGTCGAAGCAGCCAAGGGGAAAATCAGGCGGCCGGAGCATAGTATTGACCACACTATCTCCCTAGTGTGCCGTATGGTCAAGAATCAGATACCTCTACAGTATCTGCCCCTCTGGGCCCTTGTGGCCTGTTACGGGACTGATTTTTTTCTGATATATAATTTATATATAAAAATGACAAGCGTGGTGATGAAGGGAATGACTGAAAGAGAACTGTATTAGAATTCTGTTGTGTTGTAAGAACTCAGTCCTGGAATAGCAAAGGGTTTTAAACTTTCTATAAAGAAAGTGAGGACTCAGTAAGTTTACATATGTGAAGCTTGTCTTTTTCTATGTTTGGAATCAGCTTTTTTCTTTTAGTTTTCTCTTTTCGTTAAGTACATTTATTAAAACTTTCCATAGTATTGTTTAACATACTGATATAATAAGTTACAAAATGGACAGTTTATTTTAAACACTCTTTATCTTTTGTTACAGGTGAGTGAAATTCATTTTCATCTGCATTAGTAAGTATTAATTACTTGTAGAAAAATGTTATCATTTTATTATCGCACAAAGTGTATTATTATTATTTTTTTATTCTCCTTTAAGCTCCTTCGCTGGGGCATCGTCTTGATCTTCTCTTGGCTTCTTTCTCCAGCGGTGCTCGTTGTCCGGCCGTTATATTTCGCCCAAATCCTATTGGGCTTCATCAGACGTGTTCCTTACTCTTCGGGGTGTGCAGGAGCTATAACTATATATATACTATATAACTATATATATACTATATAACTATATATATACTATATAGCTCCTGCACACCCCGAAGAGTAAGGAACACGTCTGATGAAGCCCAATAGGATTTGGGCGAAATATAACGGCCGGACAACGAGCACCGCTAGAGAAAGAAGCCGAGAGAAGATCAAGATTATTTTTTTAATAAAAAACGAAGCAATTTTATACTATTAAACAAGAAAAACAATTAATGGATATGATTCATAAAGTTGGGATTCCTTGAGATATTTTATCTAATACTTTCTAAATCTATTATTTTTCTAATTCATTAATTGTTAAATTAACGGCTTCCAACAATCTGTTAGAGAAAAACGACTTTAAAGTTTAATGAACTGAAATTTTAATTTTTTATTTTTTTATTTTTTGATATTTTCTTGTTTCTTAAAAATAAAAAAAAAAATTGCTTTTTAATTTTGAAATGCATTGAAAGAGGGTCGGCGTCAGGGAGTGTAAAGGCACAACTATTCCGCCACATAAACGCTCTTGGATATCATTTTTGATTAGTTAAGGAAGCATTTAAACCCATAGAAAATTGTAAAAAGTGTTACAAGGTTACTTTACCCCTTAGGACTTCTTAATAAAATCCACTAGAAATAACAGCATTAGAAGTTGCATGACAAAAACGTACATAGTGAAATATTTAATTCCGAGTCTCACAAGCTCGATGCAACCACGGAAGGGTTAATAACTAATAATAAACAAATACATATACTAAAAGAAAAAAGATAAAATAATACAATATTGTAGTTTTGTTCCTGGGCTTTGGTTAGCTCTCCAGAAAAGATCGAAGCCGGACTTTCAATAACAAGTCTTACTCCCAGTTACGCTGTAGAAAAAGTTCAGGAAGTAATTGACTCTTGATAGTTTCAATGAACTCAAGAGAAAATCTCGTATTTCGTAAGCACTATTCCGGTTGAATTGCTAGTTTTTTTGTTTTTTTTTTAATTTGTAACTGTGAGAGTGAAAATGGACCGAAAGGTTCAATCAATCATCATTAGTTTAAAGAGAAATAAATTCATACTTATACAGATTTAAACTTACTTTAATAACCAACACAGTCCAGACATATATATATATAGTGCAATAGACTTATATTCAGGAATAAACTAACATATAAGTACCTACATGGAAATATATGAGTTAAAGCCAGTTAGTCTCAAGCTATAAAAATTACAAAGAAATGGAACTTCTGTTAATATTATTTTTTTTTTTCTCTTATGTTCTCCTCAACTTTGAGCGATCATGGCAACCTTAGTTATGTCAGAACTTGGCCAATAATAATAAAACGTTTATTTATATTGAAAATAATTTATGATCACTTAAAATAAAATCAATATGGCTTTACTAGTAGTTGATTTAAGGCCGATTCACGCTAGACCGTGTCGGGTCCGGACACGGTGAAGCAATCACACACGCAAAAAACACGGACTCGGCCCGGCGTAGCGTGAACGAGTCCTATGAAAATACTGGTGTAATTGTTTCACCGTGTCCGGCCGGGGCTCGGCCCGGACCCGACACGGTCTAGCGTGAATTGGCCTTTAGTCTACCAAATCTTTGTGTCCTGACCGCCATATCAAATGAAACTTTTTGTAGATGGAAATGTCCCCCGAAGAGTTGATAGATTTGACCATGAAACATGTAGGGCGTGAGAATTTTAATAAAGTTATTAAAAATAGACTTTTGTGTAATATTTATTGATTTAGTGCAAAAAATATTGGAGAAAGTTAATTACGGCGGGTAAGGAGACATTTAAGAATATACGTATCAGTTTGTATAATGTTTCTCAAAAACTGCTGTAGATCCTCCACGTCACAAAAAGAGTTCCTGGAAGCCTTTGAAAATTATGCAGTTCGGCAAGTCAGGCTTTTCACATTTTCTCTTGGAAAAAAAAGAAGAAAATTGGAGATGACTAGGTTTAATTAGAAACCAATCATGAAGCAAGAACCAAAAGAATGATTCTTGCTGATTTCTCTTACACTAGAGTATTGCCGTTTAATCAAGAATTGTAAATGTCTAGTGAAAGATATCAATCTCCGAATGAGTCCTTCAAAAAAATCACAGGAGGGGTATCGCCCAAAACTAAAAATGAACTCAGTTTTTAATTATTAAATCACACAGAAGTTCTAGCGTGTTTCCTTTAGCTGCTTCAAAAATGGTCCGATTTTTTATGAAACGTAGTACAAAAATACATCGTCTCAAGGGAAAGCTCGTTATTCCGTAGATTTCTCCTTTCGAAGAACTTTTATTATAAGATAGTGAATGTAGTGACTATGTATTTATATGCAATGTTGGGCAAAACTAAAAACTAAAGCTACATTCACTTTTTAGAATAAACTAACTCTAAACTAAAAAGTGCAACCTAAAAAAAAACTAAAACTAAAATTAAATTAATTAAAGGATATTAGATAAACTAAAACTAAATCATTGGGAATTGATTAAAAACTATATTAAAGATTTAGTTTAGTTTTACTAAAATAACGTGAATTTTAATGTAAATCATATGTTATTTCAATAATTAAGTAAATTATTAAAACTACTGGAGCTGAAGTTGTAACCTCATTTTATCCCCATTATAGTTCGTAAATAAACACTCATTATTTAAAATAAAATACATATATACCTATTTTTTTACCATTGTTCTGAATCAAAGTATGCAATAAACTAATTAGTAAATTAAAAACTAAAACAAAACTAAAATCATAAATTCATTAAAAGGAAAATCACTTTTCCTTAAATTGAACTAATTACCATACTAAAAAGTCCGATTCGCAGGAACTGCATCATCTTAGCGCGGTTCCGTTCTTATCCGAAGTGCGATTAGGAAAGGAATAGTAGCAGCTATCGGTAGGTTTTGATCTTTCGTTAAAAATATAAAATAAAATCTCAAAAAGAAGGAAGCTTAAAGCGCCACATATGGAAACTGACAGTTTTCCAAGCGGATGGGACTCTCTCGTCATCGCGACGCTCACTCTAAGAAAACTCTATTACCAATATGATTCTTATTTTCTCAGCTTTAATGAAATACTCATTCCACCGTTAAATAAACTTAAAAAACAAACGTGAGGTAAACAGTGACAAAAACCCGTTTAAAATAACAAAACTAAAACTTTCGTAGTTTTAAGCACTTACTTCTCCGACTGATATTGCCCCATCGAAATTTGCTTCAGAATCTTTCTTGTAGAGAATTTAGTAAGCTTTTGAATGGTTATATCGTACTTCCCACTGTTTTGAAGATATTAAGGGGGGAAAATGGTGCTAATACCTACCGATAGCTGCTATATTCCTTCACTAATCGCACTCGAGATAAGAACGGAACCGCGCTAAGATGATGCAGTTCCTGCGGGTTGGACTTTTTTTTTCAGACAAATTAATGTATTATGTTTATATTATAATATAAATATTATATTTATAAGAAGAGCAAGTCACTTTAATTGCGGTGTAAAATATTGTCGCTAGCTAAATCTAAGTATTATATAAGCTCATAAGGAAAAAATGGTGCTAATGGCTCATTTTCGATGCACCATAAAAGAAATAAAAAAATAAATAAATAAGGACAATATACGAAGATTCCGAACCATTTCATGCCTGTTAATAAAATATTTTATTCTAATCCCAATAACGCTACACTTATACACAAATAAATTTTTTTTAGGTATCTATTTAATACGAATAAAATAAGGTTATAATGAGCGATCCGCTGTGGCATACACCAAGTACTACCACCGTGTGGAGTGCAACTAGTATAGACCGGTACGTCAGTACCAGTGTGGTATGTAAAGAGCGGCTGTTCTGATACTCGCAAAAATTAGAAATCCTACATTCCTAAAGTTGTTTGGAGGCTTATCTTTATGACTCTAGAAAGGGTCTTACAATGACGAGGGTACACTGAGAGGTACTACCTGGGGACAGGGAAAATGCCCCCCAACCTAAGCCTCCTAGCTCCTCACCTTCGAATTCCTATGATTTTGTTCGATGAATTTAAACAAAAAAATTAATAAATAGATAAAAACTGCTGAAAATAGGGATTACCAAAAACAATTCTAAAGAACGAAATCAACACCAGTACAGTAATCTAGAAATTCATAGGGCACTAAATCAATAAATATTACACAAAAGTCTATTTTTAATAACTTTATTAAAATTCTCACGCCCTACATGTTTCATGGTCAAATCTATCAACTCTTCGGGGGACATTTCCATCTACAAAAAGTTTCATTTGATATGGCGGTCAGGACACAAAGATTTGGTAGACTAAAGGCCAATTCACGCTAGACCGTGTCGGGTCCGGGCCGAGCCCCGGCCGGACACGGTGAAACAATTACACCAGTATTTTCATAGGACTCGTTCACGCTACGCCGGGCCGAGTCCGTGTTTTTTGCGTGTGTGATTGCTTCACCGTGTCCGGACCCGACACGGTCTAGCGTGAATCGGCCTTAAATCACCTACTAGTAAAGCCATATTGATTTTATTTTAAGTGATCATAAATTATTTTCAATATAAATAAACGTTTTATTATTATTGGCCAAGTTCTGACATAACTAAGGTTGCCATGATCGCTCAAAGTTGAGGAGAACATAAGAGAAAAAAAAATAATATTAACAGAAGTTCCATTTCTTTGTAATTTTTATAGCTTGAGACTAACTGGCTTTAACTCATATATTTCCATGTAGGTACTTATATGTTAGTTTATTCCGGAATATACGTCTATTGCACTATATATATATATATATATATATATATATATATATATATATATATATATATATGTCTGGACTAATGATGATTGATTGAACCTTTCGGTCCATTTCACAGTTACAAATTAAAAAAAAAAACTAGCAATTCAACCGGAATAGTGCTTACGAAATACGAGATTTTCTCTTAGTTCATTGAAACTATCAAGAGTCAATAACTTCCTGAACTTTTTCTACAGCGTAACTGGGAGTAAGACTTGTTATTGAAAGTCCGGCTTCGATCTTTTCTGGAGAGCTAACCAAAGCCCAGGAACAAAACTACAATATTGTATTATTTTATCTTTTTTCTTTTAGTATATGTATTTATTTATTATTAGTTATTAACCCTTCCGTGGTTGCATCGAGCTTGTGAGACTCGGAATTAAATATTTCACTATGTACGTTTTTGTTATGCAACTTCTAATGCTGTTATTTCTAGTGGATTTTATTAAGAAGACCTAAGGGGTAAAGTAACCTTGTAACACTTTTTACAATTTTCTATGGTTTTAAATGCTTCCTTAACTAATCAAAAATGATATCCAAGAGCGTTTATGTGGCGGAATAGTTGTGCCTTTACACTCCCTGACGCCGACCCTCTTTCAATGCATTTCAAAATTAAAAAGCAATTTTTATTTTTATTTTTAAGAAACAAGAAAATATCAAAAAATAAAAAAATTAAAAATTAAAATTTCAGTTCATTAATCTTTAAAGTCGTTTTTCTCTAACAGATTGTTGGAAGCCGTTAATTTAACAATTAATGAATTAGAAAAATAATAGATTTAGAAAGTATTAGATAAAATATCTCAAGGAATCCCAACTTTATGAATCATATGCATTAATTGTTTTTCTAGTTTAATAGTATAAAATTGCTTTTAATTTAAATCTAAAACTAACACTAAAAATTTAGTTAGAGTAAACTAATGTTAGTTTAGTAAACTAAAGTTAGTTTAGTAAACTAAAGTTATTTTTGCTCAAAACTGTTTATATGTCGCAGAAGGTCATTTACTACAAAATATTTTTCAAGAATTTCGTATTTTGCTCTACACATTTCTATTATTCCTGAAGCCTCTTAAAAATCACTTTAAATACAAATCACAGCCTCAACCTTAGAAAACCTTCTGTGGGCAGGCCCAAGCCTCTAATCATTATTAAAAAATAGTGTGTCGTTTTTTACCTTTTGTTACACAAAGAAACAGCGAAATTCTTGCGAAAAATCGCCGAGCTTACGGTTTTGTGTTTATTGTCTTCCACGGTAAACTCTTTATAGAATCCAGTTTCAGGGCAATTTAGCCGTTTTCGAGTGGAAACAGCAATAATTTTCGATCTGGTTATTCCAAAATGATGGATTGAATTGAAAAATGTTCAACAGAATTGGCATTCGTCCAAGCTAATATATAAAGATATTGATTACGTTAGGCGTTGAGGAAGAATTCGACAAAACATATTTTATAAACAGACCTTAGCAGTTTTGAAATTGTCTTAAATATTTATAAATCGTGATAAGTAGAAGATTAATTTTCGAAAGTCTAATAAATTGAATACAAGAAAGGTTGAGGCTAAAATTTCAAAAGCGCTACCTCAGACAGAGAAAACTGTGTTTTATATTTCCAAAATTTTGGTATCGTTTCATACTAAGCTTTTCAAGTAACACCAGATTTCGGGCATTACATGGATTAGAATGAATGAGTTCATGCTTTCGGATTTTTTTCTTATAAGTTTATTATTTCATTATCTTCAAACGGTACCTACTTAAAAAAAATTCCTGACAAGAATAGTAACAAAGAAAAGCACGTCCTAATCCAAGATAGATGTTCATTCGTGTGCTATGTTTACCTGAGGTGATGCAAATACTTAGCCGTCAGGGTTATAAGAAATCAAGGAATATTTAGGTTTTGGCTATAAAAAAAAAAAAAAAAAAAAAAAAAAAAAAAAAAAAAAAAAAAATAGACAGATTTTCGGAAAGAAATATATATTTTGAAAGTTCCGGCATGCTTTTTGGCAGTTTATATGGTGCTTAGTTAAGAGTAAAAAAGCCCGATTTATAGGAACGTTTTCCTTAACGTCTTATACCTAGTGGAGTTTAGGAGGGGGGGGGGATAAAATAAATATAGATAATAATCCAATTAAAACTTGAAGAAACGTTAGATTTTAGGCGCCATTAACTTACAGTAGCAGGAATTGCTCATTCGGCCTCTTCTGCTCGGAAAAATCTACGACAAAAATTGTTTTCTAATTTTACTTATCTTGTTTTATTGTCAAATTCATATTACTGCTAAATTCAATTCAAACAAAAACATGCAATCAAAATCAAACACAAAGAACCGTTCAAAGTAAGGAAACTAACACTTTTGCAGTTTTAATCGGTTATTTCTCCAATTGACATCTTCCCATCGAAAATTAGTTCAGGACATTTTTTGTAAAGAAGTTATTAAGCATTCGAATGGTCACCTTCCACTTACTAAGATTCCCCAACCGTATAGAGGAGGGGGGTTATAAGAGTGACTTTTTTTTTTTTTATTTTATTTTACCTATTTATTTTTTATTATAATTTTTTTAAGGCGTGCCGACCTTAAATTCGACACCATCGAATGAACATTTTATTATATTTGGCGGTGAAATATTTTCTTATTTCTTAATTGGTTAGATCAGCTTTTGAATTTTATTCAATTATTTACATTTTTGGTGCTAATGACCTAGGTAGTCGAAGCACCTTAATAAAAAATAAATAAAAAAGTATTTACATTATTTATTATTGATTCTGCTTTATTTTGTTTGCTTAAATTACTTGCTATGTAATTTCCACTACACTGTACCTACACACACTAACAAATGTACACATACAGACACACCTACGCACATTCACAATACCAGTTCCCTTCAACCTCACAGACATTAAACACACTCGCCACGCACTATCCTAGTGATTATAATTTCAATTGTATACTTTAGATTTTATTAATAAGTTCCGTTTTTTCTATAAAGTTTAATAGCTTTCTAACGTTATCAGTAGAGCCCGGAAGTT
Organism: Gonocerus acuteangulatus; assembly: GCA_946811695.1. NCBI lineage: Eukaryota > Metazoa > Arthropoda > Insecta > Hemiptera > Coreidae > Gonocerus > Gonocerus acuteangulatus. The sequence continues at coordinate 47,613,944 of OX328130.1, read as the reverse complement.
AGGCAAAATGTCTTTTTTATCTTAATGCATATATTGAAGAATCAGATAGAAATAAATATGTTTTCGTGCATTTAGGAAGTGTAGCGACAATTTTTATTTTGCCTTTTTTGGCTTCCGTTGCCTATTTTTGCCTTTTTTGCTTGTTATGTAATTTATTTCTGTGATTTAAACATTTCAAAAAGCACATATTGAATTTCCGTTCACCGAAGACAAAAAAGGCTCCTCAAATTACTAATTTACGTCTCAAATATCTATTCGAAAGCTTATTTTCCCAACCGCAGGAATGCACAAGCATAATGAATAGCAGGAAAGAGAGAGGATGAGGAAAATAAGTCACAGCTCCTTCCTCACAACCCTTTTGCTGTGACATACCTGGTATTCCGGATTTATAAATGATAAGATAATGCAGAGGAAGTTTTACCATGATGAAAAACATTTTCTCTGAGAAGGTCTGTAACAGTTGATACTTTGAAAAAGCATCTTGTTGTTGCTTGTAACAAGGGAAGTAATTCCCTTGAGAGTAAGTACACTTATTCTGTGATAAATCTATTTATATATATATATAAAAATCACGTGTCTGACTGTTTGTTCCTTATACAAATCCACACATTTTGACCAAACTTGGAATACTGGTAGGTCTTGATCCGGGAAGTCTCGTAGGTTAAGTCAAAAACGTCTACCAGCTGTCTGTCCGTATGTTTGTTCCTTATACAAATTCACTCCGTTTGACTGACTTTGACCAAACTTGGGACACTGGTAGGTCTTGATACGGTGAATGTCATAGGCTAGGTCAAAAACGTCTACCAGCTGTTTGTCTGTATGTTTGTTCCTTATAAAAATCCACACATTTCGACCGATTTTGATCAAACTTGCCACACATGTAGGTCTTGATTCGGGGAGAGTCATAGGCTATGTTAAAATGACTCACAGTACGGAGGTCACAGGTTCAAAACAATGAACGGGGTTCCTAATTTATTTTTGATTTTATGGAAGCAGAAAGTAGGCGTAGCATGGCACGCCGGGTAACAGCTAGTTGGTAATAAAGAAATGAATGAGTATTTAAAATACATATTTTCATCATTAATGAGTAAGGTTCCTCTTCGCCTTCACTCCTAATAAATGCCTATTTTAATTACAGTATTGCCTATTTTCAGTATTTTAAGTGCCTTTTTGCCTGCCTATTTCACCCAAAAACAAATGTCTAACTTCCGGGCTCTAGTTATCAGCATCATCTCCAAGGATGTTGACATGTTTATACGGTCGGGCGCTGACAACCATAAGGTTGGTCGACCTAAATACTTTAAACTAATAAGGTAGCTGCGATGTAGATTCATATAACAGCCATCCTAAAAAGTCGTTTGAGTGATTTTGAATTCCTATAAATCATCAGGAAGAGAGAATATTCCTCGGCGACCTTCACGCTTTCATAGCGTAAACCTGCAGGCCTTTCTCCAGCAGTCACAACCCCGGCTTAATAAACCAACACCTCTTCTTTTTGCAAGCATTTCTCTTGAAAGTTAATGAGACCTTAACTAGTGACTCTGCCAATTAGTGAGTATCCTCATTTCAGTAATTGTATTTCAGTGTAAATATACAATTATTGATTAATATATATATATATATATATATATATATATATATATATATATATATGTACACAGGGTGGCCCAGATAAGCGGGCCACAAGAGAGATAACTACTAAACGGTTTGAGGTATCAAAATTTTTCATAGGGGCAAAGTTGTACTTCTGGTCGAGATCTATGAAATGGTGCCGTCGGAAATGAGAAAATAACACTTCTAAAGGCTCAATTTGACCTTTGAAGGGAAGGATTTCTCTCTTTACCCATATTTTGCATTATATTTTTTAAATGTCCTAACAAAACAAGGAAGAACCGTGCAAACGGGGTTTCGATGAGTCGAGTAGTAAAGATACGTTTTCATTTGCATGTATTCCTCATCTGAAATTTCAAAAAAAGGCAGTTGAACTTATTTAAATAGTATTTTTGTTAAGGAAGGGCTAATTCAGCTTAGGAGAATGTGCTAAGCATTAAAAATTGTATTTATTGAAAAAAAAAAAAAAAAAAAAATCATTCATTATTTGTGATCTGTAATTTTAGTAATTCTTATGCCTAAAGCTCCAATTTATATGTATTTTCTTTTTTCGTTTACACCGACGACAAAAACGAAGGAAATTTTTTGAAAAATCATTGATTTTCGAAAATTGTATTCATTTCATTCGTTTGCTGCTTTGTGCCAATAATAGTTTTGAAAATAAAAAAATAAAAATATTGTCACGATCCGGTTGAGTTCTGCTGCCCTAAATACGGTAAATTTTTAAAACATTTTCAAGGGTGACAATTGAAATGGAAACGGTTACAATTGAAATAAAAAGGGTGGCATTTGATTCGTAAAAGGTTACAGTTGACTTGGAAAAGGTTCAAATAGACTTGGAAATGCTATATATATACATACTCGTATATATATATATATATATATATATATATATATATATATATATATGTATATATATATATATATATATATGTGTGTGTGTGTGTGTGTGTGTGTGTGTGTGTGTGTGTGTGTGTGTGTGTGTGTGTGTGTGTGTGTATGTTTGTGAATTTATTGTTACTGGCCAAGAGAAACAAGGAAACGTAAGATCTAAATTCTGCAAATCACAGTTATGTTTTTTCCTGTCTGTGATTTGCAGATAGAGAATGTAAAGACTTGATTGACATGTCATCAAACATAGTGACTGGACAGAATTCATTCCGTAGCAAATTGCATCTTCCTACAAACCTACATTCGCATTTTGGTGTTGGTCTTATAGCAAACCTTCTGGAGAGCTTGAATTTTTAATTATCTACGCAATTTTTTTTTAGGAGGTGGGAGGGATTTTTTTCAGTAAATTGAATTTAAATGAAAATATTCGTATTACAGAAAAAATATTGAATGTATTAGTTACAGGAATCTGTTTTGTGGTAGAGCACTTGATTCATTTTTCGGAAGACTCGAGATCAAAAGCGGACGCACTCTTAACAAGTTATCTCGAACAAGGAGGATTAATGGCCTTAATGCAAAAAGGGAAAATGAGGTGACCGGAGCACAATGTGTCTCCCTTGAGTTCCGTATGTTCGACTATCAGACACCCCTTACAGTAAAATGCCATAATATAGATGTTACCCGCCGACATGCGTAGCTGAGCTACCGTTATCAGCAAGTCCTGAGTTTGCCATGTGCTTCCTGCGTCGTGACTTCCGGGTCCCATTGTCTGAGCAATAGCGCATGCGCTCCACCTGCCCTACTGCTTCTAAGAGCAGATCTGTGTTTGCTGCGCCTGCTCCTTGACGTGCGACGTTCTGTCTACTAGTTCATTACAGGTCTTCTACTCCTGCGGTACCATGTAAATATCAGTGCTTTTTCATTATTTTCTATATTCCATGTCTATTTCATTTTTTTTTGTGTGTGTGTTTTTTGACTATTCTCAATAATTATAATGATTAGATGCATGGGCGTATATAGGAAAAAGGGTGAAAGAATTTTGGAGGAGGGGGGGGGGGGGGCTGAGAGCATCTAGGGGGTATGGAATACTAACAAACTAGAACTTGGAATAGTTAGCCAACTAAAATGCTATTACATCCAAAAAAATAAAATATTTTTTTCGGAACTTAGTGATCTGATTTAATTTATTTTTAAGGTTTTAGTAGACATTTTTACCGATTACATCAACATTTCGGGGGTGCAGCCCCTCAGTCCCCCCCCCTTACACCCGCCCATGATAGGATAGGTAAGAACTCAGGGAATAGTTGGGGTACGAACGGTATCCCAAATATAGATACTATCCTACAATTTATAAGCAATACAAACTTATACGACCATAGGATTTTATATTTTAAAATACGTTTAATCAATGCGATGCAGTTCGAATTTATTTTTTATTACATTTATTGAGTATTTATTTTTAATTTTATAGAAGTTCTTTTCGTTTTTCAATTTTAAACTTTTATAGTTCATTTATTGCTAGTGATTTAATTCCACATTTAGATTTTGAGTTCTCTTTTAATTGACTTACTTGCTCTATAAACAAGTAAAAAACTAATCATTTTGTAAGTCCCAGTAATTATAGGAATTTAAGAATATTGTTTTTTTTTTAACCAAGATAGACACAGTCGGCTTTCGCTCATTATGGTTGAGTAAAAAAAAAAAAATCAGTCCCGTAACAGGCCACGAGGGCCCTGAGGGGCAGATACTATAGCGGTATCTGATTCATGACCATACGGCACACTAGGGAGATAGTGTGGTCAGTACTATGCTCCGGCCGCCTGATTTTTCCCTTCGCTGCTTCAACTGCTAGAGTCATTAGCACCAAGGTACCCATTAATAAATTAATTGAAGGCTGGGTTGGCTTAGGGACGGCCAGGGAGGCCGAATTCAATCCATGAACGAAGACACTAGAAGAAAAAATCTTTAGTGCTTGCTCGGGATTTGAACTCAGGCCTCCAGCTTATTAGTCCAGTGCTCTACCACTGAGCTAACCTCGCGCCCATTGAGTAAAACTACAATTTTGTTTATAAAAAATTGAGTTTGTATATTCAAGCCTTCAGCGCGGCATGCGGAGAGATAGAAACTGATCGAAATCACTTTTCTTTAAGCCATTGTTGTTACTAAGTCTTCTGATTTAATTTTTATTAAATTGACTTCAAATTGGTGTACTTTGGAAGATACAAAGTTCCTGACATATTTTTAGGAACTGTGTCATCTTAGCGCGATTCCTTATAATGGTTGTCACTGGTGGAATTTGGAAAGATCCTTAAGAAGTTGGAATTTAGAAGTTCTTAATTTTCCCTTTTCTAGGATAGGGCCGATGCCTTTTTTTTCAAAGGAATGCCATCGTCCCTATTAGGAATCGAACCCACCACTTTAGGCACGTAGTGCAATCGCCTTAGAACTGACGGCTTCCGGCAAAAGTTCTTATTATTTCCAATTCAAAGGTATTGCTACTTTTGGTCGAAATGTAAACATAGAAACCGATTTTGCTCTTAAAAAAATTTAAACTTCCTGCCGGAATGATGTCTCCGTCAGACTGAAATTACACTAACGCACAAAGAATTAGAATATCGATTATTGGGGGAAATAACGTTCAGTTTATGACTTCCGCTAGTTCTTAAGGAACGGGGTATTAAAAGCGCGAAACGCGATCACAAAACAGAGACACTTTTAATGCTAAATTATATCGATAAATTTATTTTTCTGCTGAAAGCATTAACCTGCAAGAAGTGTGACAAATTCAATGCAACGAAACCCTAAATTTTAATAATTTTCTCTCAACTGGTCACCTTCCACTCAACAAGAGTCCTTAATCCTTTTCGATTATTTAATTAAATAAAAGAAAAGTCAAAATTATCACATTATTGATTATGGCTTTAGGATATTATATAAGAAGTTGAATATTTATAAATTGATTGAGTCATAACATCCTAATCAACTCCTCTGTCTATCTGTCCTATTGAACATTGAAACTTCGTTAGTTGAGGACATTGACAATTAAAAAGTAATAATTAGTTTCATAAGGCCCTGGAGGGATACTCCATCGTGGAAAACAAGAAAAAAAAAAGAAAAGATAAGAAAGGCTACCTTTTTTTTTTTTTTTTTTTAAAAAAAAAAAAGGTTCAATGCTTGGGAATCTGTGTCATAATGATACACATCCTTGACCGCTCATGTATATGTGAAATGTTACAGACATTTTTACTATATGCAAATATTTTGCCTTCGAAATTAATTAAAATGATACGACGCATTACTTCTCTTCGATATGTGTACCTCATATGGGAGTGTATTCCATTTCCAACATAAGATTTATAATTCTACTCTGCCGGTATGACATTGAAGGATAAAAAACTCTTTAAGTGGATTGTCCTTCGTCGCAAGAAATGGCTGCATTTCGAAGGACCGTAACATATCAATTCCCTTAGACGCAGTATATTAGTTTTCTCCCCGAAGCTTGAACAAAACTTTAATATTTATGCCATTTTTGTTAAGTAGAAACATATTAAAACCTAAGCAAATTTCATGAAAAAACATTCTTTCCCTGAGATCTATTATGAAAACACTAGCACTAAGCAATTAATACAGATGGTTTTCGACATTGATGATATATATTGAAAATATGTTATCATGATAATTTCATCGTGTCTTTCCTCCGATGTTGATAAAAACGGATCAAAAATATTTTATCTAACTCTGAAGATCAAGTTTGTTAACCAATAAAATCCGCCTTCGGTTTTGTGTTAATAAACCTCCAGACTTGGGAAATCTATTAAAACAAATTCCAAAGGCATATCTATAACCGTAATCGAAGAAAATGAAAACACTAGGTTTTTCGGTAAATGTGAAGACGAGGGTTCTAGGCACTGATTATTTCGAAATTTTGCACTATATCGTATTTTGATGCACTGAGCACGAATCCGTTAAAAAAAAAAAAAACTCGCTCTCAACTAGGAAAGAAGTTATGAAGCACTAAAGTTCACTGTTATGAAGGTTATAAATGTTGGCGTAAACAGCGGATTAATAAACATGCATATTAAGAAGAAAGTCTAGGACGACTTTTGGGCAGACTTGCTATGAGTTTCCGCTCGCTCAAGAAGATATCAAAACTCTAGTCAATCCAACTGGTTGTTATGGATAGAATTCCGATGTTATGGAGGTTATAAATAGTTAATCAACATTTCAAATGAGAGTTCTTTGTTTCCCAGTGTTACATGTCTGCGCATGCGCATGTTTACAAATACGCTGTTTACGCCAACTTTAACCTCAATAACAGTGAACTTTAGTGCTTAATAACTTCTTTCCTAGTTGAGAGCGAGTTTTTTTTTTTTTTAAGGATTCGCGTTTAGTGCATCAAAATACGATATAGTGCAGAATTTCAAAATAATCGGTGCCTAGAACCCTCGTCTTCACATTTACCGATTTTTCAATGGATTTTCGGATGTATTCCGATATATCTCGAAACAGGCTGGGAAATCTTAGTAAATGTAAAGAATCTATTCGAAAGCTTGTCAAATTTTCTAAAAATACGGTTCTTATGTGATTTTGATTCGGAGAAATCGGTGCTTAAATGGAGTAATTTTCGCCTTGGATACTGTCAGTTTCCAGTTGTGCTGCTTAAGATCTTGCTTCGCTTTGAGATTTCATTTTACATTTATAAATGTGTTTACATTTTTCACGAAGGTTAAGACAAAACATTAACTGTCTCTATTCTAAGCTTTCAAAATGACAGTGACAATAAGAATGGAACCGCGCTAAGATGGCGCAGTACCTGCGAGTCGGACTTTTTGTAGATATTTCGAACAGCACAGTTTAAATTTACGCTCAGAAGTAGTTGCACGATTGGTTTGAAAAACGAGCACACGCCTTGGAATAGATAATCAGGTACTGACACCCAGCCTCATCAATGAAATCACTTTGGGAGTGAAGATACTGAAAAACATCAGGGCGTGTCGTCACGTCCTGTCCTCCGCCTTGTTTGCTGAGAAACAGAAACGCGGCAAAAACCTCCTTTTCTCAGACATATCACGTGTCACGAGTAATAGTTGTTGGCCTTCTGAATGACGGCTTTCTTACGCTCAGCACCACCTCGGGGTAGTGTAACCTGTCCGTAGAGATCTGAGGATCACTAGCTTCAATTAGGGATAATTTTATTATCAGGCAGTGTTTCAGCGATTCAAAGATTGTTTTTATTCAGCGGTGTCCATAGTCGAGTACACAAACTCCGTCAAGAGTACACATTGGAATCCTCTTGTTCATCCTGGAATGTGTTCGTTAATGGACCAAGCTGTGAGAAAAAAGCGGTGGATCAGCTGGTCACTGGACCGAAGTCTCTTAAGCCTCCTGGGAGGGTCTTTAGGATGGGTCTAAGTGGAAAGGGATTGTCCTCTATGATTTGGGTGGGGTGACAATTTGGATTGAAACGTTAGGAATCAGGATTTGGCGAGATCGTTTACCAAGGGAATAGATCCAATATAATTGGTGACCTTGTTATCACTTTCGAAGCTTGTGAAATTCTTCAATTGTCATTAAACACCAGGCAAAACCCCGTGCTTGTATCCATATTCTTTCTTTGATGGAAAAGACACATGTTGTGGGTTAGAGTTAGATGTTGGGAACATGCTTTGCACGCTGAAACATTGCTACGTTCTCGAATATAACACTACCAGCATTCTCTACGCTTGTTCATCGCACCCTTGACATTTAGCGCAGACCATTTTGTCGAGAAATTAATCCTTCCTACCATATTTTATATTCAATTAATTATGAAAGGTCAGGACATATTGGCGGCAGTCGAATAAGGTGTAGTTATTATAATTAAAGTCCGACACAAAGTATGCGTCATCTTAGCATATCCTTTTGCTTATAAATTTTTATATCCTATTTGCATTGAATGTCAATTGACGACTGATATATATTTCAACTTAATCCGTCATTTTGCAGTAACTCAAACTAAAAGCCTTGTTTTATGCACTATTCTCCTAAAAAGGGTTAAAAATATCAGCTTAGAAATGGTTTCATTCGATCTTCCATGTATAATTATTTATAATAAGTGCACCTGGAACATTATAAACACAATGTCATAAGCGTTCGAATTTGTAACACCCGAATTCAGCCGCTTGTACAGTGTTCGGGTGGGTGTTCTGCTGGTTTTGATTGCGGCTGTGTATATACATATTGGGGTTGTCTATAGGTTACCATCCTTTTCTAGGCAGGATAGGACTGAAAAGCCACCACCCCTACTGTGAATCGAATCCAGGATTTTAGGCCCGGAGTGCTTGCGCCTTAGCACTCACCGCGCCTCCTAATTGCGGCCTCCTAATTGCGGCCACCGGGCCTCCTACTACCCTTATTATAATCAAATATTTTATAATTCAACGTTTCAAATATTTTAGAAGGGTTTAACAAATATACCATTTGAGATAGAGCAAAATTATTTTATATCCTTACTTATATCCATAAAGGGAACAAACATGCCAAGTTTCATTAAAATCTGAGGTCATGGGTGTGCAATCGTATTATTTTGGGTTGATTTGACCCTAAACTTAAATGAGCATTCCGAAAAAACGATATTGATGCCAGGATTTTCGGCTATTGACTGTACATATTAAACATTCTACTGTATGACATTATTAACGAATCAACGTTTCTATAATATTTTTTAAATTTAATTGTTCTATGTCTGTGTTTATTGTTTATTTTTCGTGTACCACCAGCCAACATCTCGCGCACTAGAGGTCGTAAAGCGCTGAAATTGAAACAACCAGAATGTCAAGAAGCTAATCCCTAAACATGTTTCGTGGACTCACTATTCTGTAGGTTCGCCGCTTGAAAAATGAGTCCAAAGAAGCGAGCAATTTATATTTAAGAGTAGGAAGGAGAAAGCCCGTGGCCCAGTTCCTTGTCGAGGCGATGCTTTTGCTTTCCTTCGCCCTGGACACCCATTTCACAAGGATAACAGCTGGGCCTTGTTCTCTTGTAATCCTCCTACACGTACTACAGACAACTTACACTTTCATACACGCTTATTCAGGGAGGGTTTCAGGAGAAAAGGAGTCTTCTTCGCCATCTCACCCTCACTCTCTCTCTATCTTTCTCTCTGTATGTATATATATATATATATATATATATATATATATATATATATATATATATATATATATATATACCAGAGGGTGAATCAAAATTCAGTCTTCCCACAAATTTTCTCTTTATGTTGCACTAGGCCTTTCAACACAAATGTGCCATCATCAGGTGCCAGCGCCTAGTAGAGCAAAATAAAGAGAAAATTTGTGGGAAGACTGAATTTTGATTCACCCTCTGGAATTAAGCAACCCCACTACCGGAAAACATCAATAAAATATATATATATATATATATATATATATATATATATATATATACATATTCACAATAATGTATATTCATAATGTAGTGACTTTAACGCGGTTCCTCCCTCCCTCCATAGGGAGAAAACCCGCTTTTTCAAAAGTATATACGATTTTTTTTTGTTATTTTAAGGCGTTCATCGACGCCAGACTTTGATGTCATTAACGCCAGTATTACGGTATTTTTACGTAGAGAAGTTCGTTACTTCCACTTACTGGTCTCCTGTAAGTACATATGTCTTCAATAATTATAAAATATGTCTTGAATAAATATGATCTTAGATCCTTCGGAAAGGTCCAGGGCCTCCGCTGGGGGGGGGGGCACGGTGGACAATCAGTCAGCGCCCCGTCGACTCAGGGGGGCCCTCATGCGTCATTTTTTACTCGCATTATAGTTTTAAATAACAAAATTATATATCTAAGTATAGTTCATATAATTATCATTCAGAAAAACCAATGGATAACTTTATACATTGTCTATTTCGAATATATAATGTAGCTTTTAAATGTTGTCAGTCCAAAAATTTGTAGCCCCAGGACGTGCCAATGTACCTTTGGCAATACGTAATTTTTCCATTCTGTGTAATTACAAATTTATTTAATTTTGTTTTGTGAAATCTCAGTTTTAAGTAGTATTCGTCAATGTTAATGGAGAGGCGGGGTTAAGGGGCCCGTGAAATTATTTGGAATGGGGCCCGTAATTCCTTCCGGAGGCACTGAAAAGGTCCCAGTGTGGTTGGGAACATGAGAGCTCTATCGCGGTGCCAAATTTGGCCCCTTAATATGTCTTCACATTTTATAAAGTTATGTTTCTATGAATTACGTGTAAATAATTATTTTTGTTATTCTCTGATGTTCACTTGGCAGAAACTGCTGGCTTATGTTTTCATAATTTCCATAAATGTTTCTCCTTCTTCTTTGGAGTTAATATCCTGTGGTCGGGTTTATTACATTGTTTTGTGTTGCTCTGTTTTGAATGTATTAAGCTTCTTTTTAAATGGCCGAATGTCGCAACAAGTAAACATAAATGAATAACCGCAGAATACTTTAACTATACCAATGAGGGCAGGTAATTATGCGCAGGTTGGCTATCCTTGACAGCAACAATTCTAATTGGCTGTATCGTCCTTGGCAAGGCAGCCGTAATGACGTCAGACCATTTCGTTGACCGATGCACCAGTGCAGAACGATCATCTGCATGTAAGGAAATATCGTGTTCCCAATAAGGCTGGGGAAATCATTTTGACCGTATAAACATATATATATATATATATATATATATATATATATATATATATATATATATATATAAATATAAATAAATTGGTATTCCTTGGACTACAAAGGACCAATGTTCAGTTTATTAAAACCATTCAGGTAATCCCATATTTATCAATTCCATTTGACATAAACGGTAGAATAGCTAGGCCAAACTTTACGAAATATTTCCAAAAGTGAAACAGAAAACAGATGGAAACCCTTGACAATCATTGAGCGAGTTATGGATGACAGGAGCCTTTACGTCATAGTGTTATTACTGTTCCAGGGCCCCGAACATAGTTCTGCGTTGCTCTTTAAATGCCATTTTTCACATAAATTACAGCCAATCCTAACTCGCCTCGGGCTGAGCGTGGAGCACAGGTCTGCTTATCCTGCTACTTTCTTCCACTGTGCCCTGTGTAGATAATTTCCTATCAAGCCACCGTTTACACTTATACCTACTAAGATCTTGGATTATAGTATCCCCGGACTGTATGCTATCCATACGGAACCCTCTTTTTGCTTTAAAATAGGCAGAAGGTCGACTAATAAAGTACAACACATCTTGACGAATCACAGGCCACAAAAATATCTTTCATTCAGGTTTATGTCTGTATTTATATGTATACTTGCTTTATATGTACAGAGAACACTGTTTACAAATAGATAACGTGTTATCTATAGGTTACCAGTAAAATGAATTTACCCAGTACAGGTTAAAATTCGTTGTCAATAATAAATGGACGTTCAAATTTAAAAATTTACGTTTCCAAGATGTTGAAAACATCCATTATATTTGCGAGCATTACCAACAAGTGTTCTGACTGGGGATGCTGATGGGTGAGGAGGCTGTGGAAGGGTTCGGGATATTATTACCTCGGGTGGACCATCATGGGGCATAGCGTAAACTCAATGAGGGACAAAATCACAGTTTAATTCTGGTAATTTTAGATCTGCCATCATTGTTGAAAAGAACTCCAAATAGAAGTAATATTAAGAAATAAATACATTGCTGCCTATGCGTGCCAGCTCTCTAACAAACTAAAAATTCAAACCCCTCTAAAAATACTTAAAAATTGTAATATCAAAAAATCCTTTCTTAGCGAGTGTTTACATCCTCAAGTGTGTCCATGCAAAATTTCAAATTTTTCTGTCAAGTGGGATGGGCAATGATAGGTCAGTGAGTGTGTGAATAAATGAGTGGTATTTGACAGATATATAGTCGATATATAGATTGTTAAATGAAATAGATCAAAAATTGTCACAAATATTGCACATTTTTATTTTACTTTGACTCGGGGTTCTCCCCATGTTCTGTTAACCGCCCATTTCTAATGCACCGATTTTGAATATTTTCACAACATATACTGTAATGGTCAGATTTTGCTTATTATCACAAGACATCAGAGAACAAGAGCAAACCTTATAATGGAGATTAAAAATAGTGCGTATGAATGGAAAGCTAATATGCTGTTAACGAGAAATGATAAAGTAGTAATTACTAAAAAGAATCGGGTCGACATTTTTTTTAAATCACCCACATTAGCTCTATTATTGTTAGAATGGGTAGAAACTTGTTGATCACCCGCCCCAAAAATCTTTGATATGTTAAAATTTTAATAAAAATATTTTAAATATGTTATTTGATTACATTTATTTTTATATCGCATTTATTAATAACTAGCTGAATACCCGCGCTTCGTCACGGCAGATAAGTAGTTATTTTATTGCGTTAAATAATGTATATTCAAAATTGACGCTACTCTTCAATTTAATTAAAATTTAACGTCCATTATAATTAACCACGAATTTTTGGACGGTTTATCTATAGGTTACCACCCTTTTCTAGCCAGGATAGACCTGGTGCCTTTTCTTTTCTCTAAAGAAAAGCCACCACCCCATATAGGGAATCAAACCCACGATCTTTGGCACGGAGTGTTAAGTGCTCACGCCTTAACACTCACGTCCAACGGACCTGCACTCTTTAATTTTGTTTAGTTTATCATCTAATGAACCTTGAGTATTGTAAAGCTAATTTCGTAGCAAAAAAAAAAACGAAAATTACGCCCTTTATGGTCACTCCACATTGTTGGCCGATGGTTTGATAACAGACTAGCTAAATGTCCGGCTTTTGAAGCGGAAGGTATTTTTGAAGTAAAAAGAGGAGAATTAATTTGCTAGAAATCCGTTCCCACTGTTCCGCTATTGAAGACTTGCTCTCCCAGACGTGCTGACGGTGGAAGCCACGTGACTTAGACAAGGTGTTGCTGCTTTCAGAACCTCCCCTGGCTCTCTCTCTCTCTCTCCCTCCCGGCTGCTTTGTCATTTGTAAGGAAATCATAATTTGTCAATGGGAAGAATTTCCTGAATCCCGCGAATTTTCCCTGAGAATTCGCTGAGTTCTGCCATGGAGCCACTTTCTTTTTTTAATGACCGAATGATGTATCTTCCTTTCTTGCATAATACGACTACGCTTAGTTTAAACCTGCTAAGTTATTTTCATTCAGTTTTTCATTCTCTAAATTTTGATCCCTTGGAGAAAGACTGATTCGGGACAATTCAAATCTACCAGTCGTTTAGAAACAGGTTTATTTTGTTGTTCCACTTTGTGCTTTGAAAGATTATGTAACGTCAGTCGAAGGGCAACAGAAATTAGATTGGTTAAAGCTTCCATTTTATATGATTAATATATATATAAAATCTTCTTGTAACCATACTTTTATGGCGAGAGGGGGATGTAATGATTGTGAAATCCCTTGAAGACTTGGCCCACCGAGAAAACCCTTGAGAATAATGACAGAAATTTAAAAAGGATGATGGTTGGCATTCAAAAACACCGTCAAAGATGTTCTTGGAAATACACGAGCACAAAATTACACCGAAATGCATTGTCTAACATAGCCATCTTGCTAACTTCCCGCAAAATCTTTTTGAAGTCAGCGGTGAGCGATTCCACCAAGACTTGAAGGTTTGAAGGAGGCGCGGTATCAAGGTAAATGGGATGTAAATATCGTCCCTACTATGCCTAAACTATCGAATATGCAAATCGGAGCTAACTAGAGAACGAACAAATTCTATCCTATTGACGAAGTGATATATTGAAAATTGGTCCTATTCTAAAGGGGCTTTTCTAAAGGGGCTCCGACAATTTGCGACAAGCCTTATCGTCCACAATCCAAGAGCAAAGTCTCGAATCTGAAAAACGAGATTTAGCATATTCGATAGTTTGACATGGTAGGGACGATATGATGGCTGACTATTGTGTTAGCATCCAGTGTGAATCCACATACATTAAACACTCCAGAAAAATTTATAAGCGAATATTGTTAACTTAATATTATGTTTACTGATCGAAATTTAACTTGCAGTAACTATATATGAAGGGTTTAGAGCACAACTAGACCAAGTCCATTTTTGGCATTTTATGTTGTAATGGCATTGAAGAGTATTACTAAAATGGCTCTTTTCATTGCTACAGGAAACTAAGCTCTAACTTCATTATTTTGGCACTTGTTTCACATCTGGAAGTCATTCTCATTTGTTTTCAGAGCAGAAGTAAGCCAAGCCCAAGTTATAACTATTTTATGAAAAAGGCTATACATAAATAATGTCAGTGTTTAAGTTTTACAATCTTTTTAAGTTTTATACTGGTCAATAGGACTTATACAACGGTTCTGCAATTAAAACGAATATTACTCATTTTCTGAAAACTCTATAACATGGACTTTGTCTAGTCGTGCTCTGAACCCTCCATATAACCTTTGTATGAATAAAACTATTTTGTGAATAGTATATTTGGTATGTTGTCCCTTTTTATTCCTTGGTACACACATTTTGCGCGAAAAAGAGGGTATGCTGTCTTTAAAAAGTTGACGTGTTAGACAAAAACTGAGGATATTTTCCTATTCAAAGGCCAAAAACGAGTCACAATCTAAGACCACGAAATGGCCGTTCCCCAGTGTTACCGAATGAATCTCCTTGTAATTTAAAGTTATTTGTATATTTACCAAAGTTTGTATGTAATGGTTTTGAGGAGTTTGAGAGTAATGACTCTATAATCTGATTGAGCCAATGGAACCATTGGACGAGGGCGTGGAAGGGGCAGCTCTAGGCGTGACGCTGTGCCGTATGACGATAACGGATCTAACGGACAAGCCCTAATAAGAAAAGGGAAGAGATGCTCACAGTTAGTTCCGACCTCCTAACCTCCTAGGAGCTTCTAGTTCTAGTCGTCACTCCAGTTTCTAACCTTCATCAAGTAGTTCTTGACAGTCATCATTTTCAGCGTAGTTGGACGTTTGAAACTCTAACGCCTAATTGAAAAAAAAGCTCATAGTTTCTTTGATGAATCATCTTAACCAGCCGGGTTCCGTCCGCCATATCAGCTGATGATTGTCAAAATACGACAATGATTATTGTTAGTAAGGTAACAACTGGTACATAACTGGTTTTTATTTACTTCCGGAATGCATTTTTTATGACCAAAATGATTTAGAAGGAATTCATTTGAGGGCCCCAGAAGTCAAGGGGTCTAAGAGACATTTTTTAAAAAAATTATACAGGAAAGGGTTGTGAACACCGTAATCTTTTGGGTGGTAAGAGATCCAAGTGATTTTCTTGACAGTTGCTGCCACCTAGCTTGTGTTCTCTTGGGTATCGTCACTTTTGTAATATTAAGTCCAGAAGAAAATTAAGGGGTCAATCTGCGAATTCTCCAATTCCTTTGCATATTAATCATAAACCGGATATGTACCTTTTATGTATCAACATAAGGGCCTGAGGATTCCTCTAGTATGATCGGTACTGTAAAAATGTAGTTTTTGCTATTACTACTATGTTCAACTTTGACTCCATTTTCCTCAAAACATTGAGTTTGATACTTAGACCCCTTGACCTCTGGGGTCCTCATTTTTAGTGTAAATGTTGTGCGTAGGTATAAGGCTCGGGCACCTATAAAATCTCATCAATATCGGCCTAGACAATCATATTAGGGTCAAGGACGTTATGGAAACACGCAAAGATGATGGCATCCCTAGGATTCAGAATTTATCCCCATAACACTTACAGCATTTTAGTATATATAGTTTGATCTTTTTGTATTTAGCTATGAAGGAATAACTGGCGATCTTGTTGAAATTGCCGCCTTTCTTGCTAAATATAAAGAACTATAGAGTGCTTTATAAAAACCAGCGTCCATGACGACCTTGGTTAGTTGCACCTGTCATAAATGCAGCAGCTGAAAGGAACTAGGCCAGAGAAAGCATGTCTCATATCGTGAACAACTATTGCATGTATTATGAGGAGTATTCCAACAAAAGTTTTTGACTTTTCCGAATAATAAATTCACTTAATATAAATATAAGGTACCTAATATATTGTATCATTATATAGGGAGGGGGGGATTGTATTTGTATTGGTATTAGACATAGTAGAAGTTTCCTCCTTATTCTTCATATTACTTTTATTTGCCTAATAATGAACCTAAACAGGTTTGAAACTTCGTAAATATAATTTAATGTTGTAAACAATTTTTGGGAGCATCTCCTGACAGTTCAAGAATTCATTGATTCCTCCCCATCCTCACATTCAACCTACAAAATATAATTTATTTATATTGACCTCCATTTATACATAAGACAAATTTTTGGCACGGATTATCTCTAGTTAACCACCCGATAGTAAAGGTATATTAGTGCTGTATACTAAACTAGCCTGACATGGAAATGCTTATCGAGTAAGTAAACAATTTAAGCTCGGGTACTTACAGGTGCAGTAAAAACTAGTAAATACACTTCCTCCTGTCATGGCGCTAGTGATAAAGGCCCGAAGTGATACAGCAGAAAGTACAAACACTGAAGGCCTTTCACTGTTCATTAGTGCAGGCAGCTTTGGCAATAGCTGGAGGCTCTGGCCAACCTTTCGCTCCTACTCCTTTCTTGTAAGGATTGCTTGGCATCTCCGGTAGATTGTAACGGGAAATAGCAGCATTTAGACTGGTAAATAATTTAAGAGGTTAGGTCCGCCAGTAAATATACTGTTGTCATACCTGTTGGTGAAGACCGTCGTCACTGGCTACGGTACTCTCACCGGTGCCAGGGACGACGATCCTCGTCAACAGGTATGACAACGTTTAGACTGCCTAACGAAATGAAGCCACTCCAAACAGCAGGATTTTCACATTATTTTAAGTGTTTGGTTATCAAATTTTAAATAGGAAGGTAGAATTTGTCAGGTTTCGGTAGCGGTATCTTAACCCTTAATTAGTGGCGTCGGGTTATATGGACCCGAATGTATTTGTTTATTCGACCAAAAAACCACCCGAATGTATTTGTTTCTTTGAAATCTTTGAATTTCAATAAATATTATTGTTTATTATTATTTATTTTAATTACTTTACCCCAAAAAAAATCAATTTAAAGTTTGTTTCACTGGGGCCCCGACACCATTAGTTATGGAAGAAAAAGCACGCCACTAATTAAGGGTTAATAAAAGTACATTTTAGCGCAGTTCCTCCCTCCCGCCGTATGTAGGAATCCCGATTATAAGGTTGACCTCATAACGCAATTCCGGAAGTGCCGAGTAGAAAATTTATAAACTTTAATATAAACTGTATAATGATCTAGCTTGTTTACACAGATATGCCATGTACAAATCAACTGAAACAAGTAAAATAAAATAGAAACAATACAGTTTATCGCGGGGCTACTCCCTATTTAGCCGCAAGGGAAGATTGTCTGGATGGGATTGGGGAAGATAAGGATAGACCTTCATGATTAGGATGGTGACACAATATAGAACGGAATGTTTGGAAAAGGGATTTAGCAAGGTGAACAGGATGTTAAGATCATCGTGAAGGGTTTTCTTGGATACGTAGAGGCATTTAAAATTATGAGGAGAACTTTTGTCTGGAATGCCTGTATTCTTTTGATGATGAATTGTGGTTAGCCGTGTTGGGATCAAGAAATCAGAAGGTCCCAATAATTTATAATAAAATAATAATGATTTATTGCTTATAAAATTATAATTTAATGATCAAAATGGAATCAAATATAATTAAATAGTCCGCTGATAAAGTAGAAGCAATGACGTCAGAGCCTTATGATTTGTCTCCTTGGTACCTCGTTGCTCTCCAGCCTGGACCTCTTTGTCTGATATGCATGGAACCGCTAAGGAGGCTACCGGTTCCTGCTAACACTTATAATCAGTAATAATAAATCACTCACAAGAGGAAGTCTCACTACGCCAATCAACAGATGAGGTATTTTCGCGAAGACCACATCCAGTTACTTTTGAAGTAGCAGTAGTGATTGTATCAGTGATTCAGCGCATGCGCATAACTCCTTCGCCTTCCTATTGGAGGATTCCGATGAGCAATTCTATTGGTTCTTGCTGGGAAAAAAGTAACCTTCAACGGGGAATTAGCTTTTGTTTATGAAAAAGCTCTGCTTATGTTAGTGAGAAAAAATGAGTCTTTTACAATTAGTTCGCTATGTTCCTGACAAAGAAAAAGGGATTGGTTTCTTACTCGCAAAAATTAATAGAATTCTATTTATTTTAGCGAGTTGGATAGACTAGAGTCGCTAAAATTAATAGAATTCTATTAATTTTAGCGAGTTGGATTGACTAGAGTTTTGATATCTTCTTGAGCGAGCGTAGCGAACGGACCGTATAGCACGTATGCCCATAATGCTTAATAAATGTAAAATATCCAAAAAGAGTCAGAGAGAAAAGGAATAAAATATGTGTGTTTACAAATATCGTTGTTTATGTTGTCCTTCATAACCTGCAAAATAGTTAACTTTAATGCTTAATAACGTTTTTTGTAGTTGAGAGAATTGATTTTGATCATATTAACCTTTTAATTAATAATTATTGCTTGCCATTATCTAATATGAATTATAACCGTAGATAACGAGTCAAGTAGTAATAGATAACCAGCAAAGAACCAGTAAGCTAATCAGTAAGCTTATCAGCGAGTACGAGTAACTGTTATAAATCACTACTGCTACTTCAAAAGTAACTGTATATGGTATTCGCAAAAAGACCCAACAGGTGTCTCTAGAGTTAAGCCTCGGCGACATATTCAAACATTGGTTGCTACAGCCATAAATGATATGATAGCTGGAGACTCGCATGAAGCTAGTTGAATTTTCTCAGTGACAGACTGGCTGAAAAACTAACCTATTTCACCGTGGCTTAGAAAGGATTTCCAACCTTCATACATTCCGATCTAGAAAGTCGAGGTGCCATAAAAATAAAATCATTTGATGAAATTATAATTAACGGGTCGAATGAATAAATTTTCATAACGTTCTCATTCATTTACCATATAGTGGAATAACTTTACGTAGTGTTTACCAAAACCTATCCCAATGTAAAAGTTTTAATTTTATAGCAACATTTTACTCGGATAATACAAAGACAGGTTTTTAAACCCTTTTTAATATAACTAGTTGTGCTGTACGCTCAAAATAATAGTATCAATACACAGTGGCTACTTGTTTCTCAATAAAATTCTTTTAAATGCATCATTTCCTTATTCTGAATCAACAGCTTTTCGCACGTTTCCCCTTCCATTGTCTGTTCCCTCTCTTGTTGGCCCAAAAATTATCCGATTTTAATGAAATTTGGTAAAAAAATACTTTTCTGATTTAAAAAGTCAAATTAATTAACCAGCCTAAAGCGGCCACCGGAAAACAGGTTTTTTAAAGTGAGACCTGCTACTATTTTCGAGAAAAGTGCATAAAACTAGTTTCCCTAACTAATTTTCGTTTTTGAAATTGCCAGGGTTTGGTAGTTGTTCTTAATAAAACTACATTTTACATGTGAAAATGGGTTTTATTGTTTGCCACTAGAGCTAGAGCTCTAGTATAGCACATACTTTCTGTATAATGTTTTTCTATTTTTTGAATCATTTTGTATAAATTAGTATTAACTCGGTCCATCTTGTTTACATCTCTGATGAAGGCTTGAACTTCAAGCCGGAACGTTGGCAACAATAAAACCAATTTCACATGTAAAATATAGTTTCATTAAGAAACAACGACCGAACCCCGACAATTTCTACCCTCGCATCACCAACGGTCAACGATCTCCTCTCAATGATTTTTCGTTTTGGGTACTTTGGATCGTCGGATCGTTCAATTAAATATTTTCTACACGTTTGACAGTCATCCAATCTAATATGTTGAAATTTTCGTTACGTTTGGTGTAAGCAAAATATTAGGAAAAGCAATTCTAACAGGCTTGAGCAGTTTTAGTATATTTTCTTAAATATCTCAAAAGCTGTTGGGAAATCGTAACCTTTCGGAAGCTTACTAAATTCCCTACAAGGACGGTTATCAAGTAGTTTTCGGTAGGACCATTCCCATTAGTGAACTAAGTGCTTAAAACTTCGAAATTTTTGATTTCGTCCATTTTTTTCTCTTTTCCTAAGTTTTGTTATCTTTTTAATTTGGATCAAAATTTTTCTATGCATTTTTTTACTATTTCTTGAGAAATAATTTAAAATTGTAGAGACTATCTGAAAATTAGGTAAAGGGTTTCATTGATGGCTTACACAATAAGGTAAATTCTGATAAATAAAACCACTAAGCTAATATTGTATTCCTTGATACTTTTCCCGTGCGGAACCCCCTGAGTTTGAATGAACAGAGGTACCTTGTTTTTCCCCAGACTAAGGCGTGTTGAAATGAACGGAAGATCCTGCCCCAGTTAGATCAGCCATGTCCTCGGAGAGCGGCTACTTGGAACGGACTAGAAGTCTCCGCAGGAGAAGGAGGGCCTATACCAGAGTCCTCAAGGTATCCTCTACGTCATTCTACCCACCAATGCACTCAATTATTTTCTGTCTCTTTGGTCAGACTTTAATCCTCTTTGTCTTTCAAGGGAATACCTTCTTCTTTTCACTTCACAGTGCACTCTTTGGTGTGGTTTCTTTCCTGGGATCATTTCTTGTGATTTTATTTCCTCTTTCAGCTTTTACTGCAGCCTAAATGTAAGTGCATCTAAATTACTAACAAGACTTTTATATTATATTTTATTCTAGAGGACAAATAGTTTTCACTGTATCAAGCTTCTTGTACTGACGTTGCAGACTGGATGCGTCACAACACTGCTTGCACAACTACTCAGCCAAACTAATAAAATGCATTGAGGTACAAAATATTTGTCGTCAGAGTAATAGGGAGGTGTCACGGTTAGGTGTGACGTTTTGACAAAAACGAAGAGTCTCGGAAATATTTCTTTCCTTTCCCTCAAAGTGTTAATGGTTTTTTTTCCGCCGGTTCAATACTTTTAGAAGTAAAATGAGTTCGAAAGGGGGTGATTTTTTTGTTGTTGGTGCTGTGCACTTCGTTTTTATTACCGCTTACCTTTTGAACAACTGCTTCCTCTGCGTTGGGCTATTTTAGCGTCAAAAGTCTCGCGTTTATATTTCGTAAACAAGCAAACGGGTTCATAAATTTAAGATTTTAGCTAAAAATAGCTACATGATTGACAGAAAAATATCGCTAAACTTTCCAAATCACATCCGGGATTAGCATCATATGAAAACCCACTAAAATGGCGTCTTTCCATTGGATTTGTTTTTGCGATCAAATATGTCCAATTCAAATTTACAGGCTTTCCGAATTGTTTCTTCTTTGGCTACAACAAACAATTATCGCTGGAACAAATGCCATCTGCAGTGGGTGTTGCAAGTCCGGAAATTTCATACCGATATGTCTTTCTTAACATTCTAAATCGAATGAGTCTAAAATTTCCTCTAGTCTTTCTGCTATGATTGGAGCGACATTCATGAAAACCCCTCCGTTAGCAATGGAATTATTTCTATATCATTTAATGGAGCTCCAATTTCTGTTTTTACTAGCTAACACAAGTAGCTCCATTGACAAGACATGATGGACCTTCTAAGGCTCTCAGAGTATTTTCTGCTTGACTGATGCTTCCAATGCAGCAAAACTTTCGCAAAATATAAGACCTGTTGCATTCTTCTTTAGTTCACTTTTATTTCCCATTCAAGAGAAATAAATGCCTCTAATGTGGCTCTATATATATATATATATATATATATATATATATATATATACATATATATATATATATATACATATATATATATATATATATATATATATATATATATACATATATATATATATATATATATATATATATATATATATATATATATATATATAGACCGCTGGAGAATGCCGTATTAACACAAATAATTCTCCCCAGCGAAGAAACCTCAAAAATAATATATATATATATATATATATATATATATATATATATATATATATATATATATATATAGGAAATAAATGTTTCCTCATATGACAATCCAGCTTACCGCAGACCTTTACAGAAGAGTCCATTGCACTATCCATACGATTTCACACGAATGCAATGGCGGATTAGCAGGTGCGTATCCTAAACCAGTATCCTTTTCGTCGACTGCCCTCGTCTTGAGCAACCGTCCGGTTCCACGCCTCCTTCTGTGCAATAAAATCATCTTTCGTAACGCTCTTGCACAAGCATCGGTCTCTTTTACACGGTATCATGACGTTCGTCTTCTATGGTCTGTGCTTATCACCGTGCCTGTTGAGTTTTCCGTTTCATTGCCCATAAATCATACACTTCTTTAATGTGGCATAAAAATTATTGCCTGAGTTGTTGCTTCACAATCGTAAAATTCCTCTCTACCTGCCTTCTGTATAAAAATTACTCATCCACGACGGAGCATCATTATATTTTAAGCCATATTACAATCAATTGCCTCAAAGCTGTAATCATTCATTGATAAGCCTGGGCAGCATTGTATCTTTTACAAATCCTGCTTTGGATTCTTGTTATCTTTTAGCGCGGTTCCTCCCTCCTTCCAAAGGGTGGAAACCCGTTTATTATACTGACCTCATGACGCAACTACGGACTGGACAGTTTTACGATTAAGAACCAAAAAGCTGGTTCAAATTTGTATATATATAGTCTGTTCGCTCGCTCACCAACTCGACAATCGTCCGATTTTTATGAAATTTCGTAAAAAAGTCTTTCTTCTGAATTAGGTCACGTTCGTTAACTAGCAGAATCCGTTCACCGGAACATGGCCTTAACCCTTACGTTTTCGAGTTCATATACTCGTTTTATAGGATATCTGTAACCGTTTACGAGAAACGATGGTACAAATACTTTTCGAAACAAATGAAATGTTTTCAGATCTTGGCATATTTTCTAAAATATCTCGAAAACGGTTTGTAAATCGTGCTATGTGAAAGGTTCCCATTCGAAGAAAATGGTGCTTCGACTAAGACTTCGAATGTGTTGGTTTCGTTCTCTGATAAATTCTTTGCGTTTTTCCCCTCAGTTTAGCGGAAGTTGAAGGTGCCCAGTGTGTTATTTCCACGACTGTAATCTTTCTATCTAAAATGTCACGTTTTTTCAGGATTTCATTGGTGCAAAATTTACATTTTTCAGAAGATATTCACTATGTCAATTCAGTGCTTTCCAAATTACACTCGGGATAAGAACGTCAGAGAAAACGCGCTAAAATGACGCAGTTCCTGCGAGTTGTAGATTTTGGTATTGGCGTTCTCTTGGGGCAGGCCTATGTCGCCACATGTTCATGTAGTCACTTTAGATGCCTAGTAATTGGTGCCTTGTCCAATAAAAGAAAATTTTTGAAAGACTTGTATTCGTCCTCCCTCGAAAATTAAAGAAAACCTAGTACCGGCAATTTTATTTTATTTTTTGTTATTACGTTAAGATAACTACTGAAGTAAAGACTGGCTCACTTCATTCATATGATTATAATTTAAATACAAAAAAAAAATTGGTTAGTCATATATTTTCGGCATTTTATAGTTTTACTCTAGTACATATATCACTTTATTACTAATAGATTCTACATTTTAATGACAATCAGAAGAAGATTAATTGAAGCTCAGATTTCGTTAGTTTTATGTTGAATGAAGATAAATTACATCTCGAAAAATGGTGCGACGAAAGCAGATCAAAAGGAAGGACAAACAAACCTCGTGGACTCAAATATTGCGCCGGAGTGTGAGACTGCCAAATTTCTACCTTGCTCATAGACAGCTTGCGATCAAGAAATCTTTGGTAGTTAAGGGTTCTTTTTTTATTAGTCTTTTGGGGGTTGGCTTGTGTGTTGATGGTGTGTTACTAACAGAGAACTGGGTACTTACGTATTAGCTTCAATGCAGGTTAAAGGTAAATGTGAAGTAGCGCGGTCTCCACACCGATCCTTTTGAAATGTTGCACTATAACGTATTTTGATGCACTAAACACGAATCCGTTAAAAAAAAGCTCGCTTTTCACTAGGAAAGAAGTTATGAAACACTAAAGTTCACTGTTGTGCGGGTTCTGAAAGGTAATGTAACCTACTATGTTTGTCAACATGCGCATGCGCGGGTATGGAAAAGTTCGTAATAAGGATGTCTAATTGAAATTTACCATCAATTATTTATCAATTTATCTCCAGTTAGTTATTCAAAAATATTTGTTTTAAACCATTCTTTAAATTTTTTTTTTAAATTTTAAGAAGATATCAAAACTCTAGTCAATCCAACTCGCTAAAATTAATAGAATTCTATTAATTTTAGCGAGTTGGATTGGCTAGGGGTTTTGATATCTTCTTGAGCGAGCGGAAACGCATAGCACGTATGCCCAAAAGTGACAATTTACGACCAAGTCAGCTACCACAAGGTGAGTCTAAATTTCAATTACACTTAGTCATTAAGGACTATTGCGCATGCGCGTGTTTACAAATACGCTGTTACTCCGTATTTTATAACTTCCATAACAATGAACTTTAGTGCTTAATAACTTCTTTCCTAGTGAAAAGTGAGCTTTTTTTTAACGGATTCGTGTTTAGTGCATCAAAATACGTTATAGTGCAACATTTCAAAAGAATCGGTGTGGAGACCGCGCTCCTTCACATTTACCCAGGTTAAAGATTTGGGTACCGTTCAGAGATCTGGATCTTAGATAACGCATTTCCATTTGGTATATTCCTATGAGCAATTCTATTGGTCATGTTTTCCACGCAGGAGTAACCCTCCAGCATGCATTTAACTACGTATGCATCCCTTTCTGGATACTACACGTATTATCAATTCTATTGGTCATGTTTTCCACGTAGGAGTAACCCTCTAGCACGCATTTAACTACGTATGCCATCCTTTCTGGATACTACACGTATTATCCATTCTATTGGTCATGTTTTCCACGTAGGAGTAACCCTCCAGCATGCATTTATCTACGTACGCCATCCTTTCTGGATACTACACGTATTATCAATTCTATTGGTCATTGTGTTTATAGTAACCGTCTTGTTCCATCTCTATTTAGAAAGCAATTCATTTGTTCATTGGTGTTTTTTACGCGATTGGTGTTTCTTTGTTTGTTGTTACGCGATTTCCCAGTTTGTTGTTTATTTTACCGAAACAAAGGAAGCACTGTTAAATTGCATATCGGTCCATTATACACCGAAAAACCACCCTTGATCTACATTATCAACGATTTGGATTGACTAGAGTTTCGATATAACATTGAGCGTACGGAAAAGCCTAGCAATTGTGCCATTGTCATTTTCGCTCGCTCAAGATTATATTGAAACTCTAGTCAACCCTAATTGTTGATAATTTCGTCGCCATATTGTCAGAAACTCAATTGACACCTTGATCCAGGTCTCTGAGAGCCGGTTCTTTAACCTGCGTTGAAGCTAATACGTAAGTACCGAGAACTGCGAATAGGTTTTTAGTGTGTTTCGTTCAGTGGTGGAAACCCGCCTTATGACGTTGACCTTGTAAGTGCTGATGTATCATAGCACGTTGGTCAGGAAAAACCCCATCAAATTTAAATGTGGGTGCGCGATCACCATGAGTGCTAAGGCGTGAGAACTCCTTGTCTAAGATTCCCACTGGGGTGATGGATTTTCTACCCAAAAAAGTAACGCATCAGCTCTATCCTGCCCTGAAGAGGTTAAAAAGTTATAATTTAAATAAATTAATTTTATTAAATTAAATTTTTGTTAACCAGCAGATAAAAAGGCTATCAAAACAAATGTGAAATCATTGTAATGCTTAGGGTTTTAGATAAAACTTTTTATATATACATTTATGCGGGGATCGAATGAATCCTCTTTCATGGTGAAATCTTTCTATCCATTTTTGGGATAGAAAAACTAGAACTTTGCGTTTTTGGATATTTATAGCGTAGGCCAAAAAAGGTTTTAACCTACGCCATAAGTATCCAAAAACGTGAATATACTTGATAGGTCAGAAACACGTGGAATAGAGCTTATAACTTTAGTTTTAGGTACCTTAAAAGGTTGGATTGAGTTTGAAATTCGTCCAAACTGAGATATAGAAATTTTGGTTCCGTTTAGGTTAGAGTAAATATCCCAAAAAAAAGAAAATGATTTTCCTTAATCTGTTGGGAAAATCTGGTAGACGGAAGTTTCAGATGTGTTTGTTTTGAGAGTCACTATTCTAAGGTTTCTTAATCATACCAGGAATTTATATTATACGGAATACATTCCCAGGTGGTTTTTGTTCCATCAATACACCGCCTAATTGAGTATTAGCAAACGACCACAGCCGCGTTAAATAAACCCGTTCCCGTAGTTTATCGAAGTAAAGTAACGTACGAGGGGTGGCTGCCAGGGAAAACCACGTCCCGTTTGAATTATTATTGAGTGGCAATCTATTGATACCCAAGTTCTAAAACCCCAGAGGTTCAGAAGAATACTCTCAATCCGATCGCTATGGAAAAGAGACAGTGATAGGAAGAAGACGGTTTGGCCAAGAGTGCGAAATAGTGAGCTTGGGAGGGGAGTGAGGAGAAATAACTTTTTTTTTTAAATTAAATTTAATTCATGTTGACGACGCAAACCAATAATTCATGCCAAAATATAAATCTACTAATCTTGCCTTATATTGGGTGCATGCATATGTAGTAGCCATTTTGATGTATTCTTCTGTCTTATTTTTTTTTCTTTTTGCAGGGCCAAAGCGGTTTTGAAGATCTCAGGCGTTATATCAAACAAGGGGGAGACTTCTGTAAAGAATTGGCCACCATTCTTCAAGAAAGGTAATGTGTCTCTGTTTTCCTCAATTAACTCCGTATAATATATTCAATATAATGTTTTAGCACATTCCGAAGGTTGCACTAGTGATTGAAGTTAAATAATAAATAATTATATATATATATATATATATATATATATATATATATATATATATATATGTGTGTGTGTGTGTGTGTGTGTGTGTGTGTGTGTGTTCTTTTTGAGACTTCTTCCCTGGGGAGAATATTGTTATTGGCACGGCTTTATCCAGTGGTCGGTTCATTTACGTGTTATAATTCCCAAAAATTCGACTATGCGTCAGCACTATGCTTTTTTGTTTCTCACTTTTTTTTTATTACATTTTTTAAATTAATTAATTTATTAATGGGTGCCTGGGAAGGGAAAAATCAGGCTGTCGGAGCATAGCACTGACCACACTATCTCCCTAGTGTGCTGTATGGTCATGAATCAGATACCTCCATAGTATCTGCACCTCAGGACCCTCCTGGCCTGTTAAGGTGCTGATTTTTTATGCTTTGTAAAATCAGCTGATTTAATAATCCTTCGACATTACTTCTCGTCCTTGACAATATGATCTGAAACTACGAAGCTCCATCTTGGACCGAGCCTACTCTTGGACTTGTCCCAGTTTTCTCTTTCGGTATCCGCCTTGATCCTCCCGATTCGGAGATAAACTCTCTTAGCCAAAGTTAGCGAGCAATTAGAACAACATCGATACAGATCGGCGGAAATGGACGGGAAAGCTAAACAACAATAGAAAGGAAGTTTAAGTTAGGGACATTTCTGGTTTGAGAATAGTTTTCTAGTTTTCACGCTCAGTTTCTACCGGTTATAACGTTAATGTTGTTTAGTTATATTTTGAAAAATAATAGCAAACATTTATCTGCTGATGGCCTGTAGGTGTTATATGTCTTATGAGAACACCTGGAACCGTTTGGCAGACTCCCAGCACAATATATTTCTGGCTTTTATCCACGCAGAATGACATCTGGTTTTGACAAACACGTTGAGGAAATTCTCCCGATGTCATACTATTCTATTAAAACGTTGAAAGAGATCATCAGTTAGTAACAACATCTATTTTTTAACATTTCATCTTTTTGCAATGAACATTTTGGATGCAAGTTTTACTGCGACCTTGTGAATTATTAATTATAAACTCCATAACCTCAAACCCAATGTCGCAATCTGGAAGTGCTAACGAGAAATTTCTACAATTCGTAACACCTAGCAAAAAAAAAGATTCGTCCAAATATATGTATTTGTATGTTTTTCTACTTTATTTTATAATTGTCCTACATATTTCGTTGCCTCCATGCCACCTCCTCAGGAGCCGTTAAAACCCAACATATGTGGTCAGCTCGTTACCCATATTAATTCTTCCACTTTAGGAGTTGACGACACATGCAGGGTTTTAATGGCCCCTAAACAGGTTGTTGCATGGAGGCCACGAAACATGTAGGACAATCATAAAATAAATTATCTTTATTTGCCAATTATACAATACACCAAGTATTTTTTATAATTCTTATGTACATAAAATAAATTAGTATAATAGAGAAAAAGAAGTAATATTTCTTTAAAGACCTACGCAACATACCTATATCCA
Source organism: Gonocerus acuteangulatus (assembly GCA_946811695.1). Taxonomy (NCBI): domain Eukaryota; kingdom Metazoa; phylum Arthropoda; class Insecta; order Hemiptera; family Coreidae; genus Gonocerus; species Gonocerus acuteangulatus. The sequence continues at coordinate 47,585,029 of OX328130.1, read as the reverse complement.
AAAAAGTAATTATACTTAATTGGGTAGAAATACGTGGATTACAATATATATATATATATATATATATATATATATATATATATATATATATATATATAAATATATCTGTACTCCGGAAGTATTGGACATCATGTCCATTTTTTTATTAAATTGACTTACATAAGTACAACATGTACTTATGTATGTGGATTTATCGATCCGTATAATCACAGGTACAGGGTCCTAAGTCCGGTGACAAATAACGAAGATAAGACAGTAAAACAAAAAAATCATACCTGTTTTCATTAGAGATAAAAACACCATGTGGAGGACTTTATTTAGGCATGTTTTATAGATATTATACATGGGATCCTATAAACAAAACCGAAATCGCTCCCATTTTATTCACATTTTCCCGAAAAAAAAATAAATAAAAATAAATAACGATGGCGGATTCTGTTGGAAAACTATCTTGTACTTTCGTTTTACGCAAGGCATTTTTGTGCTAAATTTCATTAAAATCCTACCATTTCTGTTGACGGTGATAGCGAAAATACATGTATACATTATTAGTATACAGACAAGTATTATATTATAAAGACAAATATAGTAGTATTATTATTATATGGCGTATGAGCTATAACTACATTTCTCGTCAGGAGTTTTGGATTGAAGCTACGCTAAAGGCGAAATAAATTAACACTAGATTTACCAGACCTGGTACTGGTATAAATGTCAATAACAAAAAATATATTTGTTACTAATATATTGAGGAGCTTAGTATCAAAGTTGGACAACTCCACTTTTGATTTTTTTACAGGAGAGGTAAAAAACCATATCTACTATAGGGTTGTCAGTATCATGGTGATTTTTTTATATGTTATTCTCCTAGGTCCAAAAAACATGTTTTCAAAGGCATTACAAAATTATATGAGTATTAAGGCCGTAAACACACTTTAAATAGTGGAGTTGTCCATGTTTGAAACCAAGTCATGGAGTGGTCTGTTTTTGAAACCAAAGGGAGCCATTTTAAAATTGAATCTATCCTCTTTTGAAACAAAAAAAAAATATGAATTCGATATGCACGAGAGTGTTTTAATATAATATAATTATGTCTAATGTATTAAAAAAAATCGTATTGTTAAAAATTACTTGAAAAAAAAATATTTAAATGCAGTTTGACAAAATTGAAGTCTTTGAATTATTCTCACACCTTAGAAAGAACTCACAGTGTCCACTGTTGATAACATTAGCAGTTTCACTCTGTACTGTGAGGTTGCGGTACCACTGGAAACGGTCTCTTTCTTCCTAATTTTCTCCGGAGAACTTGGACTTGGTAAGTTTCTTGGGGTTGACGCAACAGCCGACGGGAATTGGTGAAGGATTAAGTTCTAGAAGTGACTTGGCCTTCTTTGTTATGGACATACATTTTTCACGTCAATTATGGTGTAGTATTATGGTGTGTGCACCGCACTTTGATTGTGCAGATAGATTGTAAAGATATCTGTAATGAAACTAAATTATCCTTAGTTTAATCGGTTTCGAAAAAATGTGGTACTTCGCTATCCTCTTCGCACAGTTTTACCTAAAAGTACATGTATTGAAGTTGCTGTGCTATACTTTTCATCGCCGTACTCAGCCATACTTGTGCACAGCTTATTAAAATTAATTTATCAATTAGTGATGCGATTATTTTATTAAAAACGAGTTAACCATTATTATTTTCTGGAGAAAAGTTTGTGATAGCAAATAACTGAACATTAACGGTGAGATTTATCTAATATCTAGTGTGAAACTGTCAATATTTATTTGTTGTACTCGAAAATTTAAATAAAGAGGAATATGTCGAGAACAGTTCCCAGTATTACATTAGTTGTTAATTTATTCACCTGAGGTCTTGAAAATACATTTGGAAGGATTCATAGATCTACCAATTGAGTAAAAATGATTTCTTAAATAGAATAGTTGCTGTTTTTCACGGTTTTGTCATATAAAACCCGTTTATCATTAAAATAATTATTTTAAAGAATTGGAAGTGGTCTCATTCTACTCTTCTAATCTTACCTAAATCAGAAAAATTCAAGTACCTAGAGGTTTTGTCTCAAAATCCGAAGTTCGGAACCACAGTGTGCCGGATAACAGCTAGTTATTAATTAGAATTATCGCTAGTTATTAATTAGAATCATCGCTAAATGCTCTCATTACAAGTAACTATAAACATTCAGCCATGATGGATTTGCAGTGCATGATGGGAGCAGATTGCATGAATACAAGCTTCTCATTGGCTACTGAAGGAGTTGTCATTTTTTGAAACCAAACTATGTTGGAATTGCCCATATTTTGATACTGAACGGTGCAAATAAACGCTATTTTAACTATGTTCTGTATGTTTTTAATGCAAAACAGTTGTAAAACCGAATGCAGCATAAAAAGCTCCTTAAGAATCGACCAAAATCTCAAAACTGGAAAAAATGGAGTTGTCCAACTTTGATACCAAGCTCCTCAATATATAAAGTAACATTAAGTTCATTAAATGTATTCTCTACTTATAGCTACAAAAGTCGTAACATCATTTCGGAAAGCAAATGTTATATATAGTAGGAATTTTGAATTGTTATTGCACGACCAGTCAAAATGACTGGTCTGGTAAATCTAGTGTTAAAAGGTATTTAGATATACGAATTTAAATAAAAAGATGCGAATTTAAATGATTTAGATATACGAATTTAATCAGCCTACATCGAAATGAATTTGTACTAAGAACAAGAAACCTGCAATTTTACCATTAAATCTTCGATAGTCTAGAATCACTAGACTTCGATGAAATTGAGTTGCCATTAAGATATGATTGCTATTTCTACCCAATTGTCCGAGGGTATTTTTGCGAGCTCCCTCTTACTTGGCCTTGTCAAGGATTTAAACACGACCTTAACGGTTATAGCGCCCCTCAATCAGACAGGCTGGTTATTAACTTATCAAAACTATTATGCATAACCCCTTACTTTATTGACATGTATTAATACTTCTGAAACTTCTTATGTAGAAAATGTTTATTGCAAAAAAAAAAAAGAAAAAAGAAAAAAAAAAGAAAGAATTTTAATGTAGGATAGTTCAGGAATGGCTTGAAAATCAGCCTATACTATTTGTTCTTGGTATTTATGAAATCATTGGTTTATGATCAAGAGATTGTCCCATAAGGGAAAAGATTTCACATGTTTTAATTTTTATTTTAGCACTTTCCTCCGAAGGAAAGTAGCTATTGAGGTTGGACTCATGGCGGAATTTTTGAAAAATTTCTTCAAATCTTTATCGATCCTACCTAGTAGACACCGAAAATGACCCCCGTTAAAATTTATATATATCTATATATATATATATATATATATATGCATATATATATATGTGTCTGTTAACACGATAGCGGCCAGAGTTTTTGGTTTTTCGTCACGAAACTTGGTATATAGCATTCAATTAGCAAACGATTGAACGAGTTCGTTAACCACCAAAGTCGGTCCACCGGAAGGGGGGGTTTACCCCGAACCCAAAACACTTATTTGACTATGTCAGCCGTAATATTTGTTATATTTCAACGAAACTTGGTATTCGTAGTGTTAATATAGAGAGAAAAGTGAGATATAAAAATGAACTAAATCGGTTCATTAGAAGGGGGGGGGGTTTACTCCGGACCCACAATACCAATTCGCCACTACCAGCCGTGTTTTTTGGTATATTTCGACGAAACTCGGTATTCGTAGTGGTAATCCACAGGTAAATATGTGTTGTAAAAATAAACTAAATCGGTTCATTAGGAGGGGGGGGGGGGTTTACTCCGGACCCACAATACCAATTCGCCACTACCAGCCGTGATTTTTGGTATATTTCGACGAAATTCGGTATTCGTAGTGGTAATCTACAGGTAAATATGTGTTGCAAAAATAAACTAAATCGGTTCATTAGAAGGGGGGGTTTACTCCGGACCCAAATTCCTAATATACTCATACCGGTCGTAATTTCTGCTGTATTGTAACTAAACGCGGTATACGTCGTGGGTAACTCATGAGAAAGAAGTGTTGTAAAAATGAGCTGAATCGGTCAATCGGAAAGCGGGGGTTTAATTTGTAATATATTTGAATAGAAAAGCCGGCAGACGTAGGTTCACAAAGCCGCCGCAAGGAGCGCTTTCTACCACTAGAGTGACTGTATCCTGTTCCTGCGTTAGATCAAAATACGATAATATGAGGATTTTTGTATTTATTACGTAGTGTAGTAGGTACCATGTGTAAACATAACTCGTGGATGCAAATTAATAATTGATCAGTTACTCATTACAAAAGTCCGTCACGCAGGAGCTGCATAACTAAGCACTTTCCTCAGAATTTGGGTATTGTAGACTGCTTTCCAGAACAATTTGCTTAAAATATCCTACATAAATAAAATAAAAACGTGAATAGTTCTCATTTTGTAATGAGTAACTGATCAATTATTAATTTGCATCCACGAGTTATGTTTACACATGGTACCTACTACACTACGTAATAAATACAAAAATCCTCATATTATCGTATTTTGATCTAACGCAGGAACAGGATACAGTCACTCTAGTGGTAGAAAGCGCTCCTTGCGGCGGCTTTGTGAACCTACGTCTGCCGGCTTTTCTATTCAAATATATTACTAATTAAACCCCCGCTTTCCGATTGACCGATTCAGCTCATTTTTACAACACTTCTTTCTCATGAGTTACCCACGACGTATACCGCGTTTAGTTACAATACAGCAGAAATTACGACCGGTATGAGTATATTAGGAATTTGGGTCCGGAGTAAACCCCCCCTTCTAATGAACCGATTTAGTTTATTTTTGCAACACATATTTACCTGTAGATTACCACTACGAATACCGAATTTCGTCGAAATATACCAAAAATCACGGCTGGTAGTGGCGAATTGGTATTGTGGGTCCGGAGTAAACCCCCCCCCCTCCTAATGAACCGATTTCGTTTATTTTTACAACACATATTTACCTGTGGATTAGCACTACGAATACCGAGTTTCGTCGAAATATACCAAAAATCACGGCTGGTAGTGGCGAATTGGTATTGTGGGTCCGGAGTAAACCCCCCCCCCCTCCTAATGAACCGATTTAGTTTATTTTTACAACACATATTTACCTGTGGATTACCACTACGAATACCGAGTTTCGTCGAAATATACCAAAAATCACGGCTGGTAGTGGCGAATTGGTATTGTGGGTCCGGAGTAAATCCCCCCCCCCCTTCTAATGAACCGATTTAGTTCATTTTTATATCTCACTTTTCTCTCTATATTACCACTACGAATACCAAGTTTCGTTGAAATATAAAAAATATTACGGCTGACATAGTCAAATTAGTGTTTTGGGTACGGGGTAAACCCCCCCTTCCGGTGGACCGACTTTGGTGGTTAACGAACTCGTTCAATCGTTTGCTAATTGAATGCTATATACCAAGTTTCGTGACGAAAAAAACAAAAACTCTGGCCGCTATCGTGTTAACAGACACACACATATATATATATATATATATATATATATATATATATATATATATATAAATTTTAACGGGGGTCATTTTCGGTGTCTACTAGGTAGGATCGATAAAGATATGAAGAAATTTTTCAAAAATTCCGTCATGAGTCCAACCTCAATAGCTACTTTCCTGCGGAGGAAAGTGCTAAAACGTACATGTTAGAATTAGTTTTTATTTTTCACTGTTAAAAAAGAAAAACTAATTCTAACATGTACGTTTTGTTTGTTTGTAGTTGCATGACTATTATTAAAAAATGTTATATATTATTAATAAATATAATATATATAAGTGACATTCTATGTTAAATATTGTAAACATATTTTGAGTAAATGACAGTATGTATCCAGTTGCTGGAGTGTTTTTATAGAGTATGTTTTGTTGTTCCTATGATATTGTTTTTTGAAAGGAATAATGGATGAAAAAACCTTTTTGGTCAATACGGTCAGTGACGAGTATTTGGCAAGACTATTTACATATATATTTATATGCCAGTACTTTGTATAGAATCAACCCTGTCGATGATAACTTTTCGTATTATACATTGGAGAAACCAAATCATTTCGGCTATGAGCTCAGCTGCAGATAGTAGACCTCTGAAATTTAGAAAACATTTTCTAAACGACCTTGACTATGAAGGCTTGAGTCATTTAAAAAAAAAAAAACTGAAAAGAAAAATTATCAAAAAAACAAAAACAAAAACAAAAACAAAAAAAAAAAAAAAAAAAACGAAAAAAAATCTGAAATCCCAAACATTCGCTCAATTTCTCCGCTTAAGAGCCTAAAGCGTAGCCAGGCATTGAAAAGCTCTCTTTAATTCATAGTTCTATAGTAGAACAACTAACGTTGTATACATGGGCTAAGACTTTTCAATAATTACAAAATATGTATTAAAAATCTCCTGGATACCTATCTATCGGAAACACTACAGAATTTTATGTTTTATAATTGTTTGAAATTGGGCTTCTAATCTGTGTTCACTGTTCAGGCCAGTACTAAAAAAAAGTCCGTCACGCAGGAGCTGCATAACTAAGCACTTTCCTCAGAATTTGGGTATTGTAGACTGCTTTCCAGAACAATTTGCTTAAAATATCCTACATAAATAAAATAAAAACGTGAATAGTTCTCATTTTGTAATGAGTAACTGATCAATTATTAATTTGCATCCACGAGTTATGTTTACACATGGTACCTACTACACTACGTAATAAATACAAAAATCCTCATATTATCGTATTTTGATCTAACGCAGGAACAGGATACAGTCACTCTAGTGGTAGAAAGCGCTCCTTGCGGCGGCTTTGTGAACCTACGTCTGCCGGCTTTTCTATTCAAATATATTACAAATTAAACCCCCGCTTTCCGATTGACCGATTCAGCTCATTTTTACAACACTTCTTTCTCATGAGTTACCCACGACGTATACCGCGTTTAGTTACAATACAGCAGAAATTACGACCGGTATGAGTATATTAGGAATTTGGGTCCGGAGTAAACCCCCCCTTCTAATGAACCGATTTAGTTTATTTTTGCAGCACATATTTACCTGTAGATTACCACTACGAATACCGAATTTCGTCGAAATATACCAAAAATCACGGCTGGTAGTGGCGAATTGGTATTGTGGGTCCGGAGTAAACCCCCCCCCCCCCTCCTAATGAACCGATTTCGTTTATTTTTACAACACATATTTACCTGTGGATTAGCACTACGAATACCGAGTTTCGTCGAAATATACCAAAAATCACGGCTGGTAGTGGCGAATTGGTATTGTGGGTCCGGAGTAAACCCCCCCCCCCCTTCTAATGAACCGATTTAGTTCATTTTTATATCTCACTTTTCTCTCTATATTAACACTACGAATACCAAGTTTCGTTGAAATATAACAAATATTACGGCTGACATAGTCAAATAAGTGTTTTGGGTTCGGGGTAAACCCCCCCTTTCCGGTGGACCGACTTTGGTGGTTAACGAACTCGTTCAATCGTTTGCTAATTGAATGCTATATACCAAGTTTCGTGACGAAAAACCAAAAACTCTGGCCGCTATCGTGTTAACAGACACATATATATATATGCATATATATATATATATATATATATATATATATATATATATAAATTTTAACGGGGGTCATTTTCGGTGTCTACTAGGTAGGATCGATAAAGATTTGAAGAAATTTTTCAAAAATTCCGCCATGAGTCCAACCTCAATAGCTACTTTCCTTCGGAGGAAAGTGCTAAAATGAGAACTATTCACGTTTTTATTTTATTTATGTAGGATATTTTAAGCAAATTGTTCTGGAAAGCAGTCTACAATACCCAAATTCTGAGGAAAGTGCTTAGCTGTGCAGCTCCTGCGTGACGGACTTTTTTTTAGTACTGGCCTGAACAGTGAACACAGATTAGAAGCCCAATTTCAAACAATTATAAAACATAAAATTCTGTAGTGTTTCCGATAGATAGGTATCCAGGAGATTTTTAATACATATTTTGTAATTATTGAAAAGTCTTAGCCCATGTATACAACGTTAGTTGTTCTACTATAGAACTATGAATTAAAGAGAGCTTTTCAATGCCTGGCTACGCTTTAGGCTCTTAAGCGGAGAAATTGAGCGAATGTTTGGGATTTCAGATTTTTTTTCGTTTTTTTTTTTTTTTTTGTTTTTTTTTTTTGTTTTTGTTTTTTTTGATAATTTTTCTTTTCAGTTTTTTTTTTTTAAATGACTCAAGCCTTCATAGTCAAGGTCGTTTAGAAAATGTTTTCTAAATTTCAGAGGTCTACTATCTGCAGCTGAGCTCATAGCCGAAATAATTTGGTTTCTCCAATGTATAATACGAAAAGTTATCATCGACAGGGTTGATTCTATACAAAGTACTGGCATATAAATATATATGTAAATAGTCTTGCCAAATACTCGTCACTGACCGTATTGACCAAAAAGGTTTTTTCATCCATTATTCCTTTCAAAAAACAATATCATAGGAACAACAAAACATACTCTATAAAAACACTCCAGCAACTGGATACATATTGTCATTTACTCAAAATATGTTTACAATATTTAACATAGAATGTCACTTATATATATTATATTTATTAATAATATATAACATTTTTTAATAATAGTCATGCAACTACAAACAAACAAAACGTACATGTTAGAATTAGTTTTTCTTTTTTAACAGTGAAAAATAAAAACTAATTCTAACATGTACGTTTTAGCACTTTCCTCCGCAGGAAAGTAGCTATTGAGGTTAGACTCATGACGGAATTTTTGAAAAATTTCTTCATATCTTTATCGATCCTACCTAGTAGACACCGAAAATGACCCCCGTTAAAATTTATATATATATATATATATATATATATATATATATATATGTGTGTGTCTGTTAACACGATAGCGGCCAGAGTTTTTGTTTTTTCGTCACGAAACTTGGTATATAGCATTCAATTAGCAAACGATTGAACGAGTTCGTTAACCACCAAAGTCGGTCCACCGGAAGGGGGGGTTTACCCCGTACCCAAAACACTAATTTGACTATGTCAGCCGTAATATTTTTTATATTTCAACGAAACTTGGTATTCGTAGTGGTAATATAGAGAGAAAAGTGAGATATAAAAATGAACTAAATCGGTTCATTAGAAGGGGGGGGGGGATTTACTCCGGACCCACAATACCAATTCGCCACTACCAGCCGTGATTTTTGGTATATTTCGACGAAATTCGGTATTCGTAGTGGTAATCTACAGGTAAATATGTATTGCAAAAATAAACTAAATCGGTTCATTAGAAGGGGGGGTTTACTGCGGACCCAAATTCCTAATATACTCATACCGGTCGTAATTTCTGCTGTATTGTAACTAAACGCGGTATACGTCGTGGGTAACTCATGAGAAAGAAGTGTTGTAAAAATGAGCTGAATCGGTCAATCGGAAAGCGGGGGTTTAATTTGTAATATATTTGAATAGAAAAGCCGGCAGACGTAGGTTCACAAAGCCGCCGCAAGGAGCGCTTTCTACCACTAGAGTGACTGTATCCTGTTCCTGCGTTAGATCAAAATACGATAATATGAGGATTTTTGTATTTATTACGTAGTGTAGTAGGTACCATGTGTAAACATAACTCGTGGATGCAAATTAATAATTGATCAGTTACTCATTACAAAATGAGAACTATTCACGTTTTTATTTTATTTATGTAGGATATTTTAAGCAAATTGTTCTGGAAAGCAGTCTACAATACCCAAATTCTGAGGAAAGTGCTTAGTTATGCAGCTCCTGCGTGACGGACTTTTTTTTAGTACTGGCCTGAACAGTGAACACAGATTAGAAGCCCAATTTCAAACAATTATAAAACATAAAATTCTGTAGTGTTTCCGATAGATAGGTATCCGGGAGATTTTTAATACATATTTTGTAATTATTGAAAAGTCTTAGCCCATGTATACAACGTTAGTTGTTCTACTATAGAACTATGAATTAAAGAGAGCTTTTCAATGCCTGGCTACGCTTTAGGCTCTTAAGCGGAGAAATTGAGCGAATGTTTGGGATTTCAGATTTTTTTTCGTTTTTTTTTTTTTTTTTTGTTTTTGTTTTAGTTTTTGTTTTTTTGATAATTTTTCTTTTCAGTTTTTTTTTTTTTTAAATGACTCAAGCCTTCGTAGTCAAGGTCGTTTAGAAAATGTTTTCTAAATTTCAGAGGTCTACTATCTGCAGCTGAGCTCATAGCCGAAATAATTTGGTTTCTCCAATGTATAATACGAAAAGTTATCATCGACAGGGTTGATTCTATACAAAGTACTGGCATATAAATATATATGTAAATAGTCTTGCCAAATACTCGTCACTGACCGTATTGACCAAAAAGGTTTTTTCATCCATTATTCCTTTCAAAAAACAATATCATAGGAACAACAAAACATACTCTATAAAAACACTCCAGCAACTGGATACATACTGTCATTTACTCAAAATATGTTTACAATATTTAACATAGAATGTCACTTATATATATTATATTTATTAATAATATATAACATTTTTTAATAATAGTCATGCAACTACAAACAAACAAAACGTACATGTTAGAATTAGTTTTTCTTTTTTAACAGTGAAAAATAAAAACTAATTCTAACATGTACGTTTTAGCACTTTCCTCCGAAGGAAAGTAGCTATTGAGGTTGGACTCATGACGGAAGTTTTGAAAAATTTCTTCAAATCTTTATCGATCCTACCTAGTAGACACCGAAAATGACCCCCGTTAAAATTTATATATATATATATATATATATATATATATATATATATATATATATATACATATATATACATATATATACATATATATATATATATATATATATATATATATATATATATATATATATATATATGTGTGTGTCTGTTAACACGATAGCGGCCAGAGTTTTTGTTTTTTTTTGTTTTTTCGTCACGAAACTTGGTATATAGCATTCAATTAGCAAACGATTGAACGAGTTCGTTAACCACCAAAGTCGGTCCACCGGAAGGGGGGGTTTACCCCGTACCCAAAACACTAATTTGACTATGTCAGCCGTAATATTTGTTATATTTCAACGAAACTTGGTATTCGTAGTGGTAATATAGAGAGAAAAGTGTGATACAAAAATGAACTAAATCGGTTCATTAGAAGGGGGGGGGGTTTACTCCGGACCCACAATACCAATTCGCCACTACCAGCCGTGTTTTTTGGTATATTTCGACGAAACTCGGTATTCGTAGTGGTAATCCACAGGTAAATATGTGTTGTAAAAATAAACTAAATCGGTTCATTAGGAGGGGGGGGGGGGGTTTACTCCGGACCCACAATACCAATTCGCCACTACCAGCCGTGATTTTTGGTATATTTCGACGAAACTCGGTATTCGTAGTGGTAATCTACAGGTAAATATGTGTTGTAAAAATAAACTAAATCGGTTCATTAGAAGGGGGGTTTTACTCCGGACCCAAATTCCTAATATACTCATACCGGTCGTAATTTCTGCTGTATTGTAACGAATTGCTGTATACGTCGTGGGTAACTCATGAGAAAGAAGTGTTGTAAAAATGAGCCGAATTGGTCAATCGGAAAGCGGGGGTTTACTTTGTAATATATTTCAATAGAAAATCCCGCCAGACGTAGGTTCACAAAGCCGCCGTAAGGAGCGCTTTCTACCACTAGAGTGACTGTATCCTGTTCCTGCGTTAGATCAAAATACGATAATATGAAGTTTTTTGTATTTATTACGTAGTGTAGTAGGTACCATGTGTAAACATAACTCTGGAAGCAAATTAATAATTGATCAGTTACTCATTACAAATATAAAAGAGAAATATTAATGTTTTTATTTTATTTATGTAGGATATTTTAAGCAAATTGTTCTGGAAATCAGTCTACACTACCCAAATTCTGAGGAAAGTGCTTAGTTATGCAGCTCCTGCATGACGAACTTTTGTTTATTTGTAGTTGCTTGATTATTATCCCTGAAACAGTCTAGATTTTCTGTTGACAGCCATGCTTCTTGTAAGGTTTATCTCTCAATAAAAATATTATAGGATTTAATTTTAGTGAAGCTTAATTGATTGATTATTACATGAAATTAGTTAAGTATAGCAAAACATTTAAGGGGATAAAGAAAATGCAGACAAAAATTAATCCGAGATTTAGATATTTTATTTTTTCACAAATAAATTATCTGAAGCTTATTTTTTATTATGCATGCTCTTATCCCCTTTGAATATGAAAGAAACACATAAAAACGTAACATTGATAATCAAGAAATATAAAAGAGATATTAGTTGAAATATTCATTTTATCTTTTGATTGTTACCAATGTATATTTATGTTATTTATTTGGCTTGTCACTGTAAATTTATAGCGAAAGAAAATATCTAGAAAATTTGAAATTTTCTATTGTCTATTGAACAGCCAAAATGGCGCCTACTAAGGCCGATTCCGCACGAACACTCGAAGCAGGGTTCCGAAGAGCTGCTGTTTTCATTGCGTCCATACTCAGCTTTAAAAAACGTCGAGTTTCAGAGTTTTCTACATTCTATTACAAATATCTGAGGGGCGAGGTTAGCTCAGTGGTAGAGCACTCGACTAATGAACTACAGGACCAGGTTCAAAACCCGAGCGCGCACTAAAGATTTTTTCTTCTAGTGCTGCCGTTCGAGGGTTGGATTTGGGGTCCCAGATCGTCCCTAGGCTCACCCAGTCTTTAATTAATAATGGGTACCCTGGGTGCTAATGACTCTAGCAGTCGAAGCAGCCAAGGGGAAAATCAGGCAGCCGGAGCATAGTATTGACCACACTATCTCCCTAGAGTGCCGTATGGTCAAGAATCAGATACCTCTACAGTATCTGCCCCTCTGGGCCCTTGTGGCCTGTTACGGGACTGATTTTTTTTTTTCTGATTACAAATATTTGACGAGAAAGCAGTTCACCAACAATATCCCCAAAAAGTCCGTCACGCAGGAGCTGCATAACTAAGCACTTTCCTCAGAATTTGGGTAGTGTAGACTGCTTTCCAGAACAATTTACTTAAAATATCCTACATAAATAAGATAAAAACATGAATAGTTCTCTTTTAAATTTGTAATGAGTAACTGATCAATTATTAATTTGCTTCCAGAGGTATGTTTACACATGGTACCTATTACACTACGTAATAAATACAAAAAACCTCATATTATCGTATTTTGATCTAACGCAGGAACAGGATACAGTCACTCTAGTGGTAGAAAGCGCTCCTTGCGGCGGCTTTGTGAACCTACGTCTGGCGGGCTTTTCTATTGAAATATATTACAAATTAAACCCCCGCTTTCCGATTGACCGATTCAACTCATTTTTACAACACTTCTTTCTCATGAGTTACCCACGACGTATACCGCGTTTCGTTACAATACAGCAGAAATTACGACCGGTATGAGTATATTAGGAATTTGGGTCCGGATTAAAACCCCCCTTCTAATGAACCGATTTAGTTTATTTTTACAACACATAAAAAACAAAAACTCTGGCCGCTATCGTGTTAACAGACACACACAGACATATATATATATATATATATATATATATATATATATATATATATATACATATATATATATATATATATGTATATATAAATTTTAACGGGGGTCATTTTCGGTGTCTACTAGGTAGGATCGATAAAGATTTGAAGAAATTTTTCAAAAATTCCGTCATGAGTCCAACCTCAATAGCTACTTTCCTTCGGAGGAAAGTGCTAAAAGGGCGTCGGCAGACACATTGCATTCTTACCGACCGATTATTTTTCGGTAGTTTGAACTACATAGATGACTTGTTCGAACTGATAGAAACCGCTCGTTCCAACTGCTCTGTGTAGATTGCACAATATTGCAACGCAAACTTCGGCGTTCGAATCGCTGACACCGCTTACGTCTCCCTCAAATTTCGTTTCTAATGTTCGTCCGGAATAAGCTTGCGTTTGAAACGCCCCTTCAAGCATGATACTTCAAGAGCTCATGATGCATGGGCTTAAATATTAGGGTTGTCCAATTTTGGAGCGCTTTAATATTCGTAATATTATTTACAGGCCACTAAAAACACGTCCTAAGCTAGTAAAAACTAGTCATGAAGCACGGATGGAATGCAAAGCAAGCAGTTCGTAGGTTCGAATTCCCGTCTGGGGAGTTACTTTTTCTACGGAATACTTTTTATATGTTTGATTAATTGACTGTCATACGATTTGTTTGATTATTCTGGGGTTATTTTCGTGAAAAACAGTGTATACAAAATAAAGTATCATTTAAAAAAAATTAAATACTAGAGTGCTGGTTTGAAGCACTCATCTGCCCCTGAGACAAGAAAAAAAAAAGGAAAAAGAAGCTTGGGTAGTGAGAGCAGCTAATCGGAACGGAGCCGGTGTAAATTGATTCTCTGTCAACACCTGTAATCCTCCTCCAGAACCGTTCATCCTAGACTCCAGGTCCCGGTTCAAGGAGCTATTGGACAAAACAATGATCAACATTTCATTTCTATGTAATGGTAAAGAAAAAATACCTTTGGAGACTACTTCTAATGCAAGCAAAGTAAATTTACATGAAAGTCCAAAAGCTAAAATATTTATGCTGCGTAACTAAGCAAATTTCAACTTCAGTTTTGATTAATTTTGAAGCCCTAAATGAATAAATAAGCAAATTTCTCAACAAACTGGTAAGTTTTTGCCTTATTCCAGAAGAAGGTACATAAATTGAAGGACAAAATAGTGCCAAGCAACATTTTTAACAAAACTTAATTTAGCTGCTAATCGTCCCTACTATGTCAAACTATCGAATATGCAAATCGGAGCAGACTAGAGAACGAACATATGCTATCCATTGACGAAGTAATATATTGAAAAATGGTCTTGTTTGATACTTTATATAAGGCATTAAAGGCTATTCTAAAGGGGTTGGAGTTGTGACAATTTTCGACAAGCGGTATCGTCCACAACCCAAGAACAAAGTCTTGAATCTGATAAACGAGATTTTGCATATTCGATAGTTTTACATGGTAGGGGCGATATGTTGAATATTTTGTGGGACTATCAGTCTATGGTGAATGCTAC
Organism: Gonocerus acuteangulatus; assembly: GCA_946811695.1. Taxonomy (NCBI): domain Eukaryota; kingdom Metazoa; phylum Arthropoda; class Insecta; order Hemiptera; family Coreidae; genus Gonocerus; species Gonocerus acuteangulatus. The sequence goes on along the minus strand of OX328130.1, from coordinate 47,569,873 downwards.
TAAAATATGACTACAAGCTTTGTATGCTACCTAATCTTGTTGCCCCTAACCATTTCAACTGATAGTCCCACATTATATCCAACATATAGCAGCTAAAGTTAAGTTTTGTTAAATGTTGCTTGGCACTATTTTGCCCCGACCCGTTCAATTAACTTATATAAATGCAAATAACACAAAGAGATTTGCCCTTTCATATTTCAAATGAACATCTGACTGTTTAATTAATTCCGTTTCGGAGTAAACTCCACTCCAATTCACCGATTTGACACATTTTTATTAAACGCATTAGTGGGGCACTGTGTATACCGACTTTCCCTACAAGGATGCAAACTGTCGGTGTTCTTCTTTGTCTTCCACTTGCGCCATTTCTAGCGCCGAGGAGCCTCGACAAATTACAGCCATTCCTTCCGGTTCTTGCAATTCTGCTTCATCTACTGGAGCATCACGGCCATCAGGGGCAAATTACAAATTTGGGTCAAAGTAAAACCCCCACTCCAAATAGATTGTTTTAACCGAGGCCTTATTGCTATAGCTTTGAGTCTCTTTAATAAAATAAATTAAATGTTGAGGTTTCTGGTCAAGTATGATAGAAATACAATAAATCCAGTGATCCCAAGAAAGTGGGCACAAGTAATAAGTATGTTCACATTCTGCTATTGAAAGGCCGAAGGTGCAATAACGGGGTGTTCATTGGCCTTGAATCAGCTTCTATTCATAAACATGTACCTTCGTTCTTGTAGCTTAGCATATGAAAGAGGACGTGCAGAGCAACTTGTAATACCAATCGGAGGTAAAGTGGTTAAGAAATGTCTAAAGGTATGCTCCGGCACGTGTCTTAACTCTTACAGAAACAGGGTTCATTAAGGACCGTCGGATAAATAGAAAATTTAGATCCCACGCGACTCAAGTAAAGTACACTTTTATCAATATTCAGGGGAAAAAAAACTTGGTTGTGACGTCTCTAAAAATGCGTTATCCGAAAATGTCGATTTTCGTTAGCCTAAGATCAAGAAAAACCCCTCAATAATTCTCGTAGACTTCCGCGGTCTATATAACCTAATGTTCTAAGTCCTCTTGGAAATGACCGTGTCTTTGATAAGAACTAACATTTCGGCAGACATTCTGATGACTTCCATAAGGTTTTTCTGAGACTCTCCGAGCAGTAACCGCCCTATAGAGGGTTGTCAATAATTCTAGTATACCTCCACGGCCCATGTTACCTTAATGCTTTAAGATTTTCTGGATATGACCGGGTCGATGAGGTAATAACCGACGTTTCACCTGAAATTCTGCCAGCTCCCTCAGAGTTTCTTCTGGAAAGTTCGGCAATCCAAAACGACGAGTTGGGAATTATCCCACATACTCCAAATATATGTAAACCAGAATGTATAAATTTTGGTTACGATTGGAGATGTTTTGGACTTTAAGAATTCAGTCTTCAAATATCCCGAAAATGTTTGCAAAATCGTAATAATTGGAACGTAATCATTGAAAAGCCTTATATATTTCCTATAGATAATAGGCATATTTCGATAGAAGGTTCACCGAGAAACCGGACCAAAAACCGGCAAAATATTAGGAGTTTTTGAACTTTCCAAATCACATCAGGGATACGCGATAAGATGACGATTTTTCCTTTGATTTTAACATTTTAATCTTGAAAATCAAAGTCCATGAAAAGTGGTGATGCTGGCCAATGTTTGCGGTCACTATTTCTCTGCGGTAAGCATTTATTATAATTGAGAACCCTGACAGAAAATCCAGCCACCATGCCTCCTCCTTGAAGATGTAGGTTATTTCCGATATATAATAAACAGTATTTTTCTTTTGGGTGAATAAAGTTAACAATATTGACACAAAATTTTGATATATTGCACCACTCCATAATAATAAAGCCCGTCGCGCAAGAGCTGCATAACTAAGCACTTTCCTCAGAATTTGGGTAATTTAGATTGCAGTCCTGAATAATTTGCTTAAAATAGCCTATATACTCGTAAATAAAATAAAAACGTCAATAGTTCTGCTCTTTTACATTTGTTATGAGCCTCTGTTCCAATTATAAATTTTGTAATTATTTTCCTTCCAGAGTTTTGTGTATGTGTGGAACACTTCCTTTTTTTTTTTTTTTTTTTTTTTTTTTTTTTTTAAACCGACATTTTCATTTACGTCTGTTAAAGAATGAAAGTGGAAACCCTGACGAAATAGAACTTGCTAAGTTAGTTTTTTTATACCATCGAATTTTCAGGCATTCTAAGTGTTTTCATTTGGAAAATCAAGAAGCTTTTATCGCAGTGAAGTCACTCATGATTCTTATTCTACAACTTCATTAAACTCACAGAAATGGCTGTTTTTATGTTTATTTTTATTATAGATTAATATACCTACCTCATAACCTCGCCGTTCGTTAAAAACTCGTTCAAAACTGCATCTCGATATTCCAAACTACTCAGCCGACTTTTAAGTAAATTAATAAGGCTTTCTCCAGTGGTTAGTTTTTGAAGTTGTTAAAAAAAAAAAAAAAAAAAAAAAAAAAAAAAAAAAAAAAAAAAAAAAAAAAAAAAAAAAACGCTGGACATAGCCGTATGATTAACAAGCACAATCATTATATATATATATATATATATATATATATATATATATATATATATTTATATATATATATTATTGGTTAAAGTCTCTTTAATAATGAAAGAGATTTTTTGGGCGAGTTATCTTCCGGATACAAACCTTTCTTCCAATGTAGTGATGAAGTCTTTTTTTTTTTTTTTTTTTTTTTTTTTTTTTTTTTTTTTTTTCTAAATCCATCTTCCTCAGAAGGAATCGAACCCCCGCCCTTGACATGGAATGTTCACCACTCCTAAACACCACCGGCACTCCTGGAATAACTTTTTCTTTTTTTTTTAATTTGTACAATTATTTTCTTGTAGGTCTGAAGCTGAAACTCAATACTGTAAAACCTTGGTGAAGCTGTCCTCGAAGCTGCTTAAAGCAACGAAGGAAGGGAGCGGAACAGTGAACACAGCATGGCACAGGATAGCGGTGGAGATGGAGGCTCAAGCTGATGTTCACAGGTATCAGTAGAACTTTTATTGGGAATTTTGTATGTTCATTCACGTATATACTGGGTGTATATTAGGAAGATGAAAATACTCAATCACACCTGAAACTAGGCTAAAAAATGTACCTTAATGCTGCCAACTGCATGTTTCTATCTGCATTAGTTCCTATGAATATTGACATGTGCGTTCTACAAGTTGTCTTGAAAAAAAGATAAGCAATCAGGGATTAGTTGGGATTCGGCTAAGAAAACAGCAATGCGATTTTTGTAAAAAAATCTTTATTAAGGACGTTTTGGCTACTCTTTGGTAGCCTTCGTCAGCAATGTAAGTGCCGGGGGCAGAGAAAGACCTATACCCGGTATATTTTCACGATAGTTACTTAAGTGTTAGCTTTGGTCTTTCTCTGACTCCCTGGCACTTTCTTTTCTGACGAAGGCTACCAAAGAGTAGCCGAAACGTCCTTAATACAGATTTTTTTACAAACATCGTACTGATGTTTTCTTAGCCGAATCCCAACTAATACCTGATTGCTTATCACCTCGACGGCTAACTATCTAATCTTCATTTAGAAAAAAATATGTTTTTTTAAGAAAACCCCCAATTGTTTGTACGTTTACACATTATTTTTCAACGTTACATCACCTTTTTTTTAATCAGCATTCAATTTTCTTTAAGGGCCATGCGCGTTCAATGTTCACAAGAGTATTTTTCAAACCGCAATAACTGTTCAAGAAGTTGTTATTAATAAGAAAAATGTTCAGTTAGGGATAAATTTTCTAGAATCACTACTCTTCCAAAAACTATTCTGCAAGAATCTTCTTATTCAATTTTAGCCAAATTGTGAAAGCAGACATACCGGGCTCTGCGATTCCTAGCAGGCTCGTCTTCCGTCAGATACACGCAGCCTATATTCCATAAGGACCTCTTGGGAAACAAAAATAATATTTGTTGAAAAATGATTTTTTGTGTTTAACGGCGTATCAACATCTGGGCTATTAACGACGGGCTATCTGCAGGTTGCAACCCTTTTATAATGCCAACAGCACCTGACCGGACACCCATTCAGGTACTAGCCACGCACGACGTTGCTTAACTTAGGTGATCTACGGAAACCGGTGCATTCAACGTGGCTTTAGCCGTCGGCGTCTTATCCTTAATTCTGAATTTTTATTAGTGAACCTTCTTCGCCTAAATGCATTTTTCATTACTTTCGTCTGAAAGATTCATAAATTATTTGCATGAAGGTCACGGATGTGAAAATCTGTTAACGTTCTAATTATGTGATGCATTCACGTTGCTGTACTTACGAGGCTGTGAGAATAACCCATGCAGACTCCAGACGGCTTTTCTAGATCTGGTTCAGTAGATCATTTTTCTCCCATCCTTGGGAATTACCTTTCTGTTTTTCATTACGTTCATTATCTTCGAAATGGCTATTATTTCCTTCTTTTATCTTCGAGAATATCACCAACACATCTTCTCGCAGCGAAGATCCATCGTACAAGTTATTCAGCGACCCGGTATATCCTATTAATCTATCCCTACAGATTCGTTGATCACCGATTTCGGATCTTCATGTTATTGAGCTTTGTCACTGCGCCGTTTACCGCAGATGGTTGCGCCAAACACCGGATCAGAAAGTAAAGATCGAACTGTGTGCTATGACTTTTACTCATTTGTAAGTCAACAGGCTTGCAAGTACTCGTTTTATAGGTTCTTTAACCTAGGAAGCCATACCTGTAACCGTTTCCTCGAAAAGTGGATACAATTAGTTTTCATAACTAATTTTCAATTTGGGTATTCAGACAAGATTGATTCACCTGAAAATTGTTCCAGACGCTCGACATTCATCTAAAGATGTTTAAATTTTGGTTACGTTTGGAGCTAATGAAGTGTTCAAAAAAAAATATTTTATTAACAGACAGCAGCTGGGATTTTCGTATATTTTCTTAATTATCTAGAAAAAAGTTGGGAAATCGTGGTAAGTGGAAGGTAACCATTAGAAATCTTACTGAATTCTCTAAAAAAAAAACAGTGCTGATGTAATTTTCGATGGGACGAAACTTGGCGATTTACTAATATAACCAAAGGATATGGGTTAGGCAAATAATTCCAATGTTGAAAATCCATTTTATCAATGGTCCTTCAAAGACCCTGTTCTCCTCCACTCACACAACAAGCCGAAATGTTTGCAATTCAAAATAAATTTCTCAGATACGAGTATTTATTAAAATTGAGGACTCAACACAAACCCATTACTTAACGAAGTGTGTTAGGAAAATGTAAATTAATGAACTTAAGCACAAGACCGAAGCAGATTGAAAATAAGTTTTTCTCACCAGATATGACAAACATCACATCTAAGAGCTCTCGAAATTAAAAATAGCCCTTTAACAATTGTGAAGGCATAAACTAACTGAATTAACTCGAGCAAGAACTCTCAAGCTAAAAATAACAATTCATTGACGTCTGAGGCGGCATACCATAGAATTAAATCCATTGGTTTTTTCACCGCAAATATCACAAATCATAGCTTCAGTTGGTCACTGTTGCAGACATCAGATCGATGGATATCTGATGCAAAGCAACCTCATTATAAATAAATAATGTATCCGAGAGGAATTGCGGGCCCCTGTCCAAATAATGTTACAGGCCTCTTAAACCCCTCCCCTTCCTCCATTAACATTTCCAACAACTATTTAAAACATTTTTCTGAATACAAAATTAAATGCACTTGTAATTGAATGGAGTGGAAAATGTACGAATTGTCTAAGGCACATTGGCACTTCATGGGGCTACAAATTTTTGGACTGACAATATTTTATTCAACATAAACAAAATTTATGACACTTTTTGCAAATGTAAAACTTGCTGTTCTCATAAAATTAAAGCAATTCTAGGTATTGTGATTTTTTTACGGGAATTTTATTACATATTATTATAATTAGTTATATCTGTGAATATAACTCGTCCACTCAACATGAAGATTTTTACCCAGATGTAATGTACGCTCTCAAAATTTAATATTCATGGACCTAAAATGACATTTAAAATCAAAATAGACCTTAACACAACTTAATATATGATGTCTGATTATCAACCTGAATAGGTTTGAAACGTTGCCAATATAAGCTAATGTTTTAAACAATTTTAGAGAGCAACTCCTGCCACATTCACCAATAGTTAGTTATATTTTATATTATTAATTAATTCTATATTTAAATTTCGTTTACGTTATTTTTTTTCTCTCTCCCCAGGAATTTTGCTACTTCACTTTCTGAAGAAGTCGTTAAGCCACTGAAGCAACTAGTTGATTCCCAGCATAGGATACGAAAGTCTGTGGAAACAGCTGTAGACAAAAGTGGTAATTACAATTAATTAAGGAATGTTTGAAAATATATGTCAGATTTTTGAATTGATATTGATGTTCTATTTTGTTGCCCTCATTTTTTTTCAGCCAGCTAATTTCATCTGAAAAATTTAATATTATAAATTATTTTATTTGATCTTAACTATGTCACCATCACTAATGTATACTACATAGATTGTTGCATATTTCTTCTTTTTTATATGAGACCAATTTGAAGAAATTATCTTATGATGCCTTCCTGCCCTCAACTGACTCAGTTGTACATGAAATATTTATTCATTGTTAATAATGACTTTTCAAGCATTGCGACAAAATCCACTTGGCTCTTCTATTTGCCAGACTGTCCTTCAACAGTAGCCCCAATAATAAACATGTGCATTAAAAATCTTAAACGGAGATTTGTCAGAAGATATTTTATTTGTATAATAGCTATGTATAAAAATACCATGAATAAATAAATCCAGACCGTTGTACGTGTGGTCTCTGAACAGAGACCAGAACATTCTGAAAAATTTTCTAAGGTGTGGCTTACGGAATATTTATTACTAGCTGATGTACAACACTGGTCAGGAAACAGAAAATCTGTACACACTGAACGATTTTGTACTTCAATAAACAAAAATAACACACTTTCGGTTTCTTTTTTCTGTTAACATCCATCAATTCTATAGTATTATTAGAGGAGCCAGGTAATAATAATAATAATCAATGGCTGTAGTAGACTGAGCCGTCTGGACACCAAGGGCTAGGCACGTTTCAAATTACTCCAAGATCTACGCAGTGCTTGTTTCGAATTACTTCAAAATTCTTCCCAGGTTTTGCATTTAAGTCAAGGATACTAAGAAAGACTGAATTTTTAAGGTCTAAAATTAGCCTAGTCTGAACCTACAGCGGAAACAATTTTGATGGACATTTAGACAAATATAAGTTGTTTTGAGGTTGGATTTCACAGAAATATACTATCATAAACAGAAAGATATCATGAAATGAGTTGATTCTATGTAATTATATAGACAAAGCCTTATTTATAGAGATTTTCTATAGTCTCTATAAAAAAAAATACCTCCTCTTAAAGACATTTTATGTTTTATTGTAGGAAAAAACCTTGCCGAATGGAGGGCTGCGGAAACGAAAGCTAAGAAAAACAGTTTTACGTGTGCGAGAGAGAATGAAAAACTCAGAGATTCGATAGGCGACCAAAGGACGAGGCTCAGCACGAGTTCGCTTCACATCCCTACCAAAGTCACACCAGAAAAGGAAACTGCTAAGGTATCGTTCTTCGTAAGTTTCATTTAAGTATATTATGTTTTGTTTTTCAGAATGTGATAGTTTGGTTTTCTCTCAACACTCTCAGAAACAGGTACATCTTAAAGCACAAAAATGAACCACACAAGCTAACAATTACACTTATAATAATAATTTATTCAGTAATTGATGTTCTTATTCTTTTTTTCTTATGATAAATGAAATTGTTATACCATTCATGGCTGTACAACTATTTGGTGTAAAACTAAATAATTTCAACTATGCTTCATATGACATCAAGGCAAGTTAATTTTATTATGATAGGAAGTCCAGTAGCATAATTGGAAACAAACCCTAGTTTAAAATGGGATATTCTGTGTAAACCCTGCCTGGCAAGTAGGTTTTTTTTTTTTTTTTTTTTTTTTTTTTTTTTTTTTTTTTTTTTTTTTTTTTTTTTTTTTTAAATAAACATTGGAAATCTGAGTCTAGCCTCAATTTAAAAGGGATTTTAATTTTCTGTTCTAATTGCTCAAACATTATTTTCTATATTTTAAGCTCCAAATCTTAAAACACAGTGCTAACATTGGCGTTATTTGTATGTCTGAAATATTTAACAAACTATATTATAGCAATTAATTTGTGTTGACACTCTTATAAATATGATTAAATAGGCATTTGTGAGTTTGGCTAATGTTTTCCTAATAATTTATACTTGAAAAGTTTTTTTTTTTTTACTAACTAACCGTTGTTGAAAATTAACAAACACCATCTTTCCTCAACATTGTCTTTTTTGTTTATTCATTTTTGAGAGCATGCTATATTTATATTAAAAGTATGTTTTATGAATAAAAAAGTGATGTATTGCTTTTAATGTAAGGAATTCTAGGTCACAATTAAATCAAACTTTAAATAATAAATATTTTGTACTTTTTTTCTACATGGATTTTTGATACACTATTCCATAATCTTATTTTTTTATGCAGGCTCCAGCATTGTTATAATTTTTTAAACAAATTTTACTTCATATTGTGGTAAATTTCTGTTCTTTCCTCATGCTTATTCACCGAAAACTCTTATTCTGGTCTACATCTTGCGGTGTTATAAAGAACAAGAGTTTCTAAAAGAATAAGATTGACAGCCAATGGCTATATCCACGTTGAATGCGCCCGTTCACGTGGTCAGGACCTGAAAGTTGGGTGGCCGACCACATGCTGTTGGTATTATAAAAGGGTGGGAACCTGTAGATACCCCGGCGTTAATAGCCCAATCGTTGATATCCCGTGAAACACACACAAAAAAAAAAAATAATAAAAAATAAGATTAGGCCTCAGAGAGTGTTAAATGAGCAAAATTGATAGTGTTAACAATGTATTTACCAAATAAACTTAATTTTATTTACAAGGTCCCTGAAAAGAATATTGAAATTGCATGAATTTAATCATTAAACAATATGCAAAGGTACATATAATGACCGAAGGGTTTTGGAGTGGCATTGTGGATAGTGTGCCAGATTTCGCCAAGGAATAATAACCAAGGAGATGCTGGTTTGAATACAGAATGAGGTGCGTTGACTTTTTTTTAGCACCAAATAACTCAACAAGGACAATTACAAAAGCCCCTCCCACCAAAAAAAAAAAAAAAATCTAATTGAAAAAAATGAATTTACTTTTGTGACTAAAGAATTTATCCTTTAACACATTAACGCCATGAACTATCCCACTCAGGTGGCATGATGCGGCATATGCGTTATGGGGGCTACCTGGCCAGCTGGGAGAAAAAGTTGTGGGATCAGCTACAAACTTCCAAGCTGGTTTATTCGTCCCTCCGTCATCTCAGGGAGCGTTACGAGTGCCTTAATCTGGAATCGTTTCGGGCTCAGACCTTTCTGTGAATTTTTGCAAAAGTTTCTTCACCACACAGAGTAATAGTAAAAAAACATGTTTCTGAAGAAAATTATCCAGAATTTTCAACGGATAAGTTATTTTTTCACTTTAACAAAACAAATGAAATCATAAAATGGGGGAAAAAAGTTGACAATTTTTTGGGTGATTTCCTCCCACAGTCAATGAGTTAAGCAAAATAAAAGAAAATACTTTAATATGAAAACTCTAAATTGACAAATTATTTCTTCAGACCAAAATGTCCCAATATAAATTGAAGCTATTTAATAAAAACATTTTTCACTTACCTCAATTATTCTACTGTTTTATTTGATTAAAAAATCTATTTTACAAAATATAATTATGTCTTTAACATAACTCATGTGATTTTTATGTTTTCCCACAGATGGAAACAAAGCGAAGAAAAGCAGAAGAATGTGTTAAAAAGGCAGATGTAGAGTACTACAGTGTCTGTCTAAGGGCAGAAAGGTCAAGGTTAGAATGGGAGTCTGCAGTTCTTCGTGGAAGCCATTGTTTTCAGGTCATTGATTTTTTCTAATTTGTGTTGTCAGTATTACGAATATTTTTTTGAATATTTAGCATTTCTTCCTTTTATTTCAGGTCTTAGAAGAAGAAAGGTTACGAGGCTTGAAGGATTTAGCGACTTCTTATTTATCTAATTTTACCCATATTGGGCCAAAAATTACACAAGTAAGCATTTTTTCACATTTTTTTTATTAATTAATACCTTTTAGTATGGTATTCTTTATGTTCACTTTGTATTTTGTTAGAGTTTTTAGAAAAAAACAATTATTTTGATGAAAAAGTGGATTCAACCCACTTTGAAAGTCTTCGCCTCATTTATTTAATTTAGGCCTCCTTCAAAGTCAAAAGCATTGTAATTGTTTAAAATCTATGATATTTATTTTAACAAAAAAGAAACTTTACTGGTCAGTTGTAGGCAAATCACCGAAGACATAAAACAGCTTATAAAATCAGAAAATTGAGTTTTCTTGACGGATTAAGATTTTTTTTTTTCTTCTTTTTTTTATTCAAAACAATTTTTATGTATATCATTTTCAGTTTTGTTTATAGCTTACAATTTAATACCAAAACATTAGTAAATTTAAAGAAATCGGTATTTCATTTATTTGAATGATTCTTTAAATTTCCTTGCTAGTACGTATTTCTTTGGCATCAGTGATTGTAGTGTTTTTTTTTTTTTTTTTATAAATGTCTTCCAAAAGATTTTGTCAACCTCCTTCTTAGTGTATATTAGTTATCGTAAACAAATAACAGATATTTAGCTGGGAGGAAGGGAAGCTGTGGGATCAGATGAAATTGTTGAGAATTTCATGAATACATAATGTTTATTTTACTCTCAGAGACAATTATATTCTCTTTATTTGCTACACGTTTATTTCTAACTTCTTCTTTATTTTGCAAATACCAAATTCATTGTTGTGACCTTCTGATTTATAAATCTCTCACACACAAACACATTCCCAACAAAATCTATTGAAATCATCATCAACATAACCGGTGCAACATCCCGTCACTGGGTATGGGCCGCCTCCAGTAGCCTCCACCAGATGGCTCAGTCCTTTGCAGCAGCTTTCCAGTTTCGAGCTCCCAGCAGGTCCTGCATCTGAGTTGATGACATCTTCCCATCTCACGTTTGGTCTGCCAACTCTCCGATTTCTGAGCATCCTATCGGTCAGAATCTTTTTGGTTAAATCGGCATCCCCCATTCTCACCACATGGCCAGCCCAGCGAAGCCTTCCAATTTTAATGAATTCCACAGTATCTATATCCCCATATAACCGATACAACTCTGGACTCTTCCGTCTCCTCCATGCATCTCCAACTCTCACTGGACCAAAGATCTGTCTTAGTATAGTTCTTTCAAAAGCCAAGATTCTTGAGTCGTCTGCTTTAGTTAAATCTATTGAAATATAGAAGATAATTAATCAAAATAACACTACCACCGCTAGTAACAAAAACCAAACAAATATAGACATATATATTTTAAGTAAATCCGAACCAAATAACGTATATCTTAATTAATAAAACTGATTTTTACTAAATAACACATAGACTACAGTAAGTTATATTAAGGTACTTTGTTATTGTGCTTCAGATAAGTGACCGCCTTTCTGAACCTGTGAAAGGCTGTGATCTCACAAAAGATTTAGAAACTGTGATAAGTCTTAAATCTGCTACAGAACCTTCTCAGGAACAAATTTTACCAGATTTCTATCCCGAACATACCACACTGGCCATGAACCGAGAAAGGCGAAAACAGGTCTTTATTTATTTTATTGAGTTTATTTATTTTTCTGTCTTTTCTAAATGTACTCTTTAATAATTCAAGTTCAAAGTTTCAACAGAAATTTACTGTTTTATCAAGTGAAATTTTTGGGACTTATTTTTTTTGTAATATGTATTTTCAGGCCCTTATTAAGTTATTGGAGCTCATTCGATCTGACCTTGAACGTGAACGGAGAGGTAAGGCGGGTGTTGAAAATCTTGCTGTCGCACTCAAGAGGACACCTACCTTTGCCTCTGAGGATTCACAGCAGAATGTACAAGACAAACTACATCATGTAAGCTCTTGAATGATCAAAACACTTGTATAACATGGTGTCCCATATATGCGGGCCACAATTGAAATATTTTTTAAAACAGTATAAGATAATGCAAAATTGCAAAGTGCCAAAGTTATAGATCTCATTGAGATCTTTCAAATATGTAATTTATTAATTGTTTAACGACGCGCCTGAGATATCTTGGGTATATATCTATGCTGTTTTGATTTTCCTATGAACAAGTTGCTTCCTAAAAGTTTTATGAATATTCAATTCCATCGCCCATATTATCTTTACTTTAGCTCTTATTACCTAGACTACAGTTTTGTTAATATATGCATATTTACACACAAACACACACATTAAATTTCTCATTTTAATTTGCTGCTATAATTGATGTTCAAATTCATTGATTACTTGCAGCATTAATTTATTCAATATTTATAACTTTTCAGATGAGGTCCATGCTCACCTACCTTGAAGCAGCAAGGTATAAGGTCTTGTGTGTCCTGTCAGAATTAGAAGGCAGGCCTCGACCAAGTCACCCTCTTGCTGATCATATTAATGTATCCAGGGATAGACAAGGCTACCAACAGTCAGTTTTGAAGGTAAATTCCACATTTCAAACTTCCTAATTTCAAAACAATTTTTGACTTTTTATAGTGTGAAAGGTGCTTCTATTATAGGGGGTAAACTAATAAAAAGTGTCAAAAATTTGTAATGAAGCTGTTACAAAAATCTATTACATCAGTGTGTACAGATTACTCGTGGCACATCCTGCATAAATTTTATTTCCATATCGAAAAGATTGACTCGAACAATTGTAAATGTAAGCTACTTCAGCTACCGCTGACCTGTGTTGCCAATTACTTCAAACGATTGTATTTAAAAAGTTAAATAAGTTGATTAAATAAAACACGTAATTATAACAAATTTCTATTCTCAATTACTACCATCAGTTAATTGATCAAAATACACATTAAAAGCGTCTACAATATACTATATACATTAAAAGCGTGTTCAATTTTAGTTGATAGCCTCAGAGTGGTAGAGAATTTTTTATTATATTTTGGGATATTGGTTTAGATAAATATTGTTCCAATTAATTTTACACATATACCAAAACCTTTACACATACATAAATAATAATCAAGAATCCCAATCACACATTCTAACAATGTTCAACAAAGATAATTTATATATATTTTTTATTATTAAAGGTTATTAATTTTTTATAATTTCAATTTATCCTGGCATAACTTATTTAATTTTCTTTAATTATAATATTTTCTTTATCACTTAATTATCATATATTTTTATTTTGAAAATTGCCGATGATCTTAAAGGATTGAGGCAAAAGAAACAAATAATAAATAAGGATTGTTTCCTATATTAATACTTAAAAATTAAAATAAGTAAAAATTGGCACTACAAATATATAAATAAAAGTAATTAATAAATAAAATTATTCAGTAAAAACAATATTATTGCAGCAATGCTAACAATACAATATGTACCTTGTGATATTAGTGTTTTTGCGGCATTTTTAGAAAAATATCTATAATGACTAAAATGAAAGATAAGACCTGTCAGTTATTAAAATACTGAAAAAATAAGTACATGTTCATTTTTATCAGCTGTTTTTTTGTGAAAAAATGAGTTAGCCTATGGCATAGTGGTGTAATGAAAATTGTTTATTTATTTTGTTGTTTTTTTTAGGTTCCTACCTGGGTTCACAATGAAACTGAAATAACTGAGTGGGTAGATCGAGGGACTGCGGATGGTACTTCGGTGCAACCTGATTCTGATTTCGGTAAGGTTCTCCATTTTTTGTTTCTTTCTTGCTTTTATTCAAACTCATATTTAGCTCAAAAGCAGATGTTTTGAATATTTTCTCAAATTTTCTTTGGGGTACCCAATGACTATAGTAATGTTGTAGTATAAACTTCAGCACTCCATGCCTTCGGCCAAGGATTCACTTCTCAAAGGTAGTTGTTTGAAGGCCATCTTTCAAATATACAGAAACCTAATGCATTGGTTCTGCTTAACAAAGAGTGGAAACCTATAATAGCCCATCCTAAAAAAAATAAAAGTTATTATAAAGACCATTAAATTATATTATAGGGATCATTATAATATATATATATATATATATATATATATATATATATATATATATATATATATATGTATATGTTTGATTTTATTTTTCATCGCTGGGATAGTATTTTTAGATGGAACGGCATTTTTCTCCAGCGGTGGTACTCCTCCTCACTTCTTCCCGGAATATTTCGATGGATTCATCTCCATCTTCTTCAGCCAGGTACTTGTTTCTTCCTCGGTGGTAGCCAAGGGAATGACATTTTTCTCGATCTGGGCTCCTTTTCTCCCCTCTAGCCACAGTATCGGCGGACGAATGGTGTTGAAGCTCCCTGGTGTAGTTGGGATTCTGTCCGTTGGCAGCGCTAACGTTGTTATTTCCAAAATTTATTTGTGTCATGCCCTACCTAAAATGGTGCCTTGTTGAAATTCTCATGTTCCAGCGTAATATATTTGCTTGTATATGCTTATATATTTTTCTGAGAGCGAACAGACAAATATATAGGTATATACTTGTCTGTTTGCACTCTAAGGGCAAAGTTCAACTCTTTGAACAGTTAAATGAAAATATACTAGCAGTATATGTTTTATGAAAGTATTCAAGCTAACAAAATGAATTTGAAATATATGAAACCCATACCGTATGAGTGGCACTAATATCTATGGAAGTTGATGGAGCATTAAATGAATAAAAAATGATCATGCAAGCCTAAGACAACATCCATACAAATAATGCTATCTTTAGATCTGCTATCTATTTGTGAAAATGTACAGCATTTTTGAAAATATTTCCTGCCTCAAACTGAGATTGAAAAATCCATTATTTTAAACTGTTTGAAACAGTACGTCATCTCTGTATTATCGCCTCAACTATTTTAGCTTTATGTTGTCTGTTATTTAATCAGAATTACAAGGTCTAATTAAAGCTATACCAGCATCTGTTAAGTAGCTAAAATTATTATTTTGTTAAATATCTGATTTTGTCTCAGAATTATCAAAAGAACCTGTTGTCTCAATGGAAAATAATCAAAAGGCAGAAGTAATTCAAAAAGGTATGATCATATAATTATTTCCATGCATAGAGAATAATCTGGCCATTACAGGGACTAAATTCACACACGAGTGATTAAAAAAACTACCAGCTTATTAATGAATGTATTAATAACTCAAACACAATTTTTGACACGCCTTGTCATTTTTATCCCCTCATTACATTACATTACATTATGAAGTTGAGAAGCATATAAAAATAAATACATATCATTGCCGGTTATGTTATGCACAACATTCCATTCCACACTGGAGCGATACGATAGCCTTTACAATAAGCAACTGAAAATGAAAAGTTGTTTTCATCTTTGTCATGATGAGCTCGGATGAAAATGTCATTGTTGCTTACTGTTACTTACAATGGAGGCAACAGATATTTAGAAAATACTGGGTAACCCATATAGGGTTCACAGTATTAAACACAGTTGGGCAATGGTTTCCCGTAAACTCTCTCAACATGCACAGAAATTTAAAGAGTTTTATAGAATGAGCTCAGATGTTTACATTTATTAAATGTTCTTCATACATAAAATATAAAAATTAAATACAAAATAAAAAACATATAGTGAAGAGATAGTCGACCATTGGTATTGAGAAGGTGTTAATGATCGGGGTTCGATCATTTGTTAAATTTAACTACATTTTATATTATAAAATGTGTAATATTTATTTGCCAATGTTTCAGCTTAAATTACGAGCCATCTTCTATGGCTATGGAGGAGTGCGAGAACAGCTCCTTATCGTGGAGACTACATTTCAAAGTGTACTCCCACAGCTTTTTCTTAACTGTGTCCTTCAGCTATCAGCAATTTTTTGGGCTTTTGGTCACCCCTACAGATGCGACTCCGATATTTACCGGTGTAGTGTTGCTTTTGCGCCAGTGTACACTAGATTAGTTCCTTTCATAGCGTTTGCACCATTTTGAGTGCTCAGTGTCAAATCAGAATCGTAATGCTTCAGTATGAACCCGCCATAAATGTGGATGATTACTTAGAGTATACTGATATTTTACAGCCACTATTCCATTCTAAATTATAAAATTCTACATGTAAATTAGAAAGACAATTCCACACATTATCAGGCCATTTTGGATGATTCCTGAGGCTCTGAACCCAGAATTCAACCTGATAATATAAATAAATGATAAATTGAGGAGGAGAACTATGGAGAAAGTCAGAATAGGTTTACCAAAACAAATTAAAAAAATAATAATAAAAAAATAAATAAATAAAAAAAAACAAAAAAAAACTGAGGTTTTTATTTTCCAACATTTTGGTTTGATTTTCAGTCCTTCAACAGCACTATTTGGATAGGAATAACTGTTTGTATGGAATTTGCTACACCACTGAGCTCACTGAGGAGTATGCAATTGAGGATGTTGTAGACAACTCTCAAACAAAACAGAGTTCTGTGCTCTTAGGAGTTCTTACATTTGAACACCTCAGCATAATCTGGCCATTAGAAGCCGAGGAGACAACATGTCTGTAAGGCGAGCAGTTGAGATGGCTCAATTTAATATATCTTATTCAAAACAGTGATTCGTCAAGTAATAATGTATTTGCAGTGTTAAAATAAGTACTTTTAAGTGTGCAAAATAAAATAACACAGAAATCTATGGAAAGTTAGATCTAAAAAAAATGTGCACACATGAGCGTTTAGTCTCTTAAGAGCATGCCATCTTGGTAATATTTTATTTTTAGTTTCTTTTAGACTTATCATTTAATACAACAAAAAATACTCACATACAAATCATACTGCTTTTTATAAAAACCATAGCAAAAATCATACACTGTTTGATCTCATTTTACATACAAATAATGCATTGAAAGAAACTGCATGCCATGTTGCTTCTAGTGCAGAATTAGAACAAATATTGGCTTTTTGTTTTTCATGTTTGGCTTATATAGGCATGAGTGGAATATTGCAATGAACCAAATTTAAAAGTGATATCTATCAGCATTTGTGTTATGATAAAATGAACAATTACTTTATATACAATTTTACCCTCTATTTTCATCACTTAGAGGTCCATGTTCAAGAGTCCAGAATAATGGCCTAATTCTAAAGGTACGCCATTCATAGTTTTTCTAATTCAATGTTACTTGCTTTGATACTATTATAAAATATAAATTCTAAGTGTTTTACAATGAGCTCATTCTAGTCTCATTTGAGAACATATAAAGAAGTAAATACTTTAGGTATATTTTCTATTCTATCTAATCTTTGAAGTAAATTGACTTTAATAGATTTAATGAGAAAATTTTTAGTTCTTTTAATTAAAAATTAAATTCTAAGAGTTTTCAAGGTGATAATAAATCAGAAATGCATTTAACTCGGAATATCTTGTTATATGTTCAGCTGCTTTGCCAATTATGTTGGAAAATATCATTTCACAGAAAAACAATTTAATTCCTCTAGTGGAGCTAAAGCTTTAGTCACATTTATCTGAAGCCAGATAATGTTATTGTCATTTTTCTAATTCAAAAATTAAGTTTTATGCCTTCCTGTGTATTATACGACTGTTTAATACATTTAAATCCAGGTAGGGTGCCTAGTTATAGCCATAAATGACAATATCATAGTCTAGCTTCAAATGGCGCTCTATCATATATATAAAGCTTTGGCTTCATTTGATGATTTAAATAATCATGCGATGATATCAAGCTCTACAGCAACACACCCGAGAATTCGAGATTCTGAGTTCAAATCCCATAGCCTGACAAGTTAATTTTTCTATTAAATAAAGATTTGCAAATTATAAATCTTTAAACAATGGAAATTATAAATATTTAATAGTCAAAATAAAACACATTTTAATGTATTTTCAATTTCTTGCAATATTTCAGACGAGTTTTCAAGCCAAGGTAGTGAAAAAGACTACGAACAAGTTGTAAGGATAACAAATAATGAACCAACAAGATGCAGAGCCCTTTATAACTACACAGCCAATCTTTATGACGAACTTAGTTTGAATCCAGGTAGGATTATTTATTTTACACAGTAATATTTCACAAATCATATTTTTATTAGTAGTAATGTTGTAATGTAGGTATAATTTATAGATAATTGTTAGGATGTCTCTGTGCCTATGGTTGTGCATTCAATTCTCGCTAGGGGTTGTAGCTATTCTTTCTATGAGAAAAAGGAATCACTTCGATCATGGTTGAAAAAGGGTTTTTTATTAATAAAGAGGCGTTAATATTAAAATAAATAAATTTCCATCGGAAATATATACTTTAATCTCCGGGTTTAAGACATCTGGTTTCCAGTTTCAAATTATTTCTTTCAGAAGTGAGAAAGTGTTATATAGAATGTCTAGAAAATTTGCACCCTTCTCATGGTGGTGGTTCACCGCTACTTTTTTCTATACAGCAAATATGAAATGAATCAAGTCTGCTGCATGATTCATTTATTGGAATCTTATAATTGTGGAAGCCTTGCTAAACAAAACTTTTTTTAATTAACCTAAATTATATCTATAAAATCTCCCCATGTGTGCAAATTATTGAAATTTACGTATATACGTAGTCTGTACATTCATTTAGCGTTTTAATAATACTAATCAGGTTTATTAATAAGATACCATTGATTTAAGATTTTGATTATTTTTACATGAAATAAATTTTTGCAAAGTTGTTCACTTTTTTTTTTTTAATTTCAGGTGATATTATCAATATCCACGATAAACAGCCTGATGGCTGGTGGCTTGGTGAACTGAATGGAGTTGTCGGTATTTTTCCTGCAACGTATGTTGAAGAAATCAAGTGAATAAGAAGATTCTAAAGACTGTAATATACAAAGTAAAGGAATTACATCCTTTAAAGGGATTTGATCCTTTTGATTTAAATATTGTAATTTATTATTTTATTATTCATGTACATTTACTATTTGTACTATCATAAAGTGAAGTAATTTTATATAAATATTGTACAGTAATTTTTGTTAACACAGTTTTATTAAATGAGCTCAAAAAAAGTATGTATTTCACTTTTATTCCTACAATGAAATAAAAATTATACTTCTTTACTCCGTAATTCAAAAAAGGAAATTTATCATGAGAATAATTTATGTTTTTTTCTCATAATAGTTTATGTATTTTTTTTAAGGCGCATTGACGTCTAGGCTATTAGCGCCGAAATCCAGGGTCCAGCGAGGAATTTTTCCAACAAGCCCTGAGATGAGAAAATTCCTGCCGCCGGTGATAATTGAACCTATCATATTCCGCTTATGAATCTAAGGCGCTAGCCACTAGACCACAGGAGACCCCAGTTTATGTAGTGTAGGGATTTTCTGGAGGTTAACTATTTGGACCATACCGGGGCGAGAAGTTTGGGAGGAAAATCTGCCTGTTCAAGAGGAGTGTTATACTCATTCTTGTAGAAATGCTATTAGTATTTGAGAAGAGTATTTTCGAATATCTAGGACATATCGTCGATACAAATGCAAAGTATCGAATAAGAAAAAAGCCATTTTTAATTTTCAATCTTTACTGATTGCTTTTGGAATGATGTACGGCAAACCCCCCAATCCATGTTCACTCAGTGAAAGTGGAGAGTGACCACTGTCAAAAGGTCGAAACTGCCGACTGTCCAAAAGCAAAGTATTGAATAAAAGTTTTTTCACTCTGGAAAGTGTTGATTTTCACATTCGATACTTTGCATTTGTATCAACAATATCGCACTAGTATTTCTAAAGTGACACAACTCAAAATCTGTGTTTTTCAGTTAGACTATGAAAGACATAGTAAATATCTCTTTATCAGCCATCAAAACTGTATGTACCTAGCTTATGAGCTTGTACACCAGAGGACACTTAAGTCACCCTTCCTGTCTTAATGCAATGCCCACTACATAGGCAAGAGTGACACATTTTCAGTTGTTTTATTTTTGAGTTGTCTCACTTTAGAAATACTAGTGCGACATGATGATCGGCCTATAGTAAAGTCATTCAAGCCCTGTGGGGAATTTGGGACAGGATTAGCGCAAGTTAGGATCAGGCCTCACGAAGTAACTATAGAAGTGTAAGCACTATAAATTGTTCAGACTTATTAACCTTGGTGCATCTGAGGATGGCTTTTGGTGTCAAAAGTGTTGTTTTCTTCCGAGAAGCCATGATCCCTTTGCAGGAGGCCTGATAGTCTGCTACAAGGTGCGTCACAGTTGAGTACAGCAGCATACAAGTGGAGTATTATTTGCCCCTTTGCCACACTTCTTCTTCAGCTTTGAGAAATTATCTTTGTCTCCATGAGTACTGAACAGACTCTTGTGCCACATAGACTTTTTCGGAGAAGTGGATATATAAACAAAATATGAAAATGTATCAAATAAATAAATTGATCTCAATCACAATTTATTATTTTTTTTTAGTATTTGTTACAATCAGGAAATCTTGAATATAAGAATATATGTCATTATTATAGGGTCCATAAAAATAAATGCATATGGACTTAAGAAGTGTGGTAAAACAGGAGAAGTAAAGAAAAGATAATAAATGAAAGTATATTAATGGAATTACTTGAATTTATTTGGTATTTATTTTATAATTTATATGAATTATTATAGTTATAATTAATAATATTTATGGCAAACAAAAAAGATTTTAAAATAATTGCAATGTTGGTTGGATTCTGAATTGTGACAAGCATATACAGTTTCTATTTATTTTTGTATACTTAAGGCATAAGATAGAACACCTTTGTGTTAGATCCTAACATAGTGGCGGCTAAAGGGGTGGGCTTAGCCCCCCCAGAATGAAAATTCACAATATTTTTCCATTAAGTTAGAAAAAAAATTGTTTAGGCAAATTAATTGTAATAAGTTCTAGTTAATGTATTTTCTTAGTTTATCAAATACTTCCTTAATGTTTTCCAAGTGCCTCTTTATAAAAATTTGATTCTACACCCCCAGACACGGTGGTAAGCCCATAATAAATTAGCTCCCCCAGAAATGTTTGTCTAGAGTCGCCAATGTCCTTACAACCTTAAAAATGTCAGGAATGTTTTCACTCAGAAAGCTAAGCCTTTTTTACCATTCTAATAACCATTGGCGGCTCTAGAGAAACATTTTTTGGGGGGCTAATTTAGTATGGGTTCACTGCCATGCCTGAGGGGGAATCAAATTTTTACAACCAGGCACCTGGAAAACATTAAGGAAGTATTTGATAAACTGAGAACATACATTAATTAGAACTTATTACTATTAATTTGCCAAAACAATTTATTTTTCAAACTTAATCGAAAAAGCTTGTGAATTTTCATTCTAGGGGGGGTCTAAGCCCCACCCTCCCCCTTTAGCCGCCACTGCTAATAACTGTCATTTTTTACCTGCGGGAATTTTCAAATTCTGTGATACATGATGCTTCCATTGCAGAAATCACTAATGCAAGCCTGACAGAGAACCTCTGTGAAGAAGTAACCCTCTGCTCTGACTTCATATTCCTCACAATCTCGCCTTTCGCTGCACGCTCTTTCAAAACTGTAGCTTGACATTCCTAAGTACTCAGCCTTGCCTGAAAATAGTCTTAATTCTTAAAAACATCACCAAATATTTTAATTATATATATATATATATATATATATATATATATATATATATATATATATATATATATTAGGACTAGATATTAGTCTTGCACATCTAGTCCTCCTTTACAGAAGCAGACTCAAATATATAAAATAATATGTAATAATTGAGGTACTAATAATATCATCCATGTAATAATAGAGACACGAACCATACAATTTAAAAAAATAAAATTTCTTCCTCAAACTAAATAACATCAAATTTACAAGCATATAATCTGAAGATTATAATTTATAAAAAAATAATGCAAAATCATACAGATAATTAGATTGAAAATGGCTTATAGCCGAAACGTTTCTACAACAAAAATGTAATATAAAAGATAAAATAAATGAAGAATGAATAAGCTGTTACCAACTACCTAGGCTATATATATATTTATATATGTCTATTTACTCTCTAGGAAGTTCAAAAATGTTTATAAAATTTGGTAACAAAAATACTTCGTTTGATCGAAAAGGTCAAGTTCCTTAATCAGTAGTATATGTCCACCGGAAAATGGTTTTTCGGGTGAAATTCGCGCGAAAATCGTAAACGTACGTAGTAAACGATTGCCCTCTTCCGTTCCATCCAAAATGTGTTGCAGAAGAAATCCCACATTACAGAAGGATATATTAAAAACGGTCCTTACATTGTTTTTAGGGCATAAAGATAGCGATTTGATTTTTAAAAAAAAAGAGATTATGAACCTTCCGAGCCGCTCTGTAATCGCTAATGGTGGTAATTATATTTAATTGGTATAAATAAATTTTAATTAAACTAAGAGAATTAAAAGTCTTGAAAGTAATGGGGTTGATAAAAATTATTAATAGTTGGCATATTGATATCAAATATTTTATTTATTTATGAGCTTTATCGATTAAAATCAGCTGGCCGTTGGCGACATTGTTTTTTAAGCATCAGTCATGACGTCGTCGAAATTGAACTTTTCCGTCTTTCTGAATCAGGGCCGCCACATGGAGGGGACTGCCGGGTACAGTTGTCCCGGGCCCGGGTGCCGTAGAGGCCCGGGCCCGGGTGCCGTAGAGGCCCGGGCCGGGCCTCGATAATTGGAAAAAAATATATAGGTTATGAGCTTGTAAAAAGAATGGGGTTTAGAAATGTAGACGGGCGTAGCCTATATTTGTTAGAATGGGTTCTATATTTTTTTAAATGCACATAAACGACAAAACAAGTGCAGTCCCAGGATATTATATTTCATTAGGAGTCGTAATAAAACTACAAGTCCCGAAAGTGACCTTTGCTGCACCGATTGTCGGCTTTTATTCTCATTTCGCTCAAAACTCAAGATGAAAATAATTTTAAAATGTACAAAGTCCTGTAGCAAAGTACTAGAATTTTCAGTCTGGCTCTGAGAAGTGGGGGCCCGTGATCTGGTCCTGGGCCCGGCTCTGAGATGTGGCGGACCTGTTCTGAATAGGCTATAGTAGATCAGTGAATAATAAATCATATCTATTAATTCGCATGTAATATTTTTTGACCTTCCGGTGATATATAATAAGTGGATTCAATAAGATAACTTTTCAATAATTATTTATGGTGTTTCTTTTGATTACTTGTGTGCACCAGCAAGCTGAAGAGCACAAGCCCGTCAGTTTTTCTGGTCTAGTGAATTTCGCAAAAAAAGGGGCACCCAGTCAGCGGATTCTGCTGGTGAACCATTTGTTCTAACCAAATGCTTTCAGATCGAGTTAGTTTAAAACTTCATGTCGATCAGAGATTTAATTATTATTTATAGATGTAATAAATTACCTTGTGCTTTGTAACAAACAGGATCCTCAAAGGTCGTCCATGTCAAATTCCCGAATTCAGCACAATCCATTAGATATTCCACATTGTTGGCAAATGGATCTGTACAGTCCAGTTGTTGTTCCGAGTCACAAATGTAACAGGTAAGGCAGCTACCTACAGTATTCAACTTAGTAAAT
The DNA here is from genome assembly GCA_946811695.1 of Gonocerus acuteangulatus. Lineage (NCBI taxonomy): Eukaryota > Metazoa > Arthropoda > Insecta > Hemiptera > Coreidae > Gonocerus > Gonocerus acuteangulatus. Next base: position 47,546,072 of record OX328130.1, on the reverse strand, counting down.
ATTATTAGGAACTAATTTAGTCATATCATCAGCAAATACTTGAAGAGAATTTCATTTTCGGTTACAATAAAAGGTAATTTCTTATTGTCAACAACAATTGCTTAAATAGGAGGCCTCAGTGTATATTAGACGATAAACTAGAGAATTCCACAATATTATCAAATAATATCTCGTTAAATACTATCAGAACCGTAAAAGGCCTCGAAGACCCGGACTGTAGAGATATCTGATTCATAAATACACGGCACATCAATGGAGATGGTACTATACTCGGGGTCTCCCGTGGTCTAGTGGCTAGCGCCTTAGATTCATAAGCGGGAGATGGTGGTTTCGATTCCCATCGGCGGCAGGAATTTTCTCATCCCACGACTCGTTGGGAAAATTCCTCGCTGCACCCTGGATGTCGTCCCTAATGGCCTAGATGTTGATGCGCCGAAAAAAAGGTACTATACTCCGGCCGCGTCTATTCCCCTTTGCACCTACCCATTAAAGGCTGGGTGTGTCTAGGGGCGGTCTGGGACTTCGACTCCGACCCTAAAACATTCGACATTCGAAGATAATATCGTTATTTCGCGCCCGAATTTCTAACACGGATCCTTGAGGACATGAGTCGAGTGGTCTACGACTGAGACAAACTTGTCCCCACCTAAATACAATACCAAGGCTTATTTAGCTTAATCAACAATTACTCTCTGAAAATAAAATAAATTTGTAATTGAGCAGATTGTACAATTTATGTATTGTCTCAGGTACATTGGCTCCAAATGTTTTGACTTACAATATTTAAAAGCTAGTTTATACACTAGAAATAGAGAATTTAGAAAATTATCTATTGGTTGTTTTCAATAATAATTAAGTTAACTATACTTAGGTATATAACTTTGTTATTGGTTTTTTCGCGGAACGCCGCTCATTGGAAGGATACCCCGTAAGGTGCTGCACTCTATCAGCGTGCCCGGGAATTATCTGCCCGCGGTAGTATGAATCGGCACGAAAGGACAAGTTCAGAACCTTGAGTAGCCAAGCAGACAGTGTGGAGTAACCGAGATTTTCTTCCCAAGTTTTACCCTCAAAATTATGGAGGAGTAAATATCCTTGTTTATTAAATTGTTGGAAAGATGTTTATAACCATCCAACGTCCATAACCTTCCAATATTTATAACTTTCTAATGTTTATAAGGAGACCCGGTAGCCGTGAGGGTTAAGGCGTGAGCACTTAACACTCCGTGCCAAAGGTCGTGGGTTCAATTCCCACTAGGGGCGGTGGCTTTTCTTTCGAAAAAAGAAAAGGCATCACCCCTATCCTGGCTAGAAAAGGGTGGTAACCTATAGATAACCCGTCCTAAAATTCGTAGTTAATAATAAATGGACGTTAAAATTTAAATAAATAAATAATGTTTATAACCTTACAATGCTTATAATCTTCTAGTTACCTTTCGTATAAATCATTTTAAAATATGAATACCAATATTTCTCTTACCTCCAACATTCAACCTAATCGAAGGTTTCTATGCTTATTAGGTGGTATTTCTAATCACTTATTTTCACTTCACTACGAGTTCATTACTGACGAGCTGTGACTAATTCGGATCGGATCGGGTCGAGACCAATGTAGGCACTCTCGTCGGCCGCTGTTGGCCGTAGTCGATCAAACGAAATCGAATCGGATCGGATCGGGCAAAATACGGGTCCAATGTAGGTGTGGCCTTATACATTATGCTTAAGCACAATCTTTCATGACACCAGGTACCTCTCTTAATTTTATCATTCATGAAGATCCAGCAAAACCATTTCAACAGTTCAACCATCATCAGCAGCTCATCATCTCCATATTTCCCATATTCAAAATTTAACTAACCCAATAACAATAAATATGTTCCTGAGTTTTGGCCTAAGTAGAGTTGTTGTGCATTAAGTAAAATAAAATTCTGATTTCAAGTTAAGATCTATACAATTTCTGCAGTCCTTTTACCGCCACTGATCGAATCTACACCATATAAAAAATGGTAGATAGATCACAAACATTGGTATTATAATGCTAGTAAAAAAATGATGGCGGGACCGCCTGGGACCACGGGCCCCTGATCAATTGTCCTTCGTGCCCTCCCCCCTAGCGGAGGCCCTGGACACAAGCGCTCTTCCAAGGGGTGTGTGTGTGTGTGTGTGTGTGTGCGCGTGTGCGTGTGCGTGTGTGTGTGTGAGTGTGTGTGTGTGTGTGTGTGTGTGTGTGTGTGTGTGTGTGTGTGTGTGTGTGTGTGTGTGTGTGTGTGTGTGTGTGTGTGTGTGTTATTATTTCGTTAACCAGCAGAATCCGTCTACCGGGACATGTTTTTTTGGGCGAAATGCACGTTAAAAAAATCCTAACGCTTACATTTTTGTGTTACTAGGCTCCCAGGTACACATTTTATACGTAATAAGGCGTGGGGAATCTAATGGAGCCATTTCTAAGGTCATATCTATAAGCGTTGTCGAAGCAAGTTAAAACACTATATTTTTGGGGGGGGGGATTTTCGGATATATTCTTATATATCTCAAAACCGGACGGAAAGCTTATTAAATTACCTAAAAAAAAAGAAGAAAAAAAAAAGAAAACAGTTTTTACGTGATTTTTGCGAGAGCGATTTCATTCGAAGAAACCAGTGTTTATATGGAGCAATATCCGCTTAGGATACAGTCAGGTTCCTGTTATTCCTTAGTAGCTGATGTCATAAATTGTTTCACCAATGAAATTCTCTCTAATTAAATGGAAATTTCTTGCGCTTAATGCATTCAGCGTCTCTTTGGATGCGATTAAATCTGAACCCTACCTTCTTTGCGTAATCTAAGTATTTCAGACAAGTCTGCATTTTGTCATAAAACTATACCTGACTGAATGAAGAATATCAGGAGAAATAATGTAACCAAGTCGACATTCATAATGAACAACATTAGGTATTTCCAAGCAGTTTCAAAAGACTATGTTACATTGAATTCTAATCAAGAATACCTGCGCACTCTAAACAAAGTATTTAATGCGTGCATCGTTACAAAAGCACTAAATCAGTAAGTGTGGAAAATATGAATAATCGAGAGATATGATATGAATTAATCCACTTGAAGACATTGAGTAAGAGTGTGTGTTTTAGATAAAGCGTTTTCTTATAGTGAGAAAAAAAAAAAGATTATATTTGAGCATTTAATTTGACGTCATTAAATTTCTTCAAATGTATCTATTTACTTTCGAATAAACGTTTCTTTTCTATTCAATTTCCAATTACCCAAATTAGATTCGCCATGGAATAAGACCACTTTTGAAACATCCGCTTTCGAGTCTTCATAAGTAATTTTAATGAAACTTTGTACAAAAATATCAAGACAAAAATGGCAAGTTCTTTATTATGGAGAATCCTCCCTCCGGAAACATTTGTTGGCAAAATCCATGCGCAAAGAATTGTGTACGATAACGATTTAACTTTCACAGGGTTAAAAATGTATATGAAATTCATAGTGTTTCAGTTATTCCTTAGAAGTTGAAATAAATTTCCCAATCATTAAAATATAGACATGTTAATTGAAATAGTGTGGCTATATGATACTGACACTTCAGTAGTTTAAATAATCATGAAATCACATTATCCTTTAATATATTCATTTTAACATTCTATTATAAAGAAATACTGAGTTTTTCGTTCTTATAATATAAGAATGATATTGATTGAATATTATTCAATCAACATCATTCTACAAATCCAACAATTCCTGGGCTAATGTGACGTCAGCCTTTTATCTTAACTGAACAAGAAGTAGGAATTGCCAGAACTTTATGTAACCTTACACAGACCTCTATGTAACCTTACCTCTCTTGAGGTTTCAACCGGTGCGTAATCTTTCAAACATTAGGCCTACAATTTCTGTCTATGAAACTTAATTAACTGGTTATAATAAAAGCCTTAAAATCAAACTACAGGAATCTTGTCAGACTTTTTAGGACAGTAGTTCCAAGAACAACTGCCATGGCAGCGTTTGAAGGTAGGATACTTAAATTTAGGAATTCTTTCATTTGTCAATTTTTCTTTTAAGGGTGTATGTCAATCTTAATAATTTCGTTTTGTATTTCAGAGTTCGGTGTGCTTCCTGAAATAGCTAAAGCTGTTGAAGAAATGGAATGGATGTAAGTTGGAAATTTTGTTCTGTTCATAACTCAATTTTAGTTTAAAAAAAATAGAAATAACTTTTTTCACACTGCAACAACTTTGTGAATGTGGGAATTTAAATTCTACATCTTCCATTTCGTAATTATGACATAAACCTTGATTATTTATTTTATAGTAAATCATCAATTAATTCATTTAACCATAATGTAATGGCTTCTAAATTATATTAATATAACATCAGCACCTCACACTAATTTGTCATTTTCATAAAAGTGCCTATTTTATTTTCTGGATAATACTAATAACTTATCTAATTCAATAGGAATATAAATTATTTATTTTTAATAAAATTACCGACTAACCAAAATAAATAATTTCCTTGGTAGTGCCCCATTTTCTAAACATCTTGCTCCCATCACTATAAACCTCCTTATTAAAAGAGTCAGTGTTTCCTTCTGTTGATTCGACCATTGCACTTAAACATTAGGAGTGGATAATATTTTTATTGGATCATCATGTTTATAGTCATCTCCTTCCTTGCTCTAAGAAGTTACTTGATGTTTGTTTTTGTTTGAACAATATAAATCGGGGTCTCCCGTGGTCTAGTGGCTAGCGCCTTGGATTCCTAAGCGGGAGATGATGGGTTCGATCCCCACCTGCGGCAGGAATTTTCTCATCCCACGGCTCATTGGGAAAATTCCTCGCTGTACCCTGTACCCTGTATGTTGGCGCTAATGACCTAGATGTTTAAGTGCCGTAAAAAAACAAAAAAACAATATAAATCTACAATTAAAGAACCTCTTGTTTTATATGTAAACTCAAAACAATTAAATGCTAAATCAAAGCATTTGGTTGTAATTGACATCCATGGGCCTATTTGTCAAACTGTTATTTTATATTCTAAATATATATAAATGAAATCAAGGTTTTTATTTCTGTTTGAAGGCTTCCAACGGATGTTCAGGCTGAAGCAATCCCCCTTATCTTGGGTGGAGGTGATGTTCTGATGGCTGCAGAGACGGGTAGTGGTAAAACAGGAGCATTTTGTCTTCCAATTTTACAAATAGTTTGGGAAACACTTAAAGACCTAGAATCTGGTGGTGAAAAGGAGAAAGGACCAGCCCCCGCAGCTAAAACATGTAATTTATTTATTTATTTTGAATAGTTATTACTATCCATGTTACATTATATTGATCTCGGTCCAATCAGAAAAGTGAAACATCGTCTGGAGTGTTTAGTACTTGGAAGGGTGACTGCCTGAGTAAAGTATATGGTATTAACATATATATATATATATATATATATATATATATATATATATATATATATATATATGTATATATATATATATATATGTGTGTGTGTATATATATATTATATATATATATGTATATATATATATATATTATATATATACACATATATATATATATACATACATATATACATACATACATACATACATACATATATACTTTTATACATAGTTTGAATTTTCCCATAGCAAACACCTGGGAGCTGAGTACATCGGACCGTACTCCTGCACTAGCTGTGTCAGCTGATGGTTTGGTGTGCCAAGCACGAGAGTTTAAGGAATGGCACGGCTGCAGGGCAACAAAGGGTCTTCAGAATAGTGGGAAATATTATTATGAAGTAAAAATCACCGATGAAGGCCTTTGCAGAATTGGCTGGTCAACAATTCAGGTATATGTAACTCCTAATAGTTTGATAACATGTTGTGGCATATGTGTCCAAGAGATGTGTTCTGCAGGCCCAGTGTTGTGGCATATGCGTCAGCTGGTAGCTTGCCTTTCTTTCTATCCTCACTACACCGGGCCTAAACACTTCGTATTTGGTTTGGGACCTTATTAAGTTATTCCCGGTTAGGTTTGCGGATCTGGTAACATATGATACTGATTCCGCCCGAAAAATTCCTTCAGCGGGCCAGCTGTCGTGGCGTATTTGACACTTTACTAAATTGTAATTAATCCACTAAAAGTACATAATTTCAAATTTTTCTACGCTTATTTGTTTTTTTATATGTTTGCCAAAGTAACTATATAAAAGGAAGACTTGGGCCCTGATGGAAATTTTGTTCGAAGCCATTGGTCCAGAAATTGTTAACTTTGTTTACATTTTATAACATGTTATCTAGTGAAAGAATCGAGCAACATTCTTAAAGATCCTTGAGAGAATTTAATGTTGTTTAAAAAAAAACCCTATTGCTGGAGAATGAAACTAATACAACGATAATACATTCTCTAAAACAACAGTAAGAAACCAGCAGAATCCAACAATCGTAACACAATTCCAATCTGTTGTCAATCTTTAACCGTTTTCATGAAAAGTATATATATAATAAATATACATATATATACAGTAGAACATGGATAATTCGAAATCGTCTTTAATTCAAATATTTCTCTCGGTCCCTAGAATTTAGGGCATAAACAATGTAAACATATCTTGGTTGATTCGAATAAAATTTTGGATAATTCCAATTTTTTATGAGTCTTTACCTCCAATGGGAAGTGGTCGATCTTAAATCTTGTGAAAATATTCTCCCTTTGGGTAAGAAGGATAGTAAGATAAAAATGTAGGGGTTCCTGGACAAGAAGCGCGGCGGTCTCATAGTCTAGTTCTTGGACTCTAGGAGTTCTGCAAAGTGGTGGGTCGCGCTTCCTCCCTTCCAGGGGTTGTAGTTACATCCTGTTGTTTTATCCTAGAATTCCCCCCCATCTTCATTTCTTATTAAGATGTAAGTCACTCATCTGTTGCATTGTTTGTGACCTCTGTGAACTTGGCACCCCTCTGGCCTTGAATTTCTGGTGTACAGTGCAGTTCAGTGAGTTGTTGATTTAAGATGTTGAAGCCTAGGAGTTATAAAACTTTAACGTTATCAGAGAAAATAGCTGCGATTAAAGAAGTTCAAAAAGGAATAATGAAAAAATAGACTTTTATTTTTACTTGTTTGATAAATTTTTTATTACTTATGTTCGTAATCATCAATTTATGAAATGTTTGTTATTGTTTAAATAAAATGTATGTATTTTTTCGAAATTCGATTTTTTACCCCTTTATTTTCAAAAACTTTTGTAATTCGAATTTTGGATAATTCGAACTTTTTTATCGGCCCCTAGGGGTTTGAAATATCCAAGTTCTACTGTATATATGAAAATCTGTCTGTTTTTGTTGTTCATGTCTTGATGGAATATTTTCATTGTTGATTTTCAGTACTAACTACATTTTATACATTTTAGTTATGATAAATGTCCGAGTGCGAAAAAGTTTTGAGTCAGCATGATGTTTTTGAGTACGCAAAACACCAAATTATATATATATATATATATATATATATATATATATATATATATATATAGGTAACAGTTGCAAAAGCAAGTGGAAGATAATCATCCGATAGCCTAATAAATTTCCTACAAAAATGTTTAGTCATAAATTTCAATAGAACCACCTCAGTTGAAGAAAATGATGGTTAACTTTTCAAATGTGTCATTTTCATTCATTTTAATCTTTCTAAATCATACTAGATATAATTATTATAAGTAAATCACATGAACATATTGTAATTTTTGTTATTTTTAGTTTCTATGTTTGATGTTGACTGTATCAAGACCATTATGTGATGATATAATTTTTTTATTTTCCCTAAAAGCATTTCCTTTCCATCTTAGAATACTCAAGTGTCATTGTAATATTTTTTTTACTGTTTCAGGCTTCATTGGACTTGGGAACCGACAAGAATGGCTTTGGATATGGTGGGACAGGAAAGAAGTCAAATAACAGACAGTTTGACAATTATGGGGAATCGTTTGGAAAAAATGATGTTATTGGTTGCAAATTAGACTTGGATTCAGGAAAGATATCTTTTTCTAAGAATGGTGTTGACTTGGGCATTGCGTTTACCATCCCTCAGCCAATTCAGAGGCATGCTTTATTCCCGTCAGTTTGCCTTAAGGTATTCTATAAAAAATTATAGTAATTAATAATAAAAAAAAACTGTCTGTGTCTAATTGTCAAAGTCTCATTGCAACTTGCACAGGTTGGCTTCTGCTTATTTTCCATTAAGTAAGAATAGGTTAGATGGCTGTGTCCAATACAAAGTTTAGTCAGAATCACTTCTTCATGCCCAATGCAGTGTTCATAGATAGATCAAAGAAATACGATTAGTGTTTTTTTTTGTGTCTTACCTATATATATAATAATCAGCTGTTTGTTCCTTATACAAATCCATGCCGTTTGACCGATTTTGACCAAACTTGGCACACAGGCAGGTCTCGATACAGGGAGTGTCATAGGCTGGGTCAAAATCGTCTAGGACTCACAGTTTGAAGGTCACGGATTCGAAACTGTAAACCCATGCAGTTACAGATTTGTGTTATTAGATTTTAATATTACTTATTTGGTTTCTAATTTATTTTTGCCTTTCTAGTTCCAGAATGTGGGTGTAGCATGGCATACCTGGTAACAGCTAGTAATACATAAAGTATAAGCTCCTTAACCACAATGTAAAAGCATATTTCTAGGCTAATGCATCACATTCACAAAAAAAGAGATGTCAATAAACATTCATTCTTCTGTGAGCCTGGGATCTATTCACTTCCTCTCCCTATACAGACATGACATGATCAGTAACCTGAAAAGGTTCTCCAGACCCTTCATCAGTTTTTTCATTGCTAAATATTCCCTCTTGTTCCGGGGCCTACATAAAGTGTAATTTAAAAGAGCAGCTATGCAATTCTAGTTCCTCCAGTGCAGGTTGACTACTACTAATTATGTGTGTTTCATTAAGCAAATTACAAGCAACAACTTCCAAAAATTAATCGAAAGTACAATATTTAACCAATTTCAACATTAACTAAGCTCTAGTATTTAGCCACCTGAAAAGTGACTTATCCTCATAAATCTGTTGGTACATACTTAACATATATTAAAATAACTGTTAGAAGTAGTCAAATATATTTATTTTTAAGTACTATATTCTAAACTTCCATATTTTTTTTCAGAATGCTGAAATAACGTTCAACTTTGGTACAAAACCGTTCAAGTACAAACCAGACGACTTTAAAGCTTGCACAGAAGCAGATAAATCGTGCATTAAAAGTAATGATCCTGTCAAAAGTACACTTAAGAAAATGAACAATGCACCCCAAGCTCTTATTATTGAAGTAAATATCATTAGTTTATTTCTAACAATTAGAGTTAGCGAAATTATTCGAACATTCTCTTTAGTCTTTTACATTCTTTTTGTAATGGGGGCATGCTTGTTTTTTATAGCTTTTGCCCGCCATTTGTTGTATTAGCGCGGTTCCTCCCTCCCCCATAGGGAGGAACCCCGCTTATAGGGTTGATACAATGAAACAATCCGGAAGTGCCGACTAGAAAATTTCGCGTTTCAGAACCCCTAGAGACCGAAAATAACGGTGGTTCAAATTTGTATATGTATATATATATATATATATATATATATATATATATATATATATATATATATATGTATATATATATATATACATATATATGTATATTTTTATTTATATTTTTATTTTTATTTTATTTTTATTATTAGGAGATACAATTCACATGGATGAATGTACATTTATCACAAAAAAAATAAGATGCTAAACACGTCAATTTACAATTGGGCGTCTCCTTCACCCTCGTTATTCAGGCTTGGTAACACAACAAGCCTGGTTACTGTAAGACCTAAATAACTTAAGACCATCAATTTGATAAAATACAACTTAATAAATAAAAACAATAAATATAAATAAAATATAACGATACTTAACAATGATACTCATAAATTAATAACAATAATCAAACTAACAATACCATTAAAATAATATATAAAAAAAAATAAAATAAAATAAAATAAATAAATAAAATAAAATAAAGAAATAAATCAAATACAGCCAAACCTGGTCTAAGTCATATAACCTCATCCACTAGGCCAGAGCTCCTCTGGAGGTATCTACGTGGTCCGATACAAAATACATCACAAATACGTCACATACACACACAACAAATTAAAATAAACCCAGGTACACATTGATAAATAAATAACTAAAACAAGTAAATAAATAAATAAAAAAGGACTACCGACCCTCAACGGCCCGCCCCGGCGAGGAGTGTCCTCCATCGACTGAAGATGATGCTGGAGCCCTTTAAAACCCGCAAGGTGATACTTCTCAGCACCCCCATAGGGACACCAAGCTGCCTTAAACTCCTGGCAGAAGCACCGCTCCAAACACCCCTCCAGCTCAATGTACAGGATGTTACCTCCATGTCGGTGACAGGCACGCCAAACATTCGGCCCACTGCCAAACGGACAGCGAGTCTCCCATACTTCCGACACTTCTCCCGGTGCATCACATCTAGTTCAGTGTTCCCATTAACAATTTGTGCGTCCACAATAGTCACTTTGCCCTCTTTCATCACAATTATATCAGGCTTCCATCGCCGGCCATCAGCTCTCAGGACTGTCTCAAGGTGTACCTCGTACCCCCCTCCGGCCAAGGCACCACCCAGCACATTCACCACAGTATCATGTCTCAAAGAACGACCTCCCCGCGAAATATAGCATTGTTGCACAGCGTGAGTGCCGGTCTCGTCTTCCAGGCAACCTGCCCTACATGTTAGTATACGGCCATGACGCCGACCTCTAGTCGTTCTCACGGTGGTAAGTAGTGCATTTATGTGGGTACGAACATACTGGATGAAGTCCCGACCAGAAGTGGTCACAGCTCCTTCATTGAGCCAATACGCTGAAGCCCTACAAGCAGAGGATTCCTTCAGTCCCGCTCCATCGTTGGACGAATAGAGTCTGTCAGCCCACCAGCGCTTCCTCACCCCTGGGCACCAGGGGGTCACCTTGCGGGTCATCTTGTACCAAGCCCTGCCTGGCTAGGGCCTCCCTCGCTTTCCGCAGCCTTTTGGTCACTCCCACCGATCGATAAGCTGCCCTCGCTGCGGCCAGACCAGACCACTCCATCCTAGAAAGTCGGCCTATAGTCAAAGCCGGAACAAGGACGCTCATGCAGGGCACACCCAAGCCTCCATCTGTGCACGAAGCATGGAAATATCCTATACAGGGATATCCTTTGGTAATCCAAGCCACCTCCTCACCGCTGCTCTAACCTTTACATCGAACTTTCTCAGTGCTTCACGGGAGGAGCCACCAAGAACCAGTCTGTGCACATACCGAGGCAAAAGGTGGTACCTAAGGGCGGTCAGCCTCTGCTGTGGCTTGAGGCGTGCATTCCGTAACTTCAGAAGCGCCGCTCCGATCTCAGCGTCAGGCCTCTCAGTTCCCTGATTTCTATAGTTGACTCCAAGGTACTTATCTGAATCTTGGAACTGCATCTGCCTCACCAGGGCTCCACCAACGCTGAACAGTGTGTCCTCAACTACCTTGATCCTGACCATGTGCCCTGCTGGTACCAGCGAAAGAGCGCAGCACTTACCCGGGCTGAGCTCCATCCCCAGCTTGGCGATGGCTGCTCCAACACGCACAAGGGCTCACCGCATGCCAGCCACCGAGGATGCAACCAAGACCAAGTCGTCGGCAAAGGCCAGATAGCTAATCCTCGCTCCTTCCAGTGAATATCCCACCTGGCTTGGAACCGCCTGGAGGACCCAATCCATCGCAAGGTTGAAGAGGCACGGAGACAAAGGATCACCCTGCCTAATCCCCCTTCCGCTTACGATTGGGTCCGTCCACCCACGACCATCTGTAATTCGGGTAAACCCTTCCGCGTAGACCCCCATCACGTATTCCACAAATCCAGATGGTAGGCCTTTGTGGATCATAGCGGCTGGTAGAGCTGAGTGACTAATACTATCAAAAGCCTTAGCAATGTCCAGGCGTTAGTAACGTAAGTGTTACGATTTTTTTTTGCGCGAATTTCGCCCCAAACGCCATCTTCCAGTGGGCGGATTCTGCTGGTTAACAAACCTGACCTTTCAAATTGGACGACGGATTTTTGTACCAAATTTCATCACAATCGGACCATTAGGGAAGCCAGAAATGAGCGATCAGACAAATATATATATATATATATTTTTTTTTTCTATATATTCAGTTGAAACATTTTTTGCATGTTTGAATTTCATCAAAACTAACATGTTAAACTTTTGGTTACGTTTGGAGTTAAGGAAGGGTTAGAATAAAATATTTTATTAACAGACATAAAACGTTTTGGTAACTTTGTATACTTTCCTTAATATCTCGAAAAAGGTTGAGAATCTTGGTAAACGGAAGAATACCATTAGAAAGCTTACTAAGTGCTCTACAAAAAAGGTTCTGATGAATGTTTTGATTAGGCGATGTCAATCGGAGAAATAAGTGCTTAAAACTTTAAAGTAATTGATTTCGCTTATTCGAACTGTTCTTTTTGTCTTTGATTTTGGTACTTAGAATCATGGGATTCAGTTGAAACATTTTCTGCATGTTTGAATTTTATCAAAACTAATATGTTGAAAATTTGGTTACGTTTGGAGTAAAGGAAGGATTAAAATAAAATATTTCATTTTTAGTCATGAAAAGTTTTGGGAACTTCGTATATTTTCATTAATATCACGTAAACGGTTCGAAATCTTGGCAAGCAAAAGATTACCATTCGAAAGGTTACTAAATTCTCTACAAAAAATGTTTTGAAGACATTTGCGATGGGATGGTCATGTTTGGAGAAATAAGTGCATAAAACATAGGTAATTTCGTTTATTTGAACGAATCTTTTTGTGTGTTTCCTACAGTTTTTTTCACTGCTCGTTATTTTTGTGATTGCTTATAGTAGTCAAATGTATTAGTCAATAAAACAGGATACGTATAAATAGAAATAATATTTTGTTTCAACGGCATCTTGGAATTCGAAGATGCCCTATGAATATCTAGATTACTGTACTGGTGTTGATTTCGTTCTTTAGAATTGTTTTTGGTATTCCCTATTTTCAGCAGTTTTTATCTATTTATTAATTTTTTTCTTTAAATTCATTGGACAAAATCATAGGAATTCGAAGGTGAGGAGCTAGGAGGCTTAGGGTGGGGGGCATTTTCCCTGTCCCCAGGTACCTCCCAGTGTACCCTTGTCATCTGTAAGTCCCTTTCTAGAGTCATAAAGATAAGCCTCCAAACAACTTTAGGAATGTAGGATTTCTAATTTTTGCGAGTATCAGAACAGCCGCTCTTTACATACCACAGTGGTACTGACGTACCGGTCTATACTAGTTGCACTCCACACGGTGGAAGTACTTGGTATATGCCACAGCGGATCGCTCATTATAACCTTATTTTATTCGTATTAAATGGGTACCTAAAAAAAATGTATTTGTGTATAAGTGTGGCGTTATTGGAATTAGAATAAAATATTTTATTAACAGACATGAAATGGTTCGGAATCTTCGTATATTGTCCTTATTTTTTTTTTTTTTTTCTTTTATGGTGCATCGAAATCTGAGCCATTAGTACCATTTTTTCCTTATGAGCTTATATAATACTTAGATTTAGCTAGCGACAATATTTTACACCGCAATTAAAGTGACTTGCTCTTCTTACAAATACAATATTTATATTATAATATAAACATAATACATTAATTTGTCTGAAAAAGAAGTCCAACCCGCATGAACTGCATCATCTTAGCGCGGTTCTGTTCTTATCTCGAGTGCGATTAGTGAAGGAATATAGCAGCTATCGGTAGGTATTAGCACCATTTTTTCCCCCTTAATATCTTCAAAACAGTGGGAAGTACGTTATAACCATTCAAAAGCTCACTAAATTCTCTATAAAAAAGATTCTGAAGCAAATTTCGATGGGGCAATATCAGTCGGAGAAGTAAGTGAATAAAACTACGAAAGTTTTAGTTTTGTTATTTTAAACAGGTTTTTGTCACTGTTTACCTCACTTTTGTTTTTTAAGTTTATTTAACGGTGGAATGAGTATTTAATTAAAGCTGAGAAAATAAGAATCATATTGGTAATAGAGTTTTCCTAGAGTGAGCGTCGCGATGACGGGAGAGTCCCATCCGCTTAGAAAACTGTCAGTTTCCATATGTGGCGCTTTAAGCTTCCTTCTTTTTGAGATTTTATTTTATATTTTTAACGAAAGATCAAAACCTACCGATAGCTGCTACTATTCCTTTACTAATCGCACTTCGGATAAGAACGGAACCGCGCTAAGATGATGCAGCTCATGCGAATCGGACTTTCTAAATTACTATTAGCAGAAATCTTAGTAACATGGATTCCTGATTTATTAGATGCTTAAATTTAATCTCATATTGCTTTGTAGTATAAATTCTACCCATAAGACTTATTTATATTTGGGCTCAACGCTCCCAGCAAAAATACAAATATCAGTGTGAAGAATGAAACAAAACCTGCTGTTGTCACCTTCTTCAAACTCAAAAATATTTTTATTGTCAAATAGGCCATTACAGAATTTTTGTTCTCTACCTTATGCCGCAAAGGGGCATATTTAGGCGAGTTTATAGCAAAAACTTGAGTTTCAATTTTTTTGTTTGATATTTTCTTTATTTCAATAATACCTTTTTAAACTTAATTTTTATATCCTGCAGCCTTCAAGAGAATTAGCTGAACAAACGTTACAGCAAATAACAAAATTCCAGAAGCATCTTGATAAGCCTAGTGTAAAGGAGCTTCTTGTTATTGGCGGTATTAACATCAAGGAGCAAATGGCAGTTATCGAGTCCGGAGTAAGTAGAGAGCTCAGATTAATCTTCTTACTGTTTCTTATATAATAGATTTAAGGCTCGGGCACACAGGACACGATATGTCACGGCGGGCAGCGATATCTGACCGAGGGCGGCGGGCAATCTATTTATATTATACAGTATTGCATTGGCCCCATCAAACAAAAGAGGATCTGTTGCTGCGAGCTTGTCTTTATCACTTTGCCTACCGGGTGATAAAGTTGTAAAAAATTACAGATTTGTCGCGGGATCAGTTTGATAAAATGAGTGAAGAAACTGAATTATTCGTTCCCCAAATATTCTCTCCTTGTATTGATATCATGAACCACCATCACGTTTTCTTCCTTTTTCACAACAATAGAACAAGGAGTTCTTCCTTGTCGGAACTAAGCATTTCCGAATAAAACTAGTGTATTGCAATAATAATAATAATAACAGAACTATGAAAACTAACACGACCTGTTCTCTAGAAAGGAACCCGTTTACTGTATCGTTCACAAAGGATATCGCGCACTATATGTCCCCAAATTGCAGACCGCCACAACAGATTGCGTCCTATGTGCCCGAGCCTTTTTACATTTAAATCTATTCCTAAAATTTAGGAAGTGTAGAGTAATTTTGAGTTGTCAGTTATCAAAAGTGAATAATCTTTTTTTAGCTTGAAAAACAACAAGATATTTTCAAACATTCACTGACTAATATACTTTACATACTTCTTATTTCACTATTTTTAAGAGTAAATGTATTACATGTTTAAAATAAAAAACAAAACAAATTCCATTGATTATGAAGTAATCTTGTCAGAATATTTTTCAATTTGATTTTATTATTTTTCAGATCGATATTGTTGTTGGTACTCCTGGGCGATTGGAAGACTTAATAAGCGGAGGATACATTTCACTTTCTCAATGTAGATTTTTTGTTCTTGATGAAGCTGATGGACTTTTGAAGCAAGGATACAAAAATTTTATAAATAATCTCCATGGTCAAATCCCTAAATTCACTGCCGACGGGAAAAGAATGCAAATGATAGTTTGCTCAGCTACACTCCATGACTTCGAAGTGAAAAATATGGCGGTAAATAATATTGTGGAAAAAAAATTATAAAAACAACAAGACACTTTGAAAGCATTTATTTATTATCACTGCTTGAAGGACCGGTGGTCGTAAGTGCTAAGGCTTGAGCACTTTGCACTCCGTGCCAAGGGTCGTGGGTTCGATTCCCACTATGGGGTGGTGGCTTTTCTTTAGAATAAAGACAAGGCATCAGCCCTATCCTGGCTAGAAAAGGGTGGTAACCTAGAGATACCTGTCCTAAAATTCTTAGTTGATAATAATGGACGTTAAAATTGAAATAAATAAATAAAAGGTTCTTATATTTGTGAGGTTTCGAATCTGTTAAGATTCATCATTAGGCATCTTAAATTAAGTCGTGTTAAGGCCTATTATCTATTGAGTGTGAATTTGACTTGTCCGCTCAACAAATTATAAAGATTCTTACCCGGATTTCACGTTTACTATCAAAATTCAAAATTTATGGACCTTAATATAAAATTTAAAAATTATAATAGACCTTAACTTGACTTTATTTAAGATGCCTGATGATTAACCTAAACAGGTTCGAAACATCCCAAATATAAGTTAATGTTTTAAACAATTTTTGGGAGAAACTCCTGCTAGTTACGTTAAGAATATTTATTAATGTAATGTACTTATGTCACAGGAAAGACTCATGCATTTCCCTACCTGGGTGGATTTGAAAGGGGAAGATGCAGTTCCCGAGACAGTTCATCATGTTGTAGTGAATGTCGATCCACAACAAGATACAAGCTGGCAGTCATTGAAGCAACATGTACAGACTGATGGAGTCCATAGACAAGATGGCATTGGATCAGGCAAGAAAACTGCAGGTATATTTCTTATTTTTTCCATCTAGTTCTTTTGTTGTTTCATGGATAGGATTTTTGGCAGATAATTAAAAGTCTCACTCAATCTTAACACATTTCCAAATCATGCTTACAATGTGAGCAATAGCACATGTGTTCAAAATAAATGCACTCTTCATAGGGATACAATGAAGAGAAAGAAAAAAAAAATGTGATTTGGAATAAAAACTCTTGATATGGCACCTTCTTGTATGTTGATTTTTTTTTTCTGGAAACATAAGGGCGACATTCTATCCAAATTTTGGTGACTTATTTATCTGACATCCCCTTCCCAATTATTTCCAAGCAACAAATTATGCAAAATTAAAGTCTTACAGAAACTGTGTCATCGAAGCATATATCTTTATAATGTTTATCTTCGCGGTTTGATTTTAAAAGCTTAGAATCGAACAAGTGGTCCTATCAACATTTTTGACTGAATATATTTGGAAATAAATTTGATTTTCGAATGATCACTTTCTACTTACTAGGATTTGCGAACATTTTCAAACTATTTAAGAAAATATACAAAAAGTAAAAAATCTCTTGTATCTGTTCACAACAATTTATATATATATATATATATATATATATATATATATATATATATATATATATATATATATATATTTACAGTAATGATTGAATTGTTAGATAATTTTAGGACAGGTATTGTAGCTAAAACATTAGAAGTTTCAATATTTTGAAAAAGAATGTGATCATTTCAAAATATCTCAATAATTAGAATGAAAATATTGCTGTAAAACCAATTTTTGTAAATCTTAATAATTTCAGAATATTTAAACAAAAAAATCTTTCTTTCAGAGACTCTTTCAGAAGCTGTGAAAATTCTCAAAGCAGAATATGCAGTGAAGGCTATTAAAAAGCACAATGTAGACAGAGCTATTATATTCTGCAGGACAAAACTGGATTGTGATAATTTAGAGAAGTACTTCAAACTTTTGGGTAAGTTGATATCATCATGTATAAATATTTCACTTAAAGCTAACTAATAAATATATTTCTTGTTTTAAAGAAAAAAATAGCAAGTCAAATCTTTCTTTAAACCTTCTTTATTGTAGAGTGTCTGACTCCTTAACCCTTTCTCTACCATTGACTGCTTCAGCAGTCGAAAGGTGGCTGGGCCCCGAATACAGTTGACTTGTGCAAGGCCACCGTCGAAGGATAGTTGGGCCACACATACTAATGACTTCTCAGCAGTCAAGAGCTCCCCACACCTCTCGCATTCTTTCTCTTCTCATTTCCTGACTTTAAAGCCGTCTAGCGTTACCGTGGCGTACTTCTAGTATTTTTGCCTCACTAGAGGATATTTGAATAAAGTTACACATAAAATAAGTTTATGGCATGCATAAAAAAAAATACGTTTTACACTCCGCTGGTGTTGTGTCCTAAGTCACGGATCAAAAAGGAGTATGGGAAATTTATTGCCTGTATATATTTCACTAGTTTTTTATTCATAGCATATAAAACAAATGATAAACAGAAAAACGTTTTTCTTTTCTTTTTACACGCATCTGATATTTTTTAACTCTATTTAATTCAAAGTTATTCATCTTAAAAATAATTCAAAATTATTATTTAAAACAAAAATCATAATTATAAAAGACAAGTTTTTATTTGTTGAGGGGATCGCTCAAAGTCAAGGCGCTATGTCCGAGAGTGGAAAAAGTATCCCATACAGGGGCCTAAGGCTGGATGAGAGTATCCCGAACGGGAGAATCCTTCACCTTGCGCCTCTTTTGGTATGGAAAGGGTTAAAGACTAAGACCTTCTTTGAAAGTGACATGTATTTATCTACTCTGAGCGAATGCGAGTGGTTCCTTCCTAATTGTTTACTATTATAGGAAGAGGTATGGGAAGAGATAATCCTTACACCTGCGTGTGTCTGCATGGAGATAGAAAACCTGCCGAAAGGAAGTCTAACTATGAAGCCTTCAAACAAGGTCAAGTTAGATTCCTCATTTGCACTGATGTTGCTGCACGTGGTATTGACATTGGTTCTCTCCCGTTTGGTAAGTATTGGCTCACTTCTGTAATATTGGCAAGAGTAATAATATCTTAATTTCTAATGCTTAAGTACAATAGTTTTTATGTAGACAAAGTATTTCATTAAAATTGTGATGACCAATGTTATTATGCTTTGTGATGGAGATTGGGGGCTATAAATGAAAGGCAGCCTGAAATTATTGTAGCGTATATTGAAAGGACAACTGGTCTGGATGGGATGGTGATGAGAGAAGAGAGGGAGGATAGGGTTCTTGAAGCTTATATAGGAAGGTAGTAATAGGCGATCATGGGAATAGTAGAACCATGCAGGTCATTTGCTTTTGCTGACGGATGGTCTCCCTGTATCCTGTTCTGCCCTTTTTCTCACAGTTTACAGTGATTTTTTGTAATGCTTAAATTTTTCAAAATTATTCAATAAGAGGCGTTTTATGCTCTGATGACAAGAAAAGGAAATTACATCTGAAAAACAAATGACCTAAGATAGGATCTTACTTTTTTACCGAGCCTTGTTATAAATTTAAAGATATTCAACACTGTTTCATTTAGGGGAAAACAATTATTTAATAATGTAACAATTTTAGGACACTTTTATTCATTCTAACATAATCTAATTATATACTTTTTTGTGATGTGTTGCCAAGCTCTCTGGGACAAAAGATTTATTCAGTTGTACATAGCATGCTTAAGGAGTCTCAGATCCTTCTGTAGAGTGTCACTTTACAGGCTGTTCATTTGCAGTCTCACCTAATGTGTGAAGAATGTTAACAATTACAATTTTTTTTTTTTTTTTTTCATTTTATTTTGACTTTGTTTCAAACTGATTTATTGTTTATTTTATGGTTTTTAGTTTTGAATATAACATTGCCTGATGAAAAGTCCAATTATGTTCATCGAATTGGTCGAGTCGGAAGAGCTGATAGGATGGGCTTGGCTATTTCATTTGTGGCAACAGTCCCAGAGAAAGTTTGGTTTCACGGAGAATGGTGCTCTTCAAGGGGCAGAAACTGTTATAACACTGAACTTACCGACAGAGGTGGATGCTGCATTTGGTACAATGAGCCAAGAGTAAGTAATACAAAATAAACATAGTATTTATAGCAAGGTCGTTTGCTGAATTATGAAAGTACCCTTTTTTTTTTTTTTTTTTGGTTGGATTTAAGGTGTGTCAACCGTTGAGGTCATTAACGCCCGAGTACCCTTTTTATTTTTAAAATTTGTCCCTTAAGAGGTACCACAAAAGTGTGAAACATGTAGGAAATAGAGTCAATAAATATATTTAAAGTGTGAAGTTCAGTTTTATTGACCTTCCAGCTATTTTGATAATACCTAAACTTGAGTAAAGGGTCATTTAATTAATAATTAAAATAATTGGAAATTATCTGATCAATGATTGGCTGGAAGGAACCCTAGTACAACATATCAGGACCTTGGAAAAGAAACTGAACCTGACAAATTGATTTTTTTTTTCTGAATCAGAGAGATGTAGGTAACACAACGCTTCACCTTATTCCTCTGGTTCCTCTTTAGGTCTCGTACAGTTTCAAGGTAAAGTGAACAGCAACATCATCTATGAAAAATTCCAATTTCAAAGGCGAATCCCAGGTGTGAAATATCACACACCAAACAACAATACTGCTGGGGAGAGAAGCCAAACCTACATTAATACATTGAGCACTGAGCAGTACAATCGATGGACTATTGGCTGGGCCATAGGTACTGCGTGCTCAAACACAAAAAAAAATTGTTTACCATTGGACGTTCATGAAACATGGCCAGCAATAAAATAGGTCCCCAGGGTAATAAGGACAATATTTTGTCACTTTTTTATTTTGTTTTCTTATTCAAGAGATCTTTACAAGTTTGCTTACAACTTTGACATGTCTTCCTTTTATTTCCTTTTTTTGATGCTACAGTTTTCACAAAGTCTTAGGATTGTACAGTTTATGAAGGAATTATGGGTTCTCCTATTATTTCCAAATTCCCTTGGTAGGTGGCAGCCATTTGTCACTTGCGTATTTCAGGCAGCAGTCATTACGTACGTACCTAACAATAAGAGGCTAATGTAGAAAGTGCATTCTTTTAGTTCTTTATTTTATTATTTATAGCTGTGAGCCGGTGTGCTATGCTACACCTACTTTCTGCATCTATAAAGGCAAATATAAATTAGAAACCAAATAATTAATATTAAAATCTAATAACGCAAATCTAACTATTTGGGTTCATTGTCTTGAACTGTGAGTCATAGACGATTTTAACCTAGCCTATGACTCTCCCCGTGTCAAGACCTACCTGTGTGCCACGTTTCGTCAAAATCGGTCAAACGGTGTGGATTTGTATAAGGAACAAACACACTGACAGACAGCTGGTAGACATTTTTGACCTAGCCTATGACACTCCCTGTATCAAGACCTACCAGTATTCCATGTTTGGTCAAAGTCGGTCAAAAGGTGTGGATTTGTATAAGGAACAAACAGACAGACACGTGATTTTAATATATATAGATACGCCATACTAAACGTATTAATTTTATATTTGAAGAAAAGAATGTTTGCCCCCTATGAAATTTCCTTGGTGCTCTACATGTAAATATATTGATTTTGAGAATATGATATTCTATTTTTATTTTATTTTTTACGGCACTTTGACAACTAGGCCATTAGCGCCGACATCCAGGGTGCAGCGAGGAATATTCCCAACGAGCCGTGGGATGAGAAAATTCCTGCCGCCGATGGGAATCGAACCCACCATCTCCCGCTTATGAATCCAAGGCACTAGCCACTAGACCACGGGAGACACCTATAACATTCTATTATACCTGAAAGTATATGTTTAATATTGCTTTCAGTATCTTGCTGAGATAGAAGACCACCTTAACATTACGATTGAGCAAGTGAGTCCTGAATTGGAAATTCCTAAGAATGAGTTTGATGGAAAAGTGACTTATGGCCAAAAAAGAGTTCAAAAAGGTAAAAATCTCCTTATTCTTTATTTATAAAATACAATTTCATTCTGGTCTGTCATTCTTCTTATTTTATTGAGTTTTCTTATTAATCATGCAACAGAATATTAATTCCTTGAGATCCTTAATAAGAACATTGTTAACGTTTGTTTCACTTTCACTTATACGTCTATTACAATTTTTTTTCTGTGCTGTTTACAGATTATTATGTGTATCAAATTTTTATTCATAGAATTTGATTTTTTATTATCATTTCTCCGTAGAATTAATTTTAATTTCATAATATAAGATGGTGACCATATGTTTCTAATATATAATCTTGGTGGCGTAGGCTGTAATTGTATATTACTTTAAGAGTTCCTGAAGAGGCGACAAAGGAACGCGAAACATGTAGAACATAATAAAGGAGTAGTGTAGAAAGTGGATGTTTTTGTTCTAATTTGACCTGCCACATATGAATAAATTTTAATTTCTTGTATCTTTTCTGGTCTAAACAGTTTTATCTGCATTTTATGCGATAATTAATGCTCCTCAAGTTCTTATGAAAGGATAATATACAAACAGGGTGGCCCAGATAAGCAAGAGAAATAACTACTAAACGGTTTGAGATATCAACATTTTTCATAGGGGTAAAGTTGTAGTTCTCATCGAGATCTATAAAATTGTGCCCTCGGAAATGAGAAAATAACACTTCTAAGGGCTCAAATAGGCCTTTGAATGGAAGGGTTTCCTTTTTACCCATATTTTGCATTATATTTTTAAAATGTATTAACAAAACAAGGAAGAACCGTGCAAACAGGGTTTCGATGCGTCAAGTAGTTCTCTGTAAAAATACGTTATCATTTGCATGTATTCCTCATCTGAAACTCAAAAAAAAAGGCACTTGAATTTATTTAAATAGTATTTTTGTTAAGGGAGGGGCAATTCAGGAGAATGTTTTCAGCATTCAATAAAACAATTCCCATTGGTATAAACTAAAAAAGAAAATACTTAAAAATTGGAACTTTAGGCTGAAATTACAGATCACAAATCATGAATAATTTTTTTTGTTTTCAATAAATACAATTTTTAACGCTGAGCACATTCTCCTAAGCTGAATTAGCCCTTCCTTAACAGAAATACTATTTAAATAAATTCGAGTGCCTTTTTTTTGGAATTTCAGATGAGGAATATATGCAAATGAAAACGTATCTTTACAGAGAACTACTTCTCGCATCGAAACCCCGTTTGTACGGTTCTTCCTTGTATTGTTAGTACATTTAAAAAATATAATGCAAAATGTGTATAAAGAGGCAACCCTTCCATTCAAAGGCCTATTTGAGCCCTTAGAAGTGTTTATTTTCTCATTTCTGAGAACACCATTTTATAAATCTCGACGAGAACTACAACTTTGCCTCTTTGAAAAACTTTGATATCTCAAACCGTTTAGTAGTTATTTCTCTTGTGGCCCACTTATCTGGGCCACCCTGTATATGTAGTACAAAGTCTGTCTTAAATAATATTCTTAATGAATAACCACAGCGAAATATGTAATAAGCCAATCATTATGTATTTAATTTTCAGGAAGCGACTACAAGGATCATGTATCTCAGATGGCTCCAGCGGTTGCTGAACTTTCAAAATTAGAAAGCAAGGCTCAACTCTCCTACTTGAAAAGGCATTTTAAATTCACGGCATAATATCATTTATTTAATGTTCTATTATTATCAGGCAAGAAAACAACAGAAATAAAAGAAAAAATATTTATTAAAATATGTTTAATGATGTCATGCGCTTCTTTAAGAAGTTAGAATAATGTAATATATATATATAACTTATATAATCAGCTTTTATAAAGTTTCTATATAAATAAATAAGTCTGTATTTAATCATCCTGAGCATCTATTACATACATTTAAAACCTACTTATAACTTACCATAACTTAATGATCACATTAAAATTGTCAATAATTGTAATTTAATAACTGGTAACATCACTAACTAGTATTTGATTTGGTAGAATTCACTTAAACTATTTTGCTAGAAGATTGAAGAAGATCAAGACATCACTTCAGAAACTTGGAAGAGGAAGGGCGAATCTGAAAAATCGACTTATTAATTTTATTTTCTGAGTCAGACTGGTTCATGAATCAGGATTCCATAGAGTAAACATTTACTTTTGCTATCCTGAAGCACTTCTAGAACTTCGAGTTCGATTTCCCCAACATCCGGAATTCATGGTTTGCCCTTTCTCTTCCAAGGTCATGACTTGTTCCTCAGAAAATACTCATAGACATAAAGTTTATACTGGAAATATAAAAATTAGTCACTTTTTTAACTTTACCGCCAAAATGTATTCCCTGTTCATTAATTCCTTTATTTTTCTTCAGTTATCTTTCTTTCTTTGCATAAATCTATGTGCAAACGTTTTCTCCTAAACTTGCAGAAGGAGAAATAGACAAAATAGATAAGCTATTTCTCTATTGGATTTGTCCTCAGCCACAAATTTCAGTTTTACATACACCTAATTCTTGGAGGAAATATGAGCTGACCTACTAATATACTCATGAATATGTATAAAGTGGTCCATACCACAGAATAAAAACTTTAATTTTAAGTAGTAAAAAAAAAAAAAAAGAGTTTTTGTGTATATAAATTATGCTAATTTATAAAAAACATGCGAGTTACCTCACATGGGGGCTCCCCTCACCTTCACACCCGCCCTGAGAGTGTTGTTCTTACTCTCTTATATAACCTTCATTATTGTATTCCACCAAATACCCTTAATCACAGGCATATATAGGAAATAATTTCAAGGGGATGGGAGCATTTGGTTGGTATGGAATACTAACAATCTAGAACTTGGAATAGTTAGCCCACTAAAATGCTGTTACACCCCAAAAACATTTTTTTTCTGAACTAATTGATCTTATTTAATGTATTTTTAAGGTTTTTATGAGACATAAAACACATAGGGCTCCAGCCCCCTCCCCTTATATACGCACAAGCCCTTAATCCTGTCCATATTGAATGAATACAGTCCAAATACATACAAACATTATGATCATTGTTCGCTACAATTAAAACACAACATCCTTCCAGTTCATTCCACTGAAACACTACACTTTACAATAAATTACAATTGTGGCTATCACCTACGTAGTTGATTTTACAAGAAAAAAGTTTTTTTTTTTTTTTTTTTTTTTTTTAATTTTGGTTATTTAGTTAAAATGTAACTATTATTGGAACTCCATTAGCACAGCCAAAATCTCAAAGACTAAAACCTACCGACAAACTTTTTTCACCAACTGTTTGATTAAGATATGCACAATTTACTGGTAACTCATATATTTCTTTTTAATAAACGTTAATAGAGATTGGTAAAAAAAAGTTGTTCTTTTGAAATAATGAAAAATTATTTAGATAGTGGTTTATATGAGGCAATGACTTTCAAAATGGGTTAAGTCCATTATTTCATCAAATTTCTTTTCTAAAAACTTTTTTTGTCCTCACTGCAAAAACTTTTTTGGGGGAAAATTCATTAAATCTCATAAAAAATAAGGAAATGTATGTTAGTGTGGCATTGTAAATATTGATAATATCCTTTTTTGAAAGTCAACGCCTCATATAGTAGAACCAAGAAATTAGATTAAAAATTTCCCAAGATTTTGTATAAATAAATATTACTTAATACTAAATGAGCAGCTTTCCTTCATAAAAGCCTAGAACATAATTACTTCACAGTAATTAAAAGAAAACATTTTTATGAAACAGAGTGCATAAGCCAAATAAATAACACAATAGAGTGAAATGAATAAAATTTGAGTTTTGTCAAGCTTCTCTTGCCCTAGAATGTACAAAAACAGTGATAAATAAAAACAAGAGACTTCTTTATTACATAGTGGCTCAGTTTTGTACTTTTTTTTTAAACGAAAATAATAAGAATTCTTGTAGACTTCTCCATTCTTAAACTAGCTTTCTCCATTACACAATTTTTAAGTTATTCTGAATATGAATGTGGTAATGTGATGGTAACCAATGTTTTGTCAGACTTTCTGCTGGCTTACTCAGGGGTTTTTTTTACAGGATCAAGATTAATTTCAGTCAGAGCCCTATTTATATCTGTGGCCATAGGCAGCTGTTCATAACTAAATGCAAATTCTCATCACCACCCAGCTCAAAAAATTTTTTTTGAATTGAGCCACAAAAATTTCGGAGACCGCCGGATTTGAGAGAGTGATGGATAAGAGATCGCCGGATAAGGGAGAGTCTACTGTATTTCTTTTTCCTAGTTGATAAAACTGATTTAAATAAGCTTTCTAAAAAAAATCTACCTCATCAATGCTTACGTGTCAACAAATATTTCTAGAAAGCACAATTTTATTATTATAAAAATTAAACAAACATATTAGTTCCTTCTAAGGATCTTATTACTTAAATTGTATTCAATCCATAAATTATAATGCTACTTATTTTCATAATGCATAAGACCATTTTAAAATAGTGACCAATCATTTTAGAAATCTTCAAGAAGTTCTTTGAGTTTTATTCTGGGAGAATACTCTTGGTATATTTCTTACACAACTTTTGGGAAATTTCTTCTACATATTGTAGCCTTTTTGTTTAATTATTTTTTTGCTATATAAAATATTTTCATTTTATGGAATATTCTTTGAGCTTTATTAAATGTTAAGTTCGGATTGAATTGAAAAAAAAGAAAAGTTTTATAATTATTTCTCAGTTTTATAATTATTCTAATTTAATAGAAAAATTAAATAAATTTTATGTATGAGGGGTAAATTAGACAATTTTGCACAAAAATTAATTCAGAAAAGTATTTTGCAATAAAATAAAAATAAATAAATATTAAAATAGAGAAGACATTTCAATTTTATAATTATGCAACTGATTATGAGGCAATCGGAAGTTACAAAACCTTGTTAACCATTCCTTGTGCTTATTGGCGTAAGATATTTGTCGAGGCTCACTTTCATCTGAACACTTGTTTAAAAATACCTCTTCATATAAACTGAAAATCAATGAAAATTGTTCAGGAATGTAGCCTGCTCCTATTTTCTGACTTTTCTCTATTGGAATCCCATCAGTGGTAGAATGATTCGATGTTTCTAAATAGCCCCAATGCTTCCTTACATGATTGGTTTCAAACAGCGCCTTTTTGATTTCGTGGAAAATGAACTTACGATGACACCAAAGTGTTTCGTGTCCGATGAAGTGCCTGATAAGATTTGAATTCAGAGACAATTCGTAAATAAAGACTTTTAACGAAAAGGGAATGGTTTGTAATCTCAGTTCTAAATTTTTTATGTTATGAAGAAAACTTTGTACCGCTTCGTCAACGCTAAATACTATAAGTTTTGTACACTCCTCATTATAAGATGAATTTTGCATGTACGCTAGAAGAAATGTTATCAGCTTCTGCCTGTAGTGGTATCCACTATAGTCAGAGACATGCCTCTCGACCCAGCGGAGAGATGCAGTCCATTCCCTCTGCAATAAAACAGGCAATGATTGGGTGATGCACCAAACTCGATGAGTCCAAGCGTGGTAGTTATTCGAGTAACGGTCTGCTGCAGCTTCGCACACTTCTACTTCTGATTCTAAAAGTGTTTTATCAACGGATGAACCTGAAAAATAAAATCAATTGACACTAGATTCTTTGGTCTTACATCACTCTCTCAACATCAACCATATAAATATATATATAAGGCTCTGGTGCACTGCTTTCTCCAGCGAGAATACTCGGGCGTCACCTCTGAGGAACACCTTTCTCCGGCCAGTATTCTCAAGCGTCGTCATTGAATGGGTAAAGACAACAAATCCATTCTTAAAAAAAGTACTTCTGTCTGTATATCTCAACAAAATATTGAGTAGAACCAAAATAATGAATGCTTGAGTGATTTAGAAAATATAGCCTAGCCTCTCTAAGAGTACTAAATAACATCGATGATTTTTCACAGAAGATACGAAACACAGAAAGTGTGTTATTGAAGTACAAATAAGTAGCCCAGAGAGTACAAGTTTTTAATTTAACCAAAACGTTGATCAGAATGTAAAAATTTTTTCAATACAATTGTCTAACTAGCGGGTACATTAGCTAGTTTTGAATATGCAGCGTGTTTAATTAGGTCATGCAGAGAGTGGATACAGTACAAAGAAAGAATTCAGTGTTAATTTTCTCAGTAGTTCCAGCTACCATGAATGTTCTACATTACCGAATTTATGATTCTGAATTTACAAATATTAATTCATATTAATCTAATAAACTTACCATTTAGTATTTTTTGTAAAACCCATTTACGGAAAGAGTATACATCAGCACAGTTTGGTTTAAATGTCAAAATAACAGATGTAAAATGCAATTCAAAATATGGATCCAATTTTCCATAATTAATAAGCTCTTTCCTCATATTCCAAAATGTAGTAACTTCAGGGTTCAACAGCAAAGCACCAATTAAAAGAGAATTGCACTTTTCAGCATCTAAAATAATAGACAAATTATCAGAAATGATGAAAATTTAAAATTTTGTTTTATAATAATACAGTAGACTCTCCCTTATCTGGTGTTCTCTTACCTGCCACTTTCTCTAATTGGGTCTCAGAGGAATGAGTGACAGATCCAGAGCTAGAGGGGCTCCAATGTTCCTAGAAAAACCTTCCCTTTCTAGCTAGCAAAATATTTCGTGGTATTTCTCTGAATGGAAGTCAAAGAAGCCATATATGTTTTCTTTTTGATGCAGGAACTTGTGTTTCTACTAAGAAAATGAATGTTTCTACTAATGCACCTGCAGCTGAAACACCTGATTTACAATGCATTTAAATATTTTGAATTTATTTTCTAATTTGGTACCTAAATTTATGCAATATTAAAAATGGTAAATATTATTATATCCTCAAATAATAAGTTTTTTCAAATACATATGTGACCGCTTTTAACTGAATTCTCTAATCTGACTGTACCCTGGTCCCGACGATGCCAGATTAAGGAGAGTCTACTGTCCATTTTATACTATTTAAGGTTTTTTTTTTTTTTAAGTTGAGGTATTAAAATTTAAACCCACAATATAACTCAAATCGATCCTTGTTTAACAAGGAATTGAGAAAAATAAATAAAAAAACATACCTTTGACTCTACGTTTTGATTCTCTTATCTTCATTAAATTTTTATAAGTATAACAATAAACATGTGGAACACACCATGACTCCAAACCGAGGCAGTGCTCCTCATAATGAATTGGAGACTTGTTTTCCTTTTGTAATGAAAGTATTATTTCAAAGCTTTTTCTGCAAAAATAAATTGTAAATGTACTCAATTGCTTAAAATATTTGTAATATCATATCTTTCAAACCACTGTAAAGAGCAGAGGTTTCGAACATTTTAAGGCTCTTTCCTTCCTCCTCTGCACAAGGTATTATTTGAAACAAACAGTGGTTCCAGTAAATATTGATGTCTCTGAAATTTGCTGGTTTCAAAAATCAAAGTTATTTTTAAAATAAAAGGACAAATAAATCTCTGTGTTTTGGAACTTGAAAGTGCCTACTCAAGTAAAAAACCTAAACAAAGTTTTTTTTTTCAAATTGCTTTATTATTGTTTAGAGTTGAATATGAAAAATTGTCGGTTAGGGATAGAATGTGCATTTTTCCTCTTATTAATTGGTTTAAATAATTTCTTGTTGGTGAATTTAGTCTACTACAGAAAATAAGTTATGCATCCAAAATGTTTTATGCAAATGCGTTAAAAATTAATATTAATAAAGAACTAAGTTAATTTTAAAGAACTTGTGACTTTAAGATCCTTATGCAGAACTTATAACTTGGGTTTTATCCATATAAAAAACAAGGTATTATCATTTTTATTAAATTAAACTGAATGTTAGTAACAACACTAACCATAAGCCTAATTAAATTTTTAATTAATCTTTGAAATAATTGAAATTAGTACGGTTATTTTCTGAAATAATTAAGATGTCAAATTCTAAAGTTTGTTTACATATTGATAACTTACAATTTCGGATCTTTTATAAATAATTGGTGAACGTCAGACAGTATTTTCTCTGCAGCTGGGAAAAACTCTTCTTGCATTTTCGTTCTTCTACCTTGATTTTTTTGTTCACAATAAAACAGGGTTCTTAATTTACGAAACTAATAAGATGGCTTTATTTGAAAGAAGTAAATTGCGAAACCTCTCCCATAAGGTTATAGAACGTGTTATGAATGTCTGAAGCACATTGGCCCTGCCTTATTCATCCTTGTGGAATTGTAATAAATCAAGAAGAGATTGTTCCTTGCAAGTCTTTTTTTAAATATAGCTTTCGATTCTTGAATAGTGATAAAGGAAATTATTGATTAGTTTTTGTCATGTTAAGATTGATCCTTTCATGGTTCACCTTCGCCACCCCTGAGCCAGTGACTGCTCTTATTGCAAGAAGGTTTGTGTAAGGTTAACAAGGCTTTTAACGGTTCGTTTGAAACTTATAGTGATTTTAAACATTTTTAAACGATTTTAATGTTATTAAGTCATTTTATCTGTTTTATTTCGGCTTAATATCAGTTTATAACAAATTCCTTTTGAGACTATGTCGGATTCGCGTTTAAAAGTATTGAAAATCAAAACAGGTGTTGTCAAGAGATTAACCAAAGAGAAAATTTGTTATGAAAGGGAAGCCAATCAACAGAGAGAAAGGATTCAAAAATATAAAGATGAAGGTATGTATGAGGCTTATAAAAATCTCCAAAATTGCGCTATTTTTAAATATTAAAACCTTGAATATAATTCACCATCCATTCAGCATGGAGAAAGTTGGAGGGTTGGTCTCAAATATTTTTTTCTCCTATGGTTTCAGCTTCATTTGCAAGCCTTTGTCAGAGCTACAAAACTCAAATTAAGTATTATTGTAATGTAATTTAAACAAAAAAAATGGAAATAGGCATTACTTATTAATCCGATGTGTATTATTTAAATTTTAACGTCCATTACAATTTACTCAGAATTTGTGTGTATTATGTTATTTTTTTATTTTTATGGCTAGCATTTTTGTTTATATATACACACTCATACACAAAAAAAGGTAGCTGTAAATCTCGGGTTTGACATTTTCTTCTTGTTATAGTATCCTCTGTTTAAAGCATACTGATATCATCATGCCTATTGCAACTGCCATAATCATAATTTTCTCAGCTATAACTTGATATTTTTATATCCATACATTTTTATTTTTTGACACCATTTGTTGTATACAGTTGATGCTAAACTTTGCACGTGACTTTTGTAGGGAAAGGTTCCACTTTGTACAATTAGACTGTATTGGAGGTTTATTAGGGCTGCTGAAAACACAAATCAAAGAGTGACATACATGCAGAGCTTGTTAAAAATATGTATTAAAGTGTTATTCTATTTTTATTAACCTCTGCATAACTTAAAACTAGTCCATATGTAGGCCTGAAGACACTGTGCAAATAGCGATCGAGACAACTACGGGGCTACTATGAATCTATCTGGAGCCATTCCATCTCAACTCAACCAATGAAAGTGCTGTTTACAACCTGACCCTCTTAGATTTTTTTGAAATTTTGAATCCTAATAGCTTTAACAACTCTTTGAATGCTACAATTTTTTAAAAAAATTTATCTGTTTCCGTTTTTTTAGTATTAATTTTCAAAGTATTGAAAACCGCCTTTTTTTTTGTCAACTGGAAAATGTTAATTCCTTGGTAGATTGAGTTATATTTTAGCTAGAACAGTCAGTATAGTCTCATTATTTAGCTAATTAAATGGACTTTAATTTGATATACAATAATACCAACTTATTACAAATTTTACTTTTCAAACAAAATTTTGAAAAATTGTACGTAACGGTTTTTGAAAAACTGTACTTTTAAAATTCTGAAAAAAATATATTTGAATCTTCAGTTCATTGACTACATATGCTGTTAGTTTCATTATGGGATGGGAAGGGGATCATTTTATAACATAATTTTGACTTTATAATTGTCACTGCGTAGTTGGTATAAATATGGTGAGTGATGGATATTAGTATTGTAAATTCAGCAATAAGCATCCCTGATCAAAATTTGAATTTTTTTCAGACAGAACTAAAATTAAAGGGGAGATTGGGGGGGGGGGAACAAATTACCAAAACCCATAAATTTTACCCTTTCATTCCTTTAACTAAGAAAAAAATTATGACCCAACTTTACTAGAACTTCAATAAAAGTGAAGTTGAACTGGTATCTAACTGATTTAGACACAGATCCAGTAGCCTTTAATGAAAAAATATGTGGCAGTTTTATTGCCTGTGAATATGACAACCAGTGGTGGCTGGCATGTGTACTCAACAAAAATGAGGAGATGGATGAAATAGAATTTAATATACATGTCCCTATTACAAATTTCATTTTTCAAAAAATGTTTTGAAAATTTGTACATAATTTTTTTACTACAAATGATGCTAGTTTTATTTTGGGATGGCAATGGGATCATAAAAAAAATAAAAAAAAAAAATCATTTATAAACGGTCATATCCATTTTGGTGCTATTGTGATAATACATTTATCATTTATTTGTGATAACTGTGTAATTTGTTGAGTACGCATGCCAGCCCCACGGGTTGTCATATTCATAGGCAATAAAAACACCACATATTTTTTCATTGTACTGGATCTGAGTCTAAATCAGTTAAAATTATGTTGTAAAATGTTCCCGTTCCCATCCCATAATGAAACTAACAGCATCTGTAGTCAAGGAACTGAAGATTCAAATATATTCAGAATTTCAAAAGTACAGTTTTTCAAAAACTGTTTTGTACAAATTTTCAAAACATTTTTTGAAAAATGAAATTAATAATAATTGAGACATGTTGTTTATATTTTATTTCATCCATCTCCTCATTTTTGTTGAGTACACATGCCAGCCACCACTGGTTGTCATATTCACAGGCAATAAAACTACCACATATTTTTTCATTAAAGGCTACTGGATCTGTGTCTAAATCAGTTAGGTACCAGTTCAACTTGCTTAAACAGGGATGCTTAGTGCTGAATTTACAATACAAATATCCATCACTCACCATATTTTTACCAACTACGCAGTGACAATTATAAAGTCAAAATTATGTTATAAAATGATCCCGTCCCCATCCCATAATAGAAACCAGCAGCATATGTAGTCAATGTACTGTAGATTCAAATATATTTTTTTCTGAATTTTAAAAGTACAGTTTTTCAAAAACCGTTAGGTACAATTTTTCAAAATTTTGTTTGAAAAGTAAAATTTGTAATAAGTTGGTCTTGTTGTATATAAAATTAAAGTCCATTTAATTAGCTTAACAATGAGACTATGCTGACTGTTCTAGCTAGAATAGAACTTAATCTACCAAGCAATTAACATTTTCCAGTTGACCAAAAAAAGGCGGGTTTTCAATACTTCGAAAATTAATACTATAAAAACGGAAACAGATAATAAAATTTAAAAATTGGTTTTGGTTATTTTTTGTTAGAGTAACCAACCTACCAAATTTTATCAAAATCCAAGAAGGTCGGTGTAATCAGAATTTTTGTTAAAACTATTGTTTATACGAGTTCCTTAATAATGTTACTTTTAATTTTTTAGGGAAAGATGAAGCTGATATAAATAAGCAAACTGAGGTTCTCCAGGAGTCAGTGTGTATGATAGGAGATTGCCAGCGGAGATTGAATAAAGCATTCCATGAACTGCAGGGTATTTTAGAAAGCGAGGAGGACCTCAAAGAGTCGGAAGAGTACACTCTTGCTACTCAAATTCTTGAAGAAGCCAAACCCCAATTACCAAACTATTAAAATCATTCTTAATAAAAACACTAACTTAAACTTCATTTTTATTAATTTTTTACACATTTTATTTTGATTTTGCTTTTGACTTTAATATTATAATGACTACACAGCTTAATGCAGGCATCACTTGTCCACCTTTATTTCCAATGAGTGGTGATGAGAATGTTGCCTTCCCGCCAACATTGTTTCCTCCTCCGCCAATCCCCCCTCCCATATTGCCTCCTACTCAGCAGTCTGGCCAACCTCAAGTCACTCAAATAAATTCTCCATTACCCCCAATTTTCCATCCTCTTGTTCCACCTCCTATGTACTACCGTCAGCCAGTAATTCACTCGTTTCCTCCACCACCAATACCCAACTTACCGAGAAGGAATTTTTCTGATGTAAACCAAAAAACTAATCCTGTTAATGAATTCGAACTTTTTAAACAAACTTGGGAAGAACGCTATAAAAATATGCCAATTAAAAGGAATAATGCTGAGCACATTAAGGTAGGCTTTCTATCTGTACCATTCTATTAAAAAAAATCTATAATTAAAAAAAAAAAAGAAGAGTTCTTCAGTTCTACGTTTATTTTTTCCAGGCTTCAGATGTAAGAGAAAAGCTAATACATTGCTACAATCTTGTTAGGCAGTTGGAAAGTCTCACAAATATTCTAAAGAATAGTTATAAATCACTATCAGATGAAAAGTGGGCTAATTTTTGCAAAGAGGTTGATCAACTGAAGGTAATATACATTTTTACTATTATGTTATGCCATGATCTGGTTTTATTAACCCTCTCTGAGCAAAACAATGAGGCCTGGAATTTATGCAGAGGGCTAACCAGCTCGGGAGCCAACTTTTCCATTAGGCCAACCAAACCCATACTGCCCTGCTGTCTGTTACGTTTATCTCCTAATACAGCAAATTCCCCTTCCTTTTTTAGCACTTTCCTCCGAAGGATGGTAGCTATTGATGTTGCACTCATGACGGAATTTTTGAAAAAATTTTCGAGCCTGTATAGTGACCGTTAACACGATACAGGCCAGAGTTTTTGTTTTTTCGCCACGAAACTTGGTATATAGTATTCCCCTATCAAACAATTGATCGAGTTCGTTAACCAACAAAAACGGTCCATCTGGAGGGGGGGTTTACTCCGGAGCCAAAGTAGTTATTTGCCAATAACAGTCGTAATTGTTGTTATATTTCAACGAAACTCGGTATTTGTTGTGGCAACTCAAGAGAAAAATGTGTTGTAAAAATAAACAAAATTGGTTCAATAGGAGGGGGGGGGGTTTACCCTGGAGCCGAAGTAGTTATTCGCCAATACCAGTCGTAATTTTCATTATATTTTATTCATCAAGATCAGTAGACAAAAATGTGAAGCTTTGTGTATTTATTACGTAGTGTAGTACTCCACATACACAAAACTCTGGAAGGAAATTAATTGCAAAATTAATAATTGAAACATGTGCTCATAATAAATTCAAAAGAGCAGAACTATTTATGTTTTTATTTTATTTATCTATCTAGGTTATTTTAAGCAAATTATTCAGGAATGCACTCGACACTACCGAATTCTGAGGAAAGTGCTTAGTTATGCAGCTCCCGCGTGACACTTTTTTAGGCTGAAGTAGAGGCGCCAGATACATGCGTCTAATTGTTAAGAAATTCCTACTTTATTATTTTAAGATTTATAATTAGACAATTTGTTTGTTTGTGTATACATATATTTTTTAAACAGAAATATTACATGGTTTAACTCCTAAAATGCATTTTTATGAAATCTAATAATATGACGTATATTATTATGCTAACTATGATGTTTTAAGTTAAAAATAGTTCACATAAATAGAAAACTTAAAAAAGAGAAGATTTCAATTTAAAAAAAAATAAATAAATTGGGCATTTATTGAAATAAAATAAGTAGTAATAAGAACAAACTAGAAGCATTAAATTATTGCAAGGTAAGGTTTGCGAGATGTTGTAAATAAAACGAGAGAAAAGCCGACTCAGAGAGGGCGTATATTTATTTACATACAGGAATGGCCTTGAGAGAAAGTCCTTAGGGCATGGCACTGTGAGGTTTAACTGCCCTCTCTACTTGGTGGTTGCATTACAGTCACCAGCCTTTAAATATATTGATGTTACACAAAATATTTTCATTGACAAGATTTTACCCAATTACTTAATTTATGACAGGCTGACCTGACAGAACTAATGGAAGACTTCGATAATCCTCATCTGGTCAAAGTAATGAAAAGAGCTATTCTATTGAGGAAGAAAAAGAGAGACTATAAGAAAAGGAAACAAAAAGAATGGCAAGAACAGAAAAGAGAAGAGAAATTCTACAGAGAACAAGAACACAGGCGTATCGATTTGTGGCTGGAGAATATGAAAGATCAAGTTTCTAGAGCTAAACGGGTGAGTTGATATTACTTTATTTTAAATTATTATTACTTTTGTTTTGAATTCAGAACATTATTTTAATTTGCCTAATGTTGATTATATAAAATTATAACAATTTATGAATTTTGGCTCCAAAAAAGAATTTATGTTTCATTTTTTAGCATGTTTCCTCCCTCTTGGGGTGAGATTAGCTCAGTGACAGAGCACTGACTAATGAACGGGAGGACCCGAGTTCAAAACCCGATTGTGCACTTAAGATTTTATCTTCTAGTGTCGTCGTTAGAGGGATGTATTTTGCGTCCCAAGGCTCACCCAGCCTTTAAGTAATTAATTAATGGGTATCTGCAAAGGGAAAAAGCAGGGGGCCAGAGCATAGTACTGATCATACTATCTCCCTAGTGTGCCTTATGGTCAAGAATCAGATACCTCTACAGTATCTGCCCCTCTGGGCCCTTGTGGTCTGTTACAGGACTGATCCCCCCCCCTCTCTATAAAGAGGAAAACAAGCAAGAGATTTTTGTTGCTCGTAAATGACGTAGAGTTAACAAATTTTTAAATGTTTGACATTCTATCAAACCATGGAATAAAAATTTTGGTTATACATGTGGAATAAAGACAAAAAAACTATCAACAGAGACAAGCAGTTTTCGACTTAGTTTAGTTGATCAAATATTTCAAAATTCATTGAGTAGATATTGTTGACTGTTGGGAATGCAAAGGTAGAATTTGTCTGGGTTTGGTCTTGGTATCATAACAAAAATACATTTCTAATAAGAAAATGTGTTTGCTTTTTTGCCGGTGTTTTGGCTTGATATGCATGCGTTCTTCAGGGCTGTAAGCACTGTAGCGTGTATTGAAAGGTACAATCGATCTGGACGGGAACAGTGTTGAGAGAAGAGTGAAAGGCTAGGATTCTTCCAGCCTATGTAAGATTGGGAAATCGTAGGAATTTTAGAGCCCCACAGGTCGTTGCTAATGTTCACTTCTGCTGACTTGTAGTCTGCTTGCCTTCCTGTCCTATGCTTTTTCTCACACTCCAAAATCGTGGAAAGAAGTTTTAATGCATAAACTTTGAAGTTTTTAATTCTTGGCTTGGTTCGATTGAAGGAAAAATACTAGGAGTTTCCACTCTATGCTTTCCAAATCTCAACAGATATTAGAATTTTATAAAAAAGTGCAATGTTTACACACTTCCTGTGAGTTGGAGTTTTTAAAGAATGTAGAAAAGTAAATACATCAATACAGAATAAGAATTGAACAAATACTTTAAATTTTATTTATTTTAAAAGGGGCCTCCCGTGGTCTAGTGGCTAGCGCCTTAGATTCATATGCGGGAGATGGTGGGTTCGATCCCCACCGGCGGTAGTAATTTTCTCATCTCATGACTCGTTGAGAAAATTCCTTGATGCGCCCTGGAAGTTGGTTATTTTAATTAAATATGAGGAGC